>JANBVO010000006.1:0-405684 GCA_030052745.1 Pleurostoma richardsiae
GGGCGGGGGGGGGGGGGGGGGGGGGGAATGCTGCGGGTGCCGGGAGCTCTAACACTCAATCGAGGCACGAGCGCGAAGCTTGTGAAACAGCCTCTCAAAGCTTCGTCTCCAAGCTCCTCCAAGCTTCCTCCTTCTCTTCTTCCAACGTCAGCACTCCGGCAGTGCATAAACACTACCGTGTAATCACGTACTAGAGCTTCCAAAGGGGTGTGTATTACAGCTCTTGAAGAGCTTATTTCCCTTCACTTGCTCTCCCAGCCGGTTTCCAATTCTCCACGACCTTCTTCACAAGCTCCAGCTTCCATCCAAAATGGCGCCCCTCGTCCCACGCATGCATCTCTTCGAGATTGACGACCAGCCATGGTGAGTACACATACAGTCCCATCACAGAATAGACTGTACAACTGCTGACCCAACAGGTTCCACCCCTGGTTCCGCGGCCGCGTTCAAGCCGCCCTCACCCAGGCCTGGTGCTTCAAGCTGCCCCTCCTGCAGTCCAGCTCCGCCGCCGCCCTGGCCTCGCGCATCCTCGCCCGCGAGCTGGGCTCCTCCGTGGCCGACTACGTCGTCATCGACTTCTGCGCCGGCGGCGGCGGGCCCACGCCCAGCATCGAGGCCCACCTCAACAGCCAGATCGGCGCCGTCTCTCCCTCCTCCCCCACCACCACCTCCACCACCACCACCACCAGCAACGGGCAGCAGCACAACGGCGCCGTCAACGGCAACGGCGCCCCGCCCGAGCCCGTCCGCTTCGTCCTGACCGACCTGCACCCGCACGTCGACGACTGGGCCAAGGCCGCCGCCGCCTCCCCCAACATCAGCTACGAGCCCCTGCCCGTCGACGCCTCCGCCGCCCCCCCGGCCCTCATCGCCCGGTACAAGAAGGCCTCCTCCACCTCCTCCCCACCCGGCTCCGGCCCCGGGGCGCACCCGCCGTCCAAGGAGAAGAAGCTCCTCCGGCTCTTCAACCTGGCCTTCCACCACTTCCCCGACCCGCTCGCGCGCTCCATCCTCCGCGACACCGTGCGCACCTCGGACGCCTTCGCGGTCATGGAGCTGCAGGGCCGGGACGCCGCCTCGGCGCTGACGACGCTGGTCTTCGGGCTGGGGATAATGCTGACGGCGCCGTGGTACGCGTGGCGCTGGCGCAGCCCCATGACGCTCTTCTGGGCGTGGGTCCTGCCGGTCCTGCCGTTCGTGCTGGTCTTCGACGGGTTCGTCAGCGCGCTGCGCACGCGCACGGCCGACGAGGTGGAGGCCCTGCTGCGGACGTGCGGCGCCGAGGGCGCCGAGGAGTGGGAGGTCAGGAGCGGGAGCGAGAGGCACCTGTGGCCGTGCGGGTATGTCAACTGGGTTATCGGGGTGAAGAAGCAGCGGTAGTGAGGAGGGAATAATCGTGGTAGTGGTCGTGGTGATCATGAGACGGGATACGATCGGAGAAAATGCAGGGCATTTAACAAGACACTTGGTTTACAAATCACTAGCAGCAATGCGACAAAACACAAGGTTAACTAATCCAGTCTTATTTGGAAGTGCTATATATCATCTCCCCCATCATAATTGCCAAGCTAAGCTACAGCATTCCCATGTCCGGCGTAACTCGCGCGGAGCGCATGTGCTCGTTGCGTCGCCCACATTGAGGAAACCCTTCTTCCTCCCAACGTTTTCGTCATAGCCGTTATCTGAAACAGATTCGTTCTTGTGTTGCGCCGGGCGCGTGTGCCCATTGCTCAAAGAATGCGTTCATAATCCCTTTTTGTTTTGCCCCGAGGTGACAGCCGCGCGGACCGCGTGTGATCGTTGCTTTGTGGCCTGCCCCCGTCGGTTGGGTATTGTATCCCGTCATGCAAAAGATGATGCTTGTCCAGAGATGTTCGCGCCGATCGCGTGTGATCATTGCGTCCCTTGTCGTCTGCTGATAGTTTGTTCCGCTCTAAAAACCCAATACGAAGATGTACTCTGTATGCCCGAGAGCGGGTCCCGAATTGTTCCTCCGGTCGAGGATCATTGATGTGAGAAAGCGAAAGGATTGTGGAAGGGGAACCTCGATGCGAGGTCCATTAGGAAAATGCAAGTGAAGACGGGAATGTTCGGTGCTCTGGAGCAGCGCATCTAAACGCTCGGGCCAGCCTTGATGACGTCCTCAGTCGCCTCAGACTCGTACTTCTTGAAGTTCTCGATGAAGAGCTTGCCGAGCTTCGTGACCTCGTTGCCGAAGCTGTCGGCACCGGCGGTCCAGGCAGCCTTGGGGTTGAGGAGCTCCGAGGGGACGCCGGGGCAGGACTTGGGCACCTGCAGGTTGAAGACGTCGTAGTTCTCGAACTCGACCTTGGCAAGCTCGCCGGAGTGGATGGCGTCGAGGATGGCGCGCGTGTACTTGAGCGGGCAACGCTTGCCGCCCTGGGCGAAACCAGCACCGACCCAGCCGGTGTTGAGGAGCCAGGCGTTGGCCTGGTGCTGCTCGATCTTATCGGCCAGCATCTTGGCATAGCGCATCGGGTGCAGCGCCAGGAAGGGCTGGGCGAAGCAGGAGCTGAAGGTGGCCTGGGGCTCAAGGACGCCGTCCTCAGTGCCGGCCATCTTGGAGGTGTAGCCGGAGATGAAGTGGAACATGGTCTGCGAGCGGTCGAGCTTGGAGATGGGAGGCAGGACGCCGCGAGCATCGCAGGTCAGCAGGATGATGTTGCTGGGGTGGCTGTCCGACAAGCAGGGGATCTTGGCGTTCTGGATGTACTCGATCGGGTACGCGCAGCGAGTGTTCTCGGTGAGCGTGGCGTCATCATAGTCGACAATGCGGGTCTCGGGGTCGAAGACGACGTTCTCCAGAACCGAGCCGAAGCGGATGGCCTGGAAAATATCGGGCTCCTTCTCAGCGGACAGGCCGATGCACTTAGCGTAGCACTGCATCTAATGTTAGCATCTTGATAATAAGTGAGTAGTGACCAGAACCAGACTTACACCACCCTCGATGTTGAAGACACCACGGTCGCTCCAGCAGTGCTCGTCGTCGCCAATCAGCAGGCGGTTGGGGTCGGCAGACAGCGTGGTCTTGCCAGTGCCGGACAGGCCGAAGAACAGCGTGACGTCGCCCTTCTTGCCCTCGTTCGCCGAGGAGTGAAGGGTGAGCACATTGTGCTTGATTGGCATCTCGTAGAACAGAACGGTGAAGACGCCCTTCTTCATCTCGCCGGCGTACTCGGTGCCGAGGATGACCATCTCCTTCTCGGCGAAGTTGATCGCGACGGACGTGCCGGAGGTCATGCCATCGGTGTATCGGTTGGCGGGGAAAGAGCCGGCATTGTAGATAGTGTAGTCGGGGTGGAAGTTCTCCAGCTCCTCACGGGTGGGCCGGATCAGCATGTTGCGCATGAACAGAGCGTGGTAGGCGCGGGCGCAGACCACGCGGACCCGGATCCGGTACTTCTCGTCCCAGCCGGCGAATCCATCGACGACGTAGATGCGGGTTCGGGTGTTGAGGTAGTCGACAGCTCGCTCGCGGTTGATCTTCCAGACCTATTTGAGATCACGTGTTAGTCGCGTGTCAAATCCTGCCGTGCTCGCTGAGTCTCCCGGGGAGGAGGAGTTGGAGGCATATGAAAATGCGGGGGCGGCTATTAGTTCGGCTGTAGGGGTCACAAGCGGGGGTGGGCGCATAACCGGGACCCGGGGTTGCAGCTATGACGACACGGAACCGGGGTCACACAGAGGTGCCATCAATTGACAGAGTTTGCAGCGATTCGCAAATCATCGCGCCACCGTCGAGAGAAGAGCTAATTTTCGGGTGATGTCGTCGCATGACGTCGAGAATTGAGCAAACTGCAAGTTGCCGGCAGTTGTCCATTCGTATCGCAATCGGTGACCAGCGGGGGAGGGGTCGCGTGACCAGGTCCGGGAAGAATGGAGGCGGACAGGACAACAGATGTATGACAAGGTGATAATGGCGAGGCCAGAAATGCAGATGAACGAGCAGAAAACGACGATGTCCTTACCTCTGGAGACATGGGCTTGTTGACGGGGCCCCACCTGTTACCGTATTAGTATCGTGGAATCCGTGACAGCAGAGACGGAAGTTCGCATACCAGATGTCATTCTCCGAGCCGGCTTCCTTGACAACTCGCTTGTCCAAGGGAGACCGGCCAGTCTTCGCACCGGAGTAGGCGGTCAATGCGCCGCTTGAGGAGATGGCAGAGCCAGGCTCATAAACCTAGAAACAGTCAGTCAATGCCCGATCGGGTCACGGCGACGTCGTCCTTGAGGCCCATATGGCACGTACCAGGGCATCTTCGTAGAGAGCAGCAACAGAGGGGTTGTGGACCTGGTATGGCAATTAGCACGTTATTCCTCAGGGACAGGTTCGTTGATCCTGTCGAAGAGACACGGTCTCCGCGGAGCCGATGACAGGGACTTACAATGGCAACGCGGTGGTAGTCGATGTGGGCCTTCTCGTAGAGTTCCTCCTCTGGTCGAGGGTCAGCAACGATTTCCAACCTAGTCGAGACCGACAGCGACTGCTTTACAGGCTGGAGAATCCCGTCTCGTGCGGAAACATACCGAGCTCAGTGTGCTCCTCAAGGTGGGGCCTAGAAGCAGAACAGGTCAGAACCACGATCTCTCTGCGATTTTGAGACGGCATCGACTTACTGGACACCGCCGGGGTGAAGGCCGGTCTTGTTGACGGAGTTGACAATCACTAGAACGCCGTGTTAGTGCCAATAAACGAGATAGAGGGGCAATATGGGGGGGATTTCGCTGTAAACTGGGGAGAAAACGAACTTTTGCGGAGATCTGCTTGGGTTCCGGAGGAGAGAATTTGGGATCTGGGTCCTTTGACGAAGGGATCGATGTAGGGGGAAGAGGTTCTCGCAACGGGGTCGGCCATGGTTAATAAAGTTGTACGGCGTCTGGGCAGGTCGTGGTACCGGCGGGTGGAGAGCAGGGAGCAGTCGGGCTTGTGATAGCGGTTGTGGAGAAGAGGGTTCCACTCTGTCGTCGAGGGGGAGAAGCAGGCGGCGCTTGTGGGTGCTAACGCATCACGAAGCCAAGATAGCGTCCGAGGCCGAGGATACCTTATAAAGGAAGAGGTCCATGTGGAGCGGCGACAGCGTGAGGGCGGCATTCAACTGGCTGAGCCGTGCGGCTGGAGGTGATTGGGTGCCGGGGCACGAATACAAACCGGAGCAGGGCACGATCAACCCTGCAAACGATCGGGAGGCACGACGATGGCGAGGTCGCGGACGCATCGATTCTGCGACGGCTACCCGGACTAGCGCGCGACCGGGGAAAGGGTTCTGTGGCAGTGTTTGCTCGGGTGTTGCCAAGTTGGGCTGTTATCGTGCTGGGCCGGCCGCCGTGCGTGCGTTGGTGAGTGGTGACGAGCATCAATATTCGGGAGAAACTGGAGGAGCCGTGTGCGGTTTGCCTGCGAGCGGCAGCCCTTTGACCCGGCCATTTGCCGACAGCCCCCAATTTGGCCCCCTGGCCGGCCTTCCCGTTCCCGCGCTGCCTGCGGAGGACTGCACGGAGTACTCCAGAGCAGGTACCTGGCTGCCCTGGGTACCTGCGGAGCTTCCATCCACACTCAGACACTCAACCACCGTTCGTCTCCAGCTGGTCGGAATGCTTTGATATTGCCGACGTTTTCGGTCGTCAGCCAGTCAATCACCATGGTCTCTATCTGCCATCGGCAAGAAGGGCAGATACGCAAGCCGAGGCCGGCATTATCTCGTGTGATATCCGTGATGACGCGCAGCTACATCCCTGATCCTCTCTGCAAGACCGCATGTCTGTTATCGAGAATATGCCACACCTTGGCTACCCATCCGTATGTACCTCGCTTCTTTCAGGAACAACCTGCATACATGCCTACCTACTGAGCTAGCAAGACTTTGATGAAAACGCTTCCTTTCCACATTGGGCACCGTGAAGAGGGCTGGCAGGCTGGATGCAGGCAACCGGACTGGGCCTGGGACGGCGGGTCCCCAAACTCCTAACGGAGAATGGGAAGCCCCAGAAATCCCACTTCGCTGAGGCGCCGTGGCATCCAGATCCCAATCTTCGAGCCCCCGGGCGCCATTCCAGGCCTAGCCGGCCAGACAGCCCACAAGCACGCGCTGCACTAGCCCGCTCTCGTCGTCGTCGTTTTCGTGGCACAAAAATGTCCCGACACTCCTCCCTCCTCTCACCTTACCTAAGGTAACCAGACGTCAGCCTACCCCGCATATTCGCAACAGTGAAAAACGGCCGACGGCGCTCTGCCTGGCTGTCTCTCCTGCCACTGCGCCGCCGCAGAAGCCGAATTTCGTGCGGAAAGTTGTATTACGGATCGCATAACGCTGCCCTGGCCGCTGGCCACTTTTGTCTGAAGGTAATTTCCCGGAATGGGCTCCTGAGGCGGCGACGAACGCAGAGACACGCCGAAGACGACCCCGCCATGGATCTCAATAAATGGGGTAGGCGAATCTCACTTTCGGCCCCACCAGGTTTGTCCCGCCGTCATTGGCCCCTCAGCGGCCCTCGTTGGCCCTCGTTGGCACCCCGCGCCAGGCTTGCCAGAGCAGCTGTTCCGACTCTTCCCGATACCTGGCATTTTGCTGTGTCTTGGGGGCTCTTTGTTCTTCCTCCTTGCTGTATACGACGCCCAGGTGTGACTTTCCATGTGACGACGGTACGAAGACCGTAAGAGAAACGGCAGCAAGACAGTGGCTTGAACTGGCCGCGGTCACAGGTGAGCTTTGGCCGGTCACGCGAGCACGGCAGATTCTACTACGTACACCTACAGGATGGCAGACGCAGTGAAACAGGGCTGGTCACGACTGCAGTCAGGTGCGTGCTGTCCTCCCGTAGTTCTTGTCTCGGAGGAAATCATCGCCGCTGTGATTGGACCTCCACGCCAAGGCCTCTCTCCCCGACCAGGACCAGGTGGGAAAGTGTTCCCCCGCATCCTTGGGCCGCAGGGCCGCTACTACGGTACACACAGTAATGTACTGTAAACCCCCCACCGCCAGCCAAAAAGGCTTATCGGGAGCGTTCCGATTTCTTCCCTTTATCTGACATCACGGGCGATGATCTCCGTTGGGCCGGCACCTCGTCTCGGCTCCGTCTGCGGCAAACGGCAAAAACCCCCCCAATATTCCCCCCCGCGTTTCAGCTCGTGCCGACATTCACCGAGCCAGGGGACAAGTTGCCAAGCACACGCGTCACGATAATGCAGGCTGCCCCCCCGGCGTGCCGTGATGATGATCAGATCTTATCGTCATGAAGATTTGACGAGTTCTAGACTTCCAAGACACCTTCACCCGGGAGGCCTCTGGTGTTGTGATTCCCCGGATTAGATCTCGACGGGACAGCTGTTGGCCATCCCCCGCGAGATCTCCCGACCGAGGACCTCGCCTCCCCTTTCGTATTCATGATGGGCGGCTATGCCGTGCATCTCGTGTGATTCGGGTCTAGAATCTGAAACATCTTTCGCCTCCATCGTTCTTTTTTTTACGTTTTGTCCGGCGGTTCCTCCCGTCCCTGTCGAAGTAGCCGGAGAGCCAAGGTCCGGGAAGCTTGCTCCGGTATTTCCTGATTCCCGCTCCCGGCAGAAGGAGAGAACCTCCGGGTTCCGGCGCACCGGATCGGGCGGTCACTCGCTTCCGCCGGCCGCCCCGTGGGCTGATGCCTGGAGTTCCCAAGCTCCCAAGCTCTCAAGCTCGGCTCATCTAGGTAGAAACACAAACATTACTGTATTGAGTGTATTCCCAGCCAGATCTCAAATTGGTAACACGCAGACCTACTCTATAGCTTCTAAGTGGTGCTTAAATCCGCTTGTATTTGTCTGTCAGTGCCTTTGCACGATTCGGGATATGCAGTTGCAAGTCAACAGCAAATAGGGCTTGGGATCTGTTTGTACTAGGCATTAAGTTAGGTATGAATAACATGTGTACAAGAATAAACAGTCTCAAGATCAGCGCCGCCTCTCCATATCTCCAGGCGGCAGCCGAGATTGGATGTTAGATATACAACCATCAAAGCACAAAGACGACCAAAGCCTAATTCTATCAGACAGGCTGCTCCTCCCATGTGTGTCCCTGTCCATCCTAGAGGCCATCGCTGGCCATGTATATCCCCCAAGACGCCGTGCCGAAAGATCCTTAACGGACTTTCCATTGTCACGTCACGTTGACTTCCCGCCGCCACCTCTCCCACCACCACGACCCTTGCCCCTCGGCCGCGCCGCCTCCGCCTCAGCAGAAGGTCGGGAACCCGCCGCCGCCTGGCTTCCAGCCTCAGCACCTCCTCTCCCGCCCTGCGCCACAGCAGCGCCGCCTCTCGCCTTCCCGCCTCTGCCCCTCCGGCCCCTGGAGGACGAAGACGCCTGCCCGCCTGCAGCGGCCTTGGCCCCCTTGTCCCTCTCCCGCGCGAGCCTAGCCGCCTCCTCCTCCTGCGCGCGCCTGCTCTCCGCGTCCCACCACTCCTGGAACGCCTGCTCCTGCTGGATCTCCTGCAGGCTGCGCTTGGCCACCGCCTCGCGGACGCTGTCCCGCTCGCGCTTCTGGTGCGAAATGATGTCGGCCAGGCCGAGGCCCGCCAGGGACGGCTCGGCCTTGGGCGCCGGCTTGATGTAGGACTTGGAGTGCGGGACCAGGGGCGTGGACGTGGAGGAGGTGGGTGTAGGAGCAGCGGGCCGGGCCGGCGGCCGGGAGCTGGCCATGGAGGGGCCGGTGGGTGTGTTGGGCGTCCTAGACTGGCCTGAGAACCGCGTGTCGGGCGAGGCTGTCCTCCGTGGAATCGACTTGGAGGACTCAGCGGCGACTAGCGGTTTGGACGCTGGGGTTGGCTTGGGCTGTGGTTGAGTGGCGTCTATGGCAGGTGTTTTTGGACCGACCTTCTTCCATGGCGGAGCAGCAGCGTCGCCCGATGACTCCTTCCACGCCGCCCTCGACGACAGGGCGGCCGCCGTCTCGGCTGCCTGTGCTGCTTGTAACTGTTGCTGCTTCTTGCGCTCTTTCTGCGACATCTTCGGCACCTGTGGCTTTGCGGAACCATCCTTGGCCTTCTGAGCGGCTATTCCCGCTGACAGGGCGGAATGACTCGATGTACCCTCCGTTAGGACTTCGCGAAGGTCCAATTTCGCTGTTGGCAGAGCTGCCGAGCCCCAGGGCTTTCCGCTCTTTGCGAATTGCGTCGCTGGTGACCATGATGGTGACGCTGTGAGGACGGGCTCGATATCTCTGGTGAGAGGTGGGCTGGACATTGCCAATGGGGATGCATCTGGGGCGGTCTTGCCTCTTACATCGCGCCACGGGCTCGATAGAGGCGGAAGCTCATCCAGCCCAGATCCTGCTGATCGAGGTTTCTGAGGCCGGATCGATGGACTGTCGGCGCCAGGCACAGCCTCCTCATCCATGTCAAAGATAAGGTCAACCTGTGAGACCTTGGGTCGAAGATCGGGGCTAAAAGGTTCGTTTGTTGGCTTGGACTTTCTCCTGTTCCTATCAGGCGATGGTGTGGCCACTGTAGAGTCATCCAGGCTGCCATGTCGACCTTTGAACGAGGACGAGAGCTTCCTATCATCGTCCCTCCCAGCGGACTTATACGCCATCTCCCGTACCCTCCGCTGCCGTTCCTCGTCGATGTCTTGAGCCAGTTCCGGGTTTTGCTCATGAAGCAATAACTCGGCTCTTCCGCTCTTCGCGAACGGAAAGCGAGCCAGCTGGTTATCTCGAACTACCTCATCAAGCTCGAGGAGCAGGTCTTCATCGAGTTCATCAAGCAGATGGTTTTCGAGCATCGACTCTATCTGCAAGCAAATGTACTCTAGACCAGCGTCCTTGAATTCAGTGACAGCACAAGGGCTGATTGCGTTTAGGAGGTGGGCAATATTGCGCGTGTTGACGAAGCGGCCAAGGACGTGCTGGCATATCTGCGAGAGCCTGTCTAGCATCAACTCGTTCGCAACACTGAGGACGTCCATGACCAGATCAGTGAAATCGTCAAGGCCCTCGGAGACCACGGAGTCGAAGAGATCCCCTCCAACATCGGCGTAGAGGAAACGCAGTACATATTTGAATGTCTCCGGCTCAATGTGCTTCAAATCAATCTTGACCTTCTTCTGAGCTTCCCGGCGACTTGCGAGCCACAATCCCCTCGAGCGGCCATTGAACAATCCCTCGAAGAAGGGGCAGCGCTGGCAGAGAAGACTGCTGTGCACAGTCACTTCTGCCCCGTCGAGTTCAAGGATTGCGTCGCCATCTTCGAAGAAGTATCTGTCCCTTGTGGCAGCCTTCAGATCCGTGTCCAGGGATTTAATGGGATCAACTTGCATCCTGACAGAGGCTTCGAAGGCATTCATATCTAGTCTTGTCGCAACCTTCATCAACTCCGACCGAATTTGGCGGTATCTGTGCGCCAATGCAGGAGCCTGGCGACTGTAGTTCCACACGGGAACCACCTTGTCTTCGTACGCATAGAGTACCAAATTCAGTATTGAGAGGATGTCCAGGCCAGAGAAAGTCAATACTGCCCTGCCGTCAACTTCCTCGATAGTAAAGAGCTCAGGCTGTTCAAAGCGCCCCTTTCGTCGGAATTCGGAGAAGGATCGTCGAAGAATGGGACTTCGCGCTGCGAGGATCCAGCCATGAATGGGTATTCTCAGCTCTGGAGAGCTCGAGGTGCAGATGGCGGCATCCAAGTCGTCATTTTGATAACTCCAGGTTGTCAAATGTCGCTCTAGATCCGACTCAAGATCGGGAGATCTGATGAGCTCGTATGCCACCGAACCGAGCCTAGTCTTAACAGCCTCCGGGTTCGGAAACCGAGGGACGTCATCTCGAGCCTTCTCAGGCTTGCTTTCGGGCTCCGAAGACTTGAAGCCTCTTAAAGGGTCTAGCGGAGCAATGTCATCCCACAGGCTCTGCTCGTCAATGCCAAGCTGTTCTCTCATCACCTCAGAATCCTTCCGCACCGCGGCAAATGCACCGAAAACCGAGCTGCGGACTGTTACAACCTTCGTGACACTTGGTACGCGTTGGAACTTGAAGTCCTTTCTTTTGGCCTCCGAAGAGCCCGAGACATGCGAATCCTTTGCTTTTGCTCGCTTGACACGCCTCCAGACTGCCCCAGATTGCGTGCTGATGATGACTGATCCATGCTCTCCCACATCCACTGATCGGACACCGTCCTTTCGAGCGCTCCAGATGCATTGAGGCTGAGTGACCGCCCCCTTAATCTTAGACGGGTTCGTCGTTGAGGTAGAAGAGTTCGCGTCTGTATTCTGCGTAAGGCTCATTGTAAACAGGTCACCGCGAGCGGTGACGGCGGCAATAGTTTCGCCACCTGAGGCAATGGAGCGGATCTCATTCCGCGCCGCATCATAGCGAGATGACATGGACATGTTGCCAAGGTAGTAATTCGTAAAGACTTCTGTAAACGGGAACTTGACGATGTTATAGCCATAGCTTGTGAAGATGCAGACAGTGTGGTTTGCCAGCAGGCATGTTGTAGCCTTATCAATAGCCGAGACCATGACGATCGGGCAGGAGAACAGAGAGGCTGCGACTTTCCTAGGCGTATACTGGATTTCCAGTGACCTTGAATCGGCGTCCATGAGGGCTAGCTGGCCAGCATTCTTGCCCCAGGTATACAATGAAGTACCTGTGTGAGCTACAGAATGGATACCAGAAGCGGCGGCGGCGAGGATCACCTCTTTCTTCAGAGGACCAAACACTTGGCGCGGGGCAGTGCTCATCGGTTCCTCGCCCTTGCCAGCAGGCTCTGGCAGGACATATCCCAGCTGCGAATGCGCGTTAGAGCCCCAAGTCCACAGTTCTCCAGTATCTGTGACGGCCATTGTGTGGTTTTGGCCCAAGGCGACTTGGACAACTTTCTTGTTGGCAAGGCCCCCTTGGACTGGGGTGTAAGTGAAGCGTGTGTTCTCGTCACCAAGTCCGAGTCGCCCCCCGCGTCCTACGCCGCAGATATAAAGATTAGAGACCGGGTCAGTTGTCAAGACAGCGCTATGAAGCTTTGATAAAACCACATCGTATATGTGAAGAGGCCTGTTTCGAATCAAGGTGGGGATGTCGTCGAGCGTATATGAACTGGATCCTGGAAGGTCGAGGTTGTGCCTTTCGAGGTAAGCCTCGTAGAATCTGTGCAGGAGATGGTCGGGCCGTTTCAAATACACTCGCTCCGGATACTGTCTGTCATCCTGGTCACCTAGACCTAGAGACAGGTTCTTGTTGCTTCCAAAAGCGAATAACTCGTCGCCGTTGACAAGAGCTTGGAGATCGCCGGTCATACTACGACAACTGTTAGACCTACAGACCGGCTTATATGACTAGGAACGGGGAGACTTGCGAGGAGTCATTCTGCAGAAGCATTGCATCCTCCCCGTCCGAGTCAGTTTCGGAATCGCTCGCGTCTATGGAGTCCTTCAGAGCGCGCTCTGCGATGGTCGAGTTGTAGAGGTCAAAGGGGCTGTTGCCCTCATGATCCTTCGTCTTGATGAGACGTCCGACCTTCGAGATCGACGTGCCCGGAGTATGGCTAGTCAAGTCCCTGAGCTCCTTCTCCAGCAGCAATCGCGCAATAGAAATATTGCCCGCATAGAGGGCGCGGTGTAGGGGATTCCAACCGCTCTCTGGATCTTGAACGTATATGTCTATCGCGGGGTGCTCGGTTAGGGCTCGGACGATTGTGATTGCGTTATCGGAAGTCGAAGAAGCAGCGCGCAAGAGGATGGTGAGGCCGGCATGATCGCGACTGTTGACCTCTGCCTTTCCAAGGCCTGTACTGCCGGCCTTAGAGCCACCAAAGCCGTAAGCCTTGCGGGGCTTAGTGACAGCACGCGGCGATGTCCCGAATGCGCCGGGGCTTCCACCTCCTGCACCTATGTTCGGATTCCGGGCGGCGGGCGGGGCGTTGTAGCCGGCTGGGGCCAGCAGTCGTCGAAAGCGTTCGACATCGTCTTCCCAGTAGTATTTCCAGAGTAGATGACTCATTAGTTGGACACGATAACCCGGCGGACGTCTCTCAACGCTTCGAATAGCACCTCGCTGTGACTCTCGAGCGGATCACGGCGTGTTTAAAGGTGCGATTAGAAGCGCAGACGAGCGTCCCGTGGGAATAGAAGGACGAGAGGAAGCCTCTGGCGCGTCGATGGAGTCACAGGCGGAAGCGGGCTGACAGGAAGAAGTTGCCACCTGGGTGCGTCGCGAGGGAGATAAGGGCGCTGTCGGCGATAGTGCGAGCGTTCTTAACGGAGCTGTTACGGTGATGTCTCGTCGGTAGGAGGTCTGGTCAAGGCTTTTCGTTTGCAGAGCCAACGAATTAAGGCGGCGGTGATGTTGACAGAATGGGCGTTGAGCTTCGTGTGGGAGAATGTCGGACGCGCGGGGTGACAGGGTCAGGTCGGTGGTGGACGGCAGCATCCCGCACCGATCCGGAACCAAGCTCTAAAAGCTCTCAGCCAATCAGAGGCCATTACTTCTGGGTGTGCTGTATCGCTGCGCCGAGATTCATTTCTCCAGCAGACGTGATTCACCATGATGACTTCTGCGCTTATACGGCGTTCCTCCAGGTCTCCAGCCAGCATGACGGCATCTGGTAGATACTCAAGGTAGACATGAGATGGCGGAGCAGAGCCGCATCATCTCGGAGAACGTGTAACTCAGCAGAGAGCCGTTTAGCAGTCAGTCACGGCCAACCAACTGCGAGTCCTCGATTAATAAACCGAAGTCGTTGCAGGGAGGTTGATAGATCGGTTAGGTGCCAGGCCCTCAAGGTACGCACTTGCAACAAACCAACCCGGTATGTCATTGTGAGACGCTCGGGATGATTTTTATTTGATGAAAGTATCATCAAGACCGACTACCTACTGGTAGATACCTACCTACCTACCTATTTATGGGCATGTTTAAGGCATGCCAAGATTGATTGGTTTCGCACCCATATTCCCCACCAGACTGAAGAGTCGGTGAAGCAATGGCACCTTTCACTCACTATGACACTTTCGTCGCATCTATCGGGTAGCCCATGCAAGGAAGTGTGGGATGCTTCGAGAGATGTGCTCTCAGTCCTGAGGACAGGGGTTCAGGAAAACATTCGCACTCGTCAACAACACATTAACGTAATAGGCGTGCGCAAGACGCCGGCTAAGCATGACTGAGTGTGGTTGACCACTAGGAGCAGAAACTGGACGTAAACAACAACGGGATGGTTCTGCAAGTAGAGATCACGGATGGCGAGCATCATAAGCGTGGCCGCCGTCGATACGCAGATGTTCCGGCCCGGCGATGAGGTATAATGCTTATAATGCACTCGGAGGGGCCGACTGTGGAGTCTAGCAGCACAAGGAGAACAAGCCGGCGCATCTCGAGGACTGTTCGCTGCGTGGGAGGACTAGATGTGTGTATGGCGCGTGTTGCGATCCGCCGTGGGACTGCTGTGGTGCGTCGTAGGACGGTGTTGCGAGTCAAGAAGCAGAGTCATAGGCGGAACACGCCAACGGCCTTGCACGAAGCAGGGCAGCCAATCAAGACTGCTGCGATCTCGGCGAATGCCAGACGCCGGAGCAGAGGAGAAGAGGTGGCGGATTCAAAGTGGTCGAGTACTGGAGCATGCACATGCTTGCTTGCATCTGCTTTTGCTGTGCTGTCGCCATAGATTTATCACATTCTCGCCTCGTCAATGCGCTCCGTGCCTGGCTGGTGGATCTCGGATGCATACTGTATCTGCATCTCTGCATTTGACACGGAACCATAGACCGCCCCCGGCCGCAGCTGGCCGCGTCTCTCCTGCCGGGTACCCATCAAGAGTCATGCAGGCGGTCAGGGACTGATCGTCGAGAGCGTCGAGACCATCAAGACGATCAGAGCTCCCTTCACTGACTCAGCAGCAGATGCTGATGCTGCCGCTCATCGTGGGGAGAGAAGAGATGGTCCGAGGTTCGCAGGCCAAGAATGCTGTGCAACCTGAGACTGCGAACTCTGGCCGTCCATTATGCTTGTCCTCAGTGGGCGTTGATCGCAGCCGAGTGCTCTCTCAACTGCACCTGTGACAGGGAGACGAGGGTGGAAGGGGCACGGTTTACTAGATACTGGGCGGCGACACCGTCCAGGAGAAGCTCCGCTGCAGTGCTGCAAGCTACTGTACAACGTGCAGCAGCGCCGTGCGTCTCGCACAATAGGAGGCCGTCTCTGCCTCCTGCACCGTGGTCTGCTGCGCTTGCCAGCCTGTCCGGCACATGTATGGCTGGCTGCACTGGCTACCTAGTCTGCTCGGGTCGGGTTCCTTCGTCTTTCCCACATGTCGATATTCTGGCGAGAATGGCAGCTTTGGCTTTGGAGCGAATACCTATTTAAAAGGCCAATTGCTCTGCTGCCGTCGGTCCTGGCTCTGGTGGGTGCTTGGCTGCGATAAGCCGTGTCTCGACCCCGGATTTCTCAGCGCTCTGAGCGCTTGCTGGCAGCTGGAAAGACCCGCGGTTGGACCCTTGGTTGGCAGATTTGGCTGATTTGCTTGACGGATGGCGGAAGATACCAAAGGTGCTTTACCTACCTGAGGTACCTTGGCTGCCTTAGGTGACCAGAGGTGACCAGGGCAAGTTAGCTGCGGCACGGTACGTACCCATCTCGGGGTTTGATGGCCGGGACTGGGCCTGGGACTGGGGCCGGAGCTTATCGTGCGTGCGTGCAAATCTTCAATCACTCGAATCACGAGGCTCTTATCCCGATCGGAGGTGACCTGCCCTCCTGCACCCTTCCTTGCCTCCTGTGCTCCGGACGGTGTACGGAGTACCTTAGGCGCCCTGCAGTCTGCGAGGGTAGCAAGGAGAGAGAGGGACGAACCCACACAAATCTGACTCTACCTGACTCTACCTCCCTTACCTATCTGCGCTCACAATTCTCATGCTCTCTCTTCACCCTTCAACAACCAGTTTTGGCGCATCACCAATCCTAACACCAATTCCCGCCGGCGCCTTGTTCTTCTGCCATTTTCGCCGCTCCTTATCAAGCCCGCCGCATCTTGCTTGCGAACAGACCCGGACCCACCATTCTTACACCATTCATCCCCCCATGCCTGCCTGGCTGCCGTCATCTGTGTTAGTCTTGGCTTAGCTCCAGGTCGATCGGACAGCAGCCGCAAGCTGCTTGCTCTGGGTCGTGAGCCTCCTCATTGCCTGCCTACCGCGCCAACCAATCCTCGAGCGTTCATTCATTGATTGCTGCATCTCTCTTGCTGTATCCCCTGCATGAAAAAACTCTGATAAGTCTGCCTTGAGGCTCAGTCGCCATCTTAACAGCCCAGCAGCAGTGTGACAATGGATGCCGACGTACGGTGGAATCGAGCCATCACTCCCGCATAATAGCACCCACCCGACCACCCTCGAGACTACCAGTCGCCTTTGAACTATCACCGTGGAGCAGCTCGGACCTCAGTCTATAGTAGCGACTTTGCCAATCCGCCGCGGGCAAGAGCTGGTTGTGGGTGGAAGGACTGGCCTGCCTCCCGGTTGTAGCATCACACTCCGCATAGCACAATGCACCAGCAATCACGACATCCACCGAGGGTGTCATCTCCAGCCTCTGGCCCCCAGACAAATCCCACACGAACAAACAACTCAAGGGAAGGCCTCGGAGCACACGCCAGGACGACATCCGAGGCCATTCGACAGGAGATGACGGGGACGCAAGCTGTCAGAGAGGGAGCACCGGCCGGTCCAACCAAGGACTCGGTCAAGAAGCTGGATCAGATCATACAAGTGCGTCGCCAGTCCCGATCCCCTCACTGGATTCACGGCTCACATTGTGCAGAATTTCTATTACAAAGCAGCGGTTGTCATTCTGCAGTCTCGAATCAGGACAACTCCGTCTTCCGGGTCTAGAAGACCTGACGGAAGAAAGACGAATAAATGGGTACGCTCACGAGACAGCCTAACGATGTTGACACTCGCTAATTCACGCATTTGCAGTTCCAACTCGACACTGACGATATCGAGGATTTCAAAGACGAGCTGCGGACATGGAGGACTTGCGGCAGCTTCGAGAATCGACCTCCCCCGATGATCGTGGAGACATACTTAGACGTGTCGCGACTATCTTCCAGTCAGACTGTCGTTATAGTAGACGAAAATGGAAAGAGATGGGATGTTCTTGAGGCCTTGAACTCCTCGGAGTCCTCTAGCGATGGCGGCTCTCCACGACTCCAGAGGCGGAATACCGAAGTCGTCCTAGAACGATGGCGCGTGGAGCTGAAGTGCACCCCAGACTCGGACATTGAAGACTTCGGTGCGATCCTGCCGACCGTATATAAGAAGAGCATCGTATTCTTCAGATCACTGTTTGTTGCCACCCGATTCCTGCCCGCCTGGAAGTTTTCTCAACAGGTCATGACCAAGGGGACACATCCGTCCTTAGAAGTCAAATGCCGTATCCTTACGAGCGAGCCTGAGACCCACGGGTATGACCCTTTGCGGCAACCTCTATCTGACGGCAGGGACGTCGTCATGGACTATGTGTTTGGAGATCTTGAGGTTCCCATTGGCCGGTTCGTCGCCTCGATGTCTTACAGAACAGACTGCAGTTTTCGAGTTGAAGACTCGGAATCGCTTCTGAGCTCTCGGTTTATGGGCGTGGATGAGAACTTCTTCAAACCGTCCATCTCCCAAAGGAGGGAGAGCGGCCGCCGCGATTCGTATGCGGAATCGCTTCCATCCCACCGCCACGGTCGTGACGCGCAAGACCAGCACCAGACTTACGGCAGTTTGTCCACTTTTCACGGCGGAGGCCCTCTCGGGACGAGTCCGATATCAGCTCTGAAAGCGGTGAGACCCGCGGGGTCGGACACGAGCTCACCTACGTCGTCAATGCCGGCGAGCGTCGGGCCCGACCCCCCTCATTCACTACCAATTACCGGATACTCATCGACATCAAGGCCCTCTTTACGCAACGCTGAGGGGCCGAGCCGGCGACCCTCCGTCTCATTCCACCCCTTCAAGGCAGGCTCACTCTCGGGTTCGCCCAGGTTACACGACGAAGCACCTCCCTCACCTCAATCTCTACAGCGAGCCTCAGGCCTCAGCGCCCTTGCGCAAGCGAGAAACAGGAACTCACTAACTGCCGGGATGGCCGCATCGCTTAGGGGTGGCCCGCCTCCTGCGAGCGAGACTCCCGTAGCCAGCTCACCTAAGCCAAGTCGTTATAGCAGCAGCTTCACCCATCGTCGAAGCAGGCCGTCTTTTGGTGGCACCAGCAAAGGTGTCGACGACGACCAGGCGAGCAGTGGAAAACAAAGCTTGTCATCCTCCATCGCTCAGCCAGGGTCGGGACTGCTCGCAGAAGCCGGTGGAGCTGCGAGCTCGGGCTCTTTCCAGACCGACGATGACAATATTTCCGTCTTCTTAAAGGCCATCGAGAGCCAGAAGACCCTGCAGAGTTTCGAGCCCGGAAAGAAGGGAGAGTCGGCAACCAAGAGAACGGCTGCCCAACTCTCCAAGTTTCAACTGATGCGCGATTCCAACAACGCCCTCACAGACTCCATGACCTCGTCCATGCACCTGCACCGGTCGTCAAGCTCATCAAGTCGACAGCTACCCAACGTTCCTGGAATGGTTGCGGGGGCCTCCGTGTCTGCGTCTTCCTCGCCTGGCAAACCCCTCTCTCCTCACACGCCGCACACTCCGGCCATTCCTTCTCGGCTGAGCGAGAACTCAATCATCGACTACGCTACACAAGCACAAGGCGTCCGTAGAGCCGCACGCACGGCTCCAGAGATATCCGCGACAGAAGAAGAAGCAGGACACGACGCTCCTGTGAGCCAAGAAGGCGCTACTGCTATTGACATACCTCTTTCACCTCGTCTGCTACACACCAATCGTCGAGCAAGCTCGGTAGCTCAACAACATCGTGCCATGATCGAGGACGACGACTCGGAGCTACCCTTTGGCGGTCTTCGCAGCATCAGCCTCGGAGCGGACGAGCGAGAGCCTCCAACCCCTAGTGCTCTACTCGGCATCGGACGGGAGTCGGGCGGGGATACACCTAGCTTGCAGCCTGCCGCTGACATTCGTGCATCTCCGGCGCCGCCATCGGCTTCACCCGCCGAGAAGAATCCTCCGAGTGCTTTGCTGGCCTCCTCGCCATACCGCCTCAGGTACAGCCAGAGCCGGCGCGGTCGCCCCACGCCTCCTCAGTCGGGTCGGGGCAGTTTTGTCGGATCCTCCGCTGGGCGTTATGAGCTTGCCCGGGGTGACAATGAGGCCGATGATGAGCCGCTGGTGTTTGACTTGAGCGAGCTTGGCAGGGACCTTGGCCGTCGCAGCCTCGAAGAAGGCAGAGGCGGTGGAAGCGTGGGCAGCGGATCGGCCGAGAGAGGAGGGTTTGAGGCGAAGGGTGTGTCGCGACGTGGATGGTAACCACTTATTACCGATCAAACCGTGTGATGAAGGGCATACGTAGGTGTACCGCACCTGCTGCTCCTTGGTGTCACAGCCAGCCGTTACCCCACGGTCACGGCATAGCACGCGCACACATAAAGACCAACCACAAACGGGTAGAACCCGTATGATAATATACCTACAGTGGCAGGATTTACGACACAGATTGACATCATAACATGAGCGGCACTGGGGCGTTATTGCTTTTCCGGCTTACAGACGGGCAGAGACAGACTGACGACCCCGTACTTGGACAGGCTACGAGGGAAAGGAGTTGCAGGGGATTTCTCTTCCATTCGGGAAGACGCTTACCCACTGTCTTCTCCTGTGCATTATTGCTTATCATGTAGGGCTAGAAAGGCCTGGGCATCTGGAAGGGTGATGATGACGGCGTTTGTTTCCGCCGTCGGCGTTGTTCGATAGCTTGTATTGGGGGGAAGAGCTGTCGATAGACCGCCGCCCGCGCATATCCTGACGAGTGTCGGCGATGGACACAAGTCCGGAGTGTGCCTGGATAATCTGGCATGAGGACGAGGAGTTGCAAATAGAGAGGTAGAAACATTTCAAATGACAGCAGACACACGAAGTCCTGTTCGCCGCGTGTTGTGCAGCATCATCGGGAGTATCTACGGACCAACAACAATGAAGCGTACGTGCGCTGCATTCAGTAGTTGTTGTAGGTGGATTCGTCATCCACCGCGTTCTTCGTCTTTGTCCACGTTAGTGACCGAGGCTCGCAGGCAGCCATTTTCCTGGAGAGGTGTAGATTTTGAGGTATGAATGATAGTAAGGAAGCTGAGAGTTCCCAGCCAGATGATAAATACACCGTGTGACCAGCCTTATGGTGCTCAGTTCTAGATAACAAGGAGGAAGAAGTCGAGCTACATCGGCCGAAAGCTAAAGATGTCTGGATATACAGATTTCAAGAAATGCAGAGAGCACGGTGAGGGAGAGCGAGTATTAGTGACATACCTAGACGAGAGAGAGTGTGTGTGATGCCCGAGGTGGGGTGGCGCAAGCAACACGCAATGAGGCGACTTGCCAGCCAAAAGCTGCTCCTGGTACTCCATATGTTCGCAGTAGCGTTTTAAGCTTGACGACGGCGAAGCGAGGCTACCGGCTTAGCGGTGCGTGGAACTCTATGTACCTTAGCTGGGGTCTGCTCCTCCAGGCTGCTATTATTATCCACCACAGGCCAACCTCCCCATTCAAAGCTACCCTGCCTTACCTTGCCTGACCTTACCTGACCTTACCCACGACATCCGGCGCCGACCACGCAGCCATCGTTCGGACTTCCAACCCGCAGCAAAAGGCTCTTTGTATCCGCGAGAGAAAATACCGCCGTCATCCTGACTCGACTTCGCACTTCGCGTGCTCCAGCGTCTCAGCTGCCCGCGGCCACCATGTTCAGAGCAGCAGCTCCGGGGCCGTACGACGATGCCGTCGGTACGTCATCGTCATTTCGTCCCCCCCGTCAGCATCGCTGAGCGACACGCAGCGAGCGCTGCGGCTCCAACAGATAAATGAAGATGTTTTGCTGACTGGTCCGTGTCTCTTCTGCAGCCAAGGCGACGGACGAGAACCTCACCTCCGAGGACTGGGGCGCCATCATGGAGGTGTGCGACCGTGTGTCCGGCGATGCGAACGGCGCCAAGGAGGCGGTCCAGAGCATGATCAAGCGGCTCGCGCACAGGAACGCAAACGTACAGCTATATACTCTAGAGGTGAGGCTTGCCTATGCCGCAATGTTTTCCATCTATCTCTGTTTTCCCACACACGCGTTGTCACTCCAGCGCGATCCAAGAATCGTCACTGATCGTGTCCCTGCTCCAGGTCGCCAACGCCCTCAGCCAGAACTGCGGCAAGCCCATGCACCGGGAGCTCTCCTCGCGCGCCTTCACCGAGGCCCTGCTCAAGCTCGCCAACGACCGCAACACCCACACCCAGGTCAAGGCCAAGATCCTCGAGCGCATGAAGGAGTGGTCCGACATGTTCAGCAGCGACCCGGACCTGGGCATCATGTACGACGCCTACTACCGCCTCAAGCAGTCCAACCCCCAGCTGCAGCCGCCCTCCGCCCCGCAGAAGAACAGCCTCACCGACCTCGACCGCCAGAAGGAGGAGGAGGAGCTGCAGATGGCCCTCAAGCTGTCGCTGCAGGACGAGGAGCGCAAGAAGAAGGTCGCCGAGGCGCCCGCGGGGCCGTCCGGGGCGGGCGGCAGCTCCGCCGCCGGCGCGTCGGCGGGCGCGGGGGCCGGGGGCTACGCGGAGGCCCAGCCGCTGCACCCGGTGCCGTCGGGGACCACTGCCGCGACGGTCAGCCGGGTGCGCGCGCTGTACGACTTCGTGCCGTCGGAGCCGGGCGAGCTCGAGTTCAAGAAGGGCGACGTGATCGCCGTCCTGGAGAGCGTCTACAAGGACTGGTGGAGGGGCTCGCTCAAGGGCCGGACCGGCATCTTCCCGCTCAACTACGTCGAGAAGCTGACGGATCCGACGCCCGAGGAGCTGCAGCGCGAGGCGCAGATGGAGGCCGAGGTGTTCGCCGAGATCAAGAACGTCGAGAAGCTGCTGACGTTGCTGAGCACGAGCAACAGCGCGCCCAGGGAGGAGGACAACGAGGAGATCTCGGTGAGTAGTCATGCTTGTATAGCACTTGAGGAGTTTAAGGGCCGATCAAGGCTAACGGAATGTGCGTGAGCAGAAACTGTATCATCAGACGCTGGCGATCCGACCGAAGCTCATCAAGCTGATTGAGAAGTACTCACAGAAGAAGGGTAAGTGTTGCCACGTTGTCGTACATATTGATCGGGCGCTAACATGGGCACAGATG
Organism: Pleurostoma richardsiae; assembly: GCA_030052745.1. Classification (NCBI taxonomy): domain Eukaryota; kingdom Fungi; phylum Ascomycota; class Sordariomycetes; order Calosphaeriales; family Pleurostomataceae; genus Pleurostoma; species Pleurostoma richardsiae. Next base: position 22,251 of record JANBVO010000006.1, read on the forward strand.
ACTTCACGCAGCTGAATGAGAAGTTCATCAAGGCTCGAAGGGATTACGAGGCCCTGCTGGAGTCTTCGATGTCGCATCCACCACAGCCAACCTACCACCAGTATGCCATGCGCCCGCAGATACCGCAAGGCTACGGGGCGCCGACACCAGGTCCGAGCTACGCTCAGCCACCGCCGCAGCAACAGGACTCTCAGAGGTTCTACACCCCTGCGCCTGCGCAAGGTAAGATGCATTTTGACAAGCCCGGGTGCCTAGATACTAACACACGTAACAGAACAACCACAATATCCTCCCTCCTCACCATCTCCCAACTTCCAAAGGCCAGGAACGGCGCCCGCCCCATTCTACGTCGTAGGCGCTGAAGTGCCACCCGCCGGTGGTCCTGCGCCAGCACAGCAGCAACAGTACCCTCCTCGAGACCAAGGAGGCCGCGTCCCCTCTGCCGGGAAACAGCCCGCCCCCATCCAGACCTCCTCCCCTCCTCCGGTCGCCGGCTCCTACGCTCCTTATCCCCAGCAGCCCCCGCCCCAGGCGCCCGGCCAGCAGCGGCCCCAGAGCACCTACGGCGCGCAGGAGCTCGCGACCTCCGTGTACGACTCCCCCATCGCCACGCACAACCCCAACTCCGCAGCCACGTACTCGTCGTCCGTCTACTCCCCCGAAGATGCCTACGCCGCCGCCACCGCCAGCCCCTCCGCTCCCCAGGCGCCCTCCCAGCCCCAGTACCAGGCCTACTCCTACGGCCAGCAGCAACCCCCGCCCCAGGCGCAGCAGCAGCAGCAGCATCCGTACGGCCACGGCTACGACACCGGCGGGCCATCCTCCGACGTGGCAGGCGCGCCGCCCCCACCGCAACCCACGGGCCAGGCGCCTCCGGTGCCGGGGTCGATGCAGCCCGGTGTGCTCACCCCGCCGCCCCTGCAGCCGGGCGGACCGGCGTACGACGCGCGGCAGACCCTGCCTAGCCAGGCGCAGCCCCAGGGCCAGCAGCCGCAGTACAAGGCGTACGTGCCGCCTCCGCAGGGGGAGGCGCCGAGCGCGCCGGGGGATTATTACAGGCAGACGGCGTATTAAGGGGGCTTCAAGTAGGTGGTCGAACGGTGAGGTCTTGTCTGGTGCAGGACGAGGGATGGTGGATGATGTGTTAGCAGGGCTCAATATAGTTTCAGATGGAAGGGCGATGGAGACAGCTTGCTTTTGGGGTGGATGGGAGGTGCATGCGATGCCGATATACCAGCCATGAATCGAAGACGCTGAATCTATTTCTAATGCTTGATACTGGATGTTCTGAACAGGCGTCGGCCGTGTAGAGGATGTGACAATTCTGACATAGCATTACACTATATTTCCTCAGTGCTTTCAGGGGTTGCATCGAATTAGATGTTCCACCGTTGCGTCCGGAACGGAGTCAGTTTACTAGTCAGTGCGAAGCAGGTGCGTTGAGAGATCGTGTATCCATTTCTTCATCACCGTCTCCTGTATCTTACTTCATAAAGCATGCTCTACAAGTCTACCGTGGCCGCAACCAACACCGGCAACGTGAACCAACAAAACCAGACCAGGAAGAAGTAAGAAAACTCCATCCATCCAACGCCAGCGCATCCAAGTCAGAGACGCCAGACAGGTATCCAACATCACCACAAACAGGGCGTCAAGCCAGGCAAAACCCTTGTTTTACCACCGCCGATCGTAAACACCCGCGCCCTCCTTCTTCCTCGCGGGCGCCTTCTTCAGCCCGGTCATCATGTACCCAAGGTCCTGCCTCACGACGGCATCGTCGGCGAGCTCGCCGCCGCCGCCGACGCCGACCCCGCCCAGGCCCGAGGAGATCCGGCCGCCCTCGTGCCGGAACAGGCCGAGCATCTCTTGGAGGCCGAGCTTGAGTGCGCCCTTCTTCATGCCGCCCTCGATGGCCTGCTCGGCCAGCAACCGCTTCTTGTCCTGCAGCTCGAGGATGCGCTCCTCGACCGTGCCCTCGACCGTCAGCTTGTAGACCACGACGTCCACCGTCTGGGTGAGGCGGTGGACGCGGTCGATGGCCTGCTCCTCGACGAACTATAAATGCGAGGGTTTTGTCAGTTCTGGAATGATCGGAGAGAAGAAACACGTCAGCAGGGGATTCAGGTGTTGTACTCACGGGATTCCAGAACGGCTCTAGGATGATCACTCGGGTGGCAGCAGTGAGGTTGAGGCCGAGCGAGCCGCACTTGAGGCTGCACAGCAGGATGCGCGTGTTCTTGTCGTTGCGCAGCCGGTTCAGGCTCTCCTCGCGGTCGTCGTTCTTCATGCCGCCGTCGTAGCGCGTGAACTTAAAGCCCTCCTTGCGCAGGAACGGCTCGATCAGGTCCAGCATCGACGTGAACTGCGAGAAGACGATGAATTTGTGCTCCCGAGCCTCCTTGTGCAGGATCTTGATCAGGTGCCGCGTCTTGGCCGATGCGGCGAGGTGGGCGCCGTTCTGCAGCTTCTTAGGCTTGTAGAAGATCGAGTCGTCGCCGTCGGACTCAAGTTCTGATTCAGAAACTCCCGAGTCTTCTTCTGAGTCCTCTGCCTCCGGGTCGGAAGCGGATGCGAGCGCTGAAGGTGCCTCCGACAATTCTGGCTTGACGGGCTGCGATGCTATCTTCGACACCGAAAGGAAGGTATCGTCAGAGTCGGAACCACCTGCATAGGCTTCGGCCTTCACGTCTTCGTCGTTGACGATGAAGCTATCGAGACGACTGCCATCGTCGTCCTCAGAGCGGTGGATAGAATCCTCAGTCCCGATAGACTCGCCCTCGCCTTCGGCGTTTTCATCATCAGTACCACCAGCCTTTCCAAGGCGCAACGGACCTTGCTGCTCCTCACCAACAAGCCAACTACCATCACCCTCCTCGTCATCACTATCGACGACGACGCGACGGTTCTTGGGCTGCCGCTTCTTGACAACTTCGACCTTTACTTCTTCCTTCACAATCTTCTTAACCTTCTTCTTCTTGGGCTTCTTCCGCTCTGGCGCCTCCTTGTAGAGTCTATCGATATCTGCAGAGCAGTCGGCACAGTATATCTCTCCCTTGACGACCTCATCCCGAGCCAGATCTTCCGAGCAGATGTCGCACTGCTTAGACGCGATGCCCATCCCGCCAAGAGCATCCGCAAGCGCGTCAATATCCGCATCCGAGCTCTTCGGCTGAGCGGCAGTGTCCGTGGCCAGCGCATCCTTGTCCTTGTCTATCCTCGTCGTCACCAGCTTTGGATGGTTACATGCCTGGCGCAGACGGAGGAGCAGGACCAGGGCGTTAGCGTAGTTCACCTTGCTCTTCATCATTTTCTGGAGGCTGCGGTCGGCCCGCTCCTCCAGACGATCGTAGAACACCCGCTCAGCGGGCGAAAAGGTGACCGCTACCGAAACGACCTTGCGCTCAGTGATCTTGAAAGAGGAGACGGGGGCCGGCTTGGTACCGTCCTTCGAAGAGGCTTCGAGGGCTTTCTTCCCGCCCGGAAGTAAGGCCCCTTCCTCCTTCAAGATTTCCTTCGTCCGGCGCTTCATGAAGCAGCGGAGAATGCTGTGTAGGCGCCGGATAGCAATGTGGCCTTTGCCGTTCTTCATCGGCTTGTCGATCCACTCCCTCCATTCCTTGAGGTCATCATACGGAGTGATCCGCAGGAAGTTGATGAGACTCTGCAGCTCGTCGAGGTTGTTCTGCATGGGCGTGCCTGTAAGGCACCATCTGTAGACGGACCGCAAGGCGCAGCAGGCTTTTGTAGACTTGGTGTTCCGGTTCTTGATGGTGTGTGCCTCGTCCAGGATGACGCGGTACCAGTGGATCCCAAAACAGCCCGCCTTGACACCATCCGGGTCGTCAGATGAGTGGCCATGCTCGGATACCAGGACTTGGTAGGTCGTGATGACGACGTCGTACTTGGCCAGGTCCTGGAACTTCTTCGTACGGTTAGGTCCGTGGTGGACGCACACACTTAGCCGATGAGAATCCATGACCTTTTCGCGTATCTCTGCCTCCCATTGCCGAATAAGAGCCAGCGGTGCAACGACGAGGGTCCCTCTCTGTACGCCCTCAAAAGACTTCTTCCAGCCCTTGTCGTCCTTGTTCGGTTTCGGGTTGCTGATGATCAATGAAATTGACTGTAAGGTCTTCCCCAGGCCCATGTCATCGGCCAGGATGCCGCCTTTGGGCACCTTGCCCTTCTTGACGGGCCCCAGCTCGCGACCCTTCATCCACTCTACACCTTCAACTTGATGGGGCAGGAGTTTAACCTTAATTCCTTCCAGTGTGCCATCATCAATAGTGCCTTTCTCCTCCTTGTCCTCGTCATCTTCCATGCCGCCCTCCAGCAATGCCTTCAAATCGGCCGAGGCCTTCGCCGGGTCGGTGTAGAAGACCTGGTCTTCATGAGCAGAAGACGACGGCTGACTGTAGAAAGACTGTGAGTACTGTGAGAGAGCTTGAGGCGGAGCGGGCATGGAGCTGAACATCAGCGGCTGCGGCTTGCTGTCGTAGTACTTTGGCGCGGAAGGCGGCTTGATCTTGTGTTGGTCGCGGTGGTGCTCTGGTCGCCCGGCCGGTTGTATGAACATGTTCGACGCCTTCTGCTTTAGGCTGGACATCATCTTTGTGGGCCTACCGAAGACGGGGTTTCCAGCGGCCGCAGGTGGCCTAGCAGTAGTTGGCTTCGAGATCAGTGCGGGACTGCTGGAGATGTCGATGACCTCGGGGTTGTGGCTGATGGGGTGCAAAGGAGACTTAGAGCTCGATCCGTCATCCGCGGCGAGAGTCTGTACTCCCATATGCAGGGGGCGAGTTTGCGAAGGAGTCTTCGAGCTCGATGCTTCATCCATGACGAGAGACTGCATCCCGATCTGCAGAAGCTCCTCGTCACCGAAGGAGGGAGTCCGTGAGTGCGACATGGTGTCTCGATTCTGCGACTGCGCAGGCCGAGAACTGTAGGTCGTGCGAGCAATCAGATCGCGAAAACTCTGCTCAAGCTCTGCCCGCGTCTTCGGGTTATTGGTTGCCGGCTTGTTGAACTCAGGCTTGTTATTCGAAGCCAGGCTGTCCTTGGGTTGGAACGCAAAGTCGGTACCAGGCTTCCTGTACTGCACGGTTAACACTGAAGGATGCAATGAGGAGGGCAACGGGCGACGGGCGACGGAAGAGGACGTACTTCATGGGCCGGGCATAGTCGTCGCGATACAGTCGCGTCTCGGTGGGGAACGGTAGTAAAAAGAACTCGCGACGCTTGAGCGCGTCTCTACAAAATGCGTCGTCTACTCTAATCGGGCGGCAGCAGGGGACGCTGTTGACCATGACATAATAAACGTCTTTTGTCCCAGCAACGGGTGGCTCTCGCGCCACAAGTGGCGGGGCTCTAAAATTTCAGCCACATCTAACTCGTACCCCCTTTCCGAGCTCTTCGTCCTGAAGGTGTAACTGAGATACCAATAAAAGCAAGAATTTTGATGAAATTTATGAGATTAAAGCCATGTTTCTATGCTGCTAGATGCTATCTTTATCTTTCACGCGCCTTCTACCATGCTCGGGCGCATTGCGAGACGGAGACAGCGTTTTGCTCCTTGCGTCCGCAGTGGGGAATTACTTCTCCCATCACGAGAGCGACTCAATGATGTCTTATAGTAAGGGAAGGTCCTGTCTTAAGCTTCTCAGAGCTGAGGGTACCTCTAACTGTACAACGAAACAATTTATTCTCTTCTGTCCCTACTTGGACGGGGTATCAGTGTAAGGATCAAAGCCCATGCGCCGTTTTGCCTCATTCCGCAGCTTCCACTTTGCCTCGCCCTTCAGCCCAGTAGTAGAGCTCTCCTCTAAGAAAAAGGATAAGACTGGATCCGGTATGGACAGGTGTGATGCCTGCTGAAATTCCTGCAGGCTTGTTAGGCGTACAAGCATTTCCATGAGCGACAGCGATGATGTTATAGCACCAAACGGTGACCTGGCGACAAACGAATCGGAGCTGTCCATATGCCCAGGAGCTGTATCGCTCAGTGAGGACGGCTGTGGGCTGTCTCGCGGGACTGGGGACGAGCCTATTGTCAGACTCTTGATCTGCGCCAGCAACTTCGCGTCGAGTGATGAACGCTGCGGTGCTCTTAGCCGTTTTGGCGTTGCACTCATGGTGTCGACACCGTCGCTCTCATCTCCAACCGCTTCATCCTCCGAGTCAGAGCTATCTTCTTCTTCGTCGTCCTCGAAGAAGACCTCGAACGCAAACCATTCAGGATCCAGATGGGATGGTAGCTGCCACTTCAGTGGATCGATTGTAGACTCGGAGACAGAATTCGGAGTTTCACTCTCCTCCAGCAGTTGCCGATCAATATCATCTTGATCGCCTGAGTCGTCACTCTCAGATTCCGAAGGTTCGCCCGGCCGCAATCCGCTCTCATCATCTGCCGCAGCGTCGGTAGTCTTCCACGGCTTGGGAGCATTGGCGTCCCTTTTGAGTAGTAAGACTGGGTTGATAGGATTCCCGCCCACATCATCGCTATTGCCAATGTTCAGAATCCTTGCAGTGTCTGTATAGAAGATCTTGGAGATCTGATGGATAGGGATGGACTCTCGTATTCCAGCGTGGAGGACATCATCGTATGGCTTCACGTGCTGCGGCTCTTCGTCGTGAAGCCTGCCATCGTCAAGATCCTCGACGATCTCCAGGTGGTAGGCGTATTCATCTGCCCTACTAAGCTTTGTGATCGCCGCTTCAACGCCCACATATCTGCTCGTTGGGTCGGTGAGAGGGGGTGTATAACCTCGTTGGTGATCAAATTCCCAGTGGAATGGCGTCCTGCAGAGACGCGCACGAGCCTTATGTATCACCTCCTGCCAGATAGGCTTTCTCTCCCCTTCTCCAATCCCATAGGGCGCCTCTTTCAGCGGAGTACCAGCCCCTGAATGCTCTGGTGTCAGTGGTGTCGAAGGGCTCCGCACGTCGTTCTGCGTTTTCTGAGCGCTATGGCCGACGAAGAGCATATAGAGCGACAAAGTGAACGCCGGACCTATCTGTATTGGACGGGTTGGATCACTTGCGAAATGTATGTCCCCGAAGTTGACCAAGGCACTAGCTTGCAACAGTCTCGAGGGCGATACGCCGGAAGGCACCGAGGTCGACAGGCTTTCTCCCGAGCAGCCAATTGCCATTTGGATGAGGTGGCTGTCCCGATCAATACGGGCCAAGAGGGATTTTATGTCGTCAATGATGAGCAGGAGCTCTGCATGATGCTGCTCCGCAGTGCGAGCCGCATTTCCCGTGAGACGGGAGCCTTCCTCAGCAGCTGCGGCTTTCTCCAGGCGTTTGCCGAGTCGAACAATGTCTCTGTGGAGTGACTTAGCCAGCGGGACCGCGGACTCCAGAAACACATTGCCACGTCCAGATCTAAGCAGCAGTCAGAACGAGGCGTCCGGCCACGAACTCAAGATGGTTCTCCTTACCTGAACTCGATCAGGTCTATGGCAGGAGATATGATCTGGTAGAGGTTAGTCGGTATTTCAAGTATGTTGCTCAAGCCGTAATGCTACTAAGCTCCTACCTTGACCTTGGTGCGCAGAGTTGCTTGCAGGGACTTTAGTTCGGCACGAAGGTTCTTGTCATCGATCGTCTTCACGAGCCTTGAACACTGTTTGATGGCATAAGTGGATGTCAAGGCGATGCCAGAACGAATAGCGTAGTTTACGGCCTGCACGCCGAATCTCGCCAAGAGTGCATCCATGTTGTGAGGTTTTCCATCATGTGCAGACCCAGAATTTTGAGAAATATTTCTGATATTTGGGCACAAATTCTGCGACTTTGTTGACTGACGGCCACCAGTGACGCGCCTCAGGCGTGCCAGGAGATGCGGGATGCTGTGGTCACAAAGTGTAGCTGAGTTGGGCTCATGGGGTACCTGGTGGAGGGGCGCTCGCACAGTGCGGCTTCCAGAGGTGCCGACTATACTGGTGCGTCAGAGAGTCAGACGTTGCAGCAGCGGAGCGGTGAGGAAACAAGAGAAACGCCTACTAGCACAAGGACTGCGAAACAGCTCCTGGATCTGTTAAACAGAGTTCTTTCACCGAAGCCAAGGGTCACGGTGGGTACAATACACCGTATGATAAGTCCTCCACACTGTCCCCTCCAATTTTTCCAGGTATCCTGCACCTCCTTCGATCTGTCACGCTGGTGGTGGGGTATCAAGGCTCATTCTTGTTCTCTTCACCTCCGTGTCTCAAGAACCCAAGATCCCACGCCTGCAAGAAGCTGTGGTGACTCAAGACATCAGCCTGAAGCAGCCATCTACATCTTGCCTGGACGTCAGCCTTCTGGATCACATCTAGGTACTCAGCCGCGCATCTCTTGCCGGTTCGCTACAGACCAGAAAGAGGGGCACACTTATCCCGCTGAAGCGACCCCGCCACGCCCATCGAGCTCTCGATCAACTTTTTTTCCCACGGCCCTCCTCCAGCACCGAACCACAGAGCGCCGAGCCAACTCGAGCAGAATGTCGAACCTTAATTCATGGGAAGATGACCCTGCTGCCCAGGACGAGAATCTGGCGCAGCAGACCCAGCAGCAGATGAACATCGGCGGCGGCAACCAAGGAGGATTCCGAGCAGGTGCCGCCTCTTTCCAGCCTGGTGCAGCGTCCTTCCAACCCGGTCAAGCATACGGCGGCGGAGGCTATACGCCTCAGTATCAGCAGCAATACTATGGAGGGGGCCAGGGCTATTACCCTCAGTATGGCGGACAGCAGGGGTACGGCCAATACAACCAAGGCCAAGGCCAAGGCGGATATGGCAATGTCTACGGCCAGCAGCAAGGGGGGTATAACCAAGGTTACAGTAAGAAGACCCGGCCGCGTCCTCCCTATGTCATGACCCTGTAGTGAACAATGCTGACATCTCGTCTCGCAGACCAGTACCAAGGTTATCAGCAGCAGCAGCAGCAGCAGCCGCAGCAGCCGCAGCAGAACGCGCCGGCCCAGTCGCAGGCGTCTAAAGCCACTCCGGTCATCGCTAAGCGACCAACAGATGCTTCGGCATCCACACCAGATGCTCTTAAGAAGCCAGTCACAACTAAAGAAGGAGGCACAAAGGTGTTGAGCATTGGTGGGGACGCAGCGAAGCCAAAGGCGAAGGTGTTGTCTATTGGTGTTCCGGCGCCACCTAAGGAACAGCCGAAGGAGGAGAAAAACGAGGAGACGGGCGCCACGACTGCTGCTAAGGCGGAAACTCCGATTCAGAAGGCTGAAGCAGGAGCCAAGGTTGCGGCTACGAAGGCGATCGAGAAGACCGGCACTGACACGGGAAGCGGCAAGACCTCTCCGACCCCTTCGTCCGGCCGGTCGAGCCCGTCGCGAGCCAGCAAGTCTTCCGCGCGAGATGCGAACGCAGTCGAGAGGGAGCAGGCAGCCGATGTCGATGATGATACTTTGAAGGAGGTGTACGGCAAGGAGCATGTCAACATCATCTTCATCGGCCACGTCGACGCTGGCAAGTCGTAAGTGGCCCTGAGAGCGATCGGAGTAACCCGACAAAGTGTGTGCTAACCAGTGGACAGGACACTCGGCGGCGCGTTGCTCTACGTGACTGGCATGGTTGACCAGCGGACTCTCGACAAGTACAAGAGAGAAGCGAAGGAAATGGGACGTGAGACATGGTACCTTTCATGGGCCCTGGATTTGACGAACGAGGAGCGGTCCAAGGGAAAGACTGTGGAGGTTGGACGGGGCTTCTTCGAGACGGACAAGCGCCGATACAGTATCCTCGACGCTCCAGGTCATAAGACCTATGTCCCGAACATGATCGGAGGTGCCTCCCAGGCTGATGTCGGTATCCTGGTCATCAGTGCGAGAAAGGGCGAGTTCGAGACGGGCTTCGACAGAGGTGGCCAGACCAGAGAGCATGCTATGCTTGCGAAGACGCAGGGTGTCAACAAACTGGTGGTGGTCATCAACAAGATGGATGATCCCACTGTCGAATGGTCGCAGGAGCGCTACAAGGAAATCGTCACGCGGTTGTCGCAGTTCTTGAAGGGCACGGGCTACAACCTGAAGACTGACGTCTTCTTCATGCCGGTCGCCGCTCAACAGACCATGGGCTTAAAAGATCGTATCCCGAAGGGTGTCGCGGACTGGTACGATGGTCCTTCGCTCCTAGAATATCTCGATGGCATGAAGGCACTCGAGCGCAAAGTCAATGCCCCATTCAGTGAGTTTTTCTCCCGATAGCGCGTTCTCTTACCTTGGAGCAGGTATCTAACCTGTGCTGCGCAGTGATGCCGGTCGCCGGCAAATACAGGGACATGGGCACGATGATTGAGGGCAAGGTCGAAGCAGGCGTGATCAAGAAGGGAATGAGCCTGATTATGATGCCTAATAAGCACCAAGTCGATGTCACCGCCGTCTACGGTGAGCAGGAGGACGAGGTAAGCATCGCCCAGTGTGGTGACCAGGTGCGCCTCCGGCTTCGCGGCATTGAGGAGGATGATATCCTTCCCGGTTTCGTCCTGTGCTCGCCCAAGCGACTGGTCCACTGCGTCGCGGCTTTCGAGGCCCAGATCCGAATTCTGGACCTGAAGAGCATTCTCACGGCGGGCTTCAACTGCGTGCTTCACGTGCACGCTGCCATTGAGGAGGTCACCTTCTCTGCCCTTCTTCATAAGCTACAGAAGGGGACGAACCGCAAGAGCAAGCACCCCCCAACGCACGCCAAGAGGGGAGACAGCATCATTGCCAGGCTGCAGGTCACCGGGGGAGCAGGTTCGGTTTGCGTGGAGAGATTCGAGGACTACCCGCAGATGGGACGGTTTACACTGCGAGATCAGGTTTGTTGCAGCTCCCTGTTGGCTTTACTTCTCTAGTATGTGTGACTGACAATGCGGCCGTGCAGGGACAAACCATCGCCATTGGCAAGATTATCAAGCTGGTCACTGACGACACGCCTGCCTCTTAGATAGAGGGCGAGCACGTCTAATGAGGAGACGGGCTGTTTCCAAGCGGATGACGTTCTAGAAATCCGGCATATCCTCCTGTTGCAATAGTGAGGTGATGACCTTTACATAGCCCCCTAGCATAGATAGACTGGAGGAGGCATGGGCGAAGGCCTCTTCTCACGCGCAATGGCGGTCGGAGGACTATCTGAGCTGGAGAATAGACTCCAGTCGAACAAAAAAAAAAAGTCGTTCACTTACTCCTAAGCATATATGTGCTTCTCTCTTGACTGGGGTCGGCAAAGCGGACGAGAGGTATCTATTTAGGTACGTATCTCAGCGAACAATATCGTAATCCGAAGACGGAGGAATCAAAAACCAGATTCTGGTCCTTTGGTCCTCTCTTTGTGGGTTCTTTCACACTTCTGTAAGTTGATCAAACAAGACACTTTCTAAAGAGTATGGCGTTATGTGTGGGTTGAGAGAATAAGAGAGTATCCTCTCACATTTCGTGGATAATAGCTTACCCAGGTAACCACTGCGTACCTTAGTTATCACGTAACAATACTCACATGTACAGTGCCTTAGATAGGTGAATCTGGGGAAGCCCAAAGTCCAGGCCTGTGCGTGCCGCGTGCGGCGGAGACGACCCCGGCCGTGGGGTCCCGGGTCGCTGTGCTGATCCGATGCCGCTGGTAAGCGCCGTTATTTTTTGCGCAGCAGTGGGGGAATTTCCTCATCTGCGGCTTTTACTAGTGGGGGAAGCTGGGCGGTTTAGCTGATAAACTACTCCGTACAGAGGTAAAGGTCCCTCTCCCCGACTTCGCCCCGGTCCCTGATTTCTTTTTCTCGTGTGTCACCTCTCCCGCCTTTGCCTTCCCGCCCAGTCGCGCTGGTGAGTAGCACATCTCCTGCGCCCGGACGCCCGCTGCACGCAACGGCTGGTTGCAGCTCTGGACTAATTGGCCTCTTGTCTACCAGAACGCAGTACCCGCCAAGATGTCTTCCGACAAGCCGCTCCCGTTCCAGTACCAGTTCGCCGCCGGTGAGTCTCCGTCCCCCGGCCGAGTGCCGCTGCGACTCCGAATTGGTGCCGCCGCAGATGAGATTGGGAGAAACTGACACATAACGCTTACAGGCGCGGTGGCTGGCGTCTCGGAGGCAAGTTGCCAGTGCCCTGACCGACTCAATTGGCGATACTGACATGCGGCGCGACGCTAGATCTTGGTGATGTATGCTCTTACTCCCACGCGCTCTCCGCCAGCGCTCGCGTGCTCACCTTGCTCGCGTCATGCTAATCCTTGTACTCTAGGTACCCTTTGGATGTGGTCAAGACGAGAGTGTAAGCGGCTATAGCAGTTTGCGACCTCCTCTGTCCTCGATATCGTCCCTACTTACTGACTCCCCCGCCAGTCAGCTGCAGACCGGAAAGGGCACCGGTGCCGATGCCTACACGGGCATGCTCGACTGCTTCCAGAAGATTGTGCGCAATGAGGGGTATGTTTCCTACTACTGCGACAGCAAGGCCACCCCAAGGCGGCGCCGCTGCCAGATACCCAGCCCAAGATCATGGCGCCTGCTGACTCTCTCCGCCGTCCAGCTTCTCGAGGTTATACCGCGGCATCACGGCGCCCATCCTGATGGAGGCGCCCAAGCGCGCCACCAAGTTCGCCGCCAACGACGAGTGGGGCAAGGTGTACCGCAAGATGTTCGGCGCCGACAAGATGACGCAGTCGCTGTCGATCCTGACCGGCGCCTCGGCCGGCGCCACCGAGTCCTTCGTCGTCGTCCCCTTCGAGCTCGTCAAGATCCGCCTGCAGGACAAGGCCTCGGCCGGCAAGTACAACGGCATGCTTGACGTCGTCGCCAAGACGGTCCGGCAGGAGGGCATCCTGGCCATGTACAGCGGGCTGGAGAGCACCATGTGGCGGCACATCCTCTGGTAGGTTCACTCCCCCAGTACCCCTGGCTCTGATCCGGGTTGCTTGTGAGAGGGAGTGCGACGGGATGTAGGACGTACTTTTCTGACGCCGGTGCTTAGGAACGCCGGCTACTTCGGCTGCATCTTCCAGGTCCGCCAGCTGCTGCCCAAGGTCGAGGACAAGAAGGCGCAGCTCGTCAACGACATCACGGCCGGCACGGTCGGCGGCACGGTCGGTACCATCGTCAACACCCCCATGGACGTCGTCAAGTCCCGCATCCAGAACAGCGTCAAGGTCGCCGGCACCGTGCCCAAGTACAACTGGGCCTGGCCTGCCGTTGCCACCGTCGCCCGCGAGGAGGGCTTTGGTGCACTGTACAAGGGCTTCCTGCCCAAGGTTCTGCGTCTCGGACCGGTGAGTTGCTCCTGACCCCCACCCCCTGAAACTTGTACCGGCTTCTACGAGAGATCGTTTCGCTGACTGTTTTGTTAGGGTGGTGGTATCCTGCTCGTGGTGTTCCAGGGTGTGATGGACTTCTTCCGGAAGATGAAGCAGGACGCGTAAAATGGATATAGCCGTGAGGGATACGTCGCTTCTCCTGCGTTGGTTCGGTATATTTGGCTCCGTGACATGGTTATATACGGGATACTCTACATAGACGACGCTGGTACTCGAAAGCTGGAGGCTGAACGATCACGTATATTTGTTCGGGGCGTCATGAATGCAATAGAACTCGAGGTATACCCTGCCATATCAAAGGCATCGACGTGCTGGTGTGCTTCTTTATTGTGTCCTCTTTTGCCTCCTATGGTGGAGAGAAACGCAGGCCTCTGCTGCCTTTCTGGATATGACAAACATCAGGAAAGGTCAGTGGAACATTTTGTCTCCAATTTCGTACTGACACCTTGCTTCTCTTAACATAATGCAACGTTGCTCAACGTTACAGGCGGTAGGAAAGCTCATGCACAACGAAGCAGCTTGCGCACTGACGGCTAGGTTTACCTTGCAGTCAGGATGATGTTCGTATATTTCATCAAACTAACACTATAGGCTCTACAGAGTACAGTAGCATTTTACATAGGGAGGAAGAAGGGCTGAACACCCAGTCATCACGAACGGAACAAGACGTTGGGTCCCACGACCAGAGAATAGCAAGTGGATGCGGGACAGACCAGACTCCAAGCACTCCCAGAAGTCGACTAGGAGTCCGGCCAGGTTGAGCCCAAGGCTCCAGGGCAACGAGCATGATGACCCAGCCAAGGACCGTCGACAATGCTGAAGATTCCTGCTCACGCACGCTTAGCGAGATCTGATCCCAAAGAGAGTAGGAAAACGCCGGGTATCTCATTATACGAAGTGGCCGCCGTCCCGTTGCAGCCTCTATCCTCGTCAAAGGAAGCGTGTGACGGCTATGTAACCTCTCTTCTAACGCGATGGGCGTGCTAGATACTCAGGCCAGAGCGTCAAAGTCTTGCGCGTAATGAAACAAGCATGGTTAGCCTCCGTATGACATGTGGCAGGTGCTTTTACCGTGTGAGAAGAGCAAAAATAGACCACCCAGGTAACGCCCATAACCCCATTCCATGCCAAATCTCTTTCCGGCACGCCTGCCGGAGGGAAGCCGGAGGGGAAGGAAAAGAAACCCTAGAGAAGCGAGCAACGCTTAGTCAAGTTCTTCATTTGGTTGGTAGATATGGCGACTTCGCGTGGGATCCTTCCGCATGGGATGACCCGAGCCTGTGAAGCCAACTAAAGGAGCGATTAGCAAGGTTCGCAGCTCTCAGGGGTTACGGCGTAGCCAGAGAGCACATACCTCGTCCATGAACACCCTCCGGCGTGCGGAACATGCTGTCCTTCTTGTGAGACTTGGCGAACTTGGACTTCTGGTTGAACTCTTGCCACTTATTCTTGCCCGCCTCCAGCTCCTTGTTGGCCTTGATCTTCTTGACCTTGCGCGGTGCGTCAGCCTGATCCGCCGTCGCTTCTGGCTTGGGATACACGCTGGCGGCCGCCGTCATCACAATACCGTTGCTTGGCGTCCCGCCCGGCGACACCGTCGAGGAGCCCGCCTGCGTCGACAGGCTGCTGCTGCCTGAGGCATACGGGGAGGGGCTGCCGCTGCTGGCCGCTGCTGGGCCGCTGTCGGGGGCCTTGCGCTTCTGCGCGATGGACTTGATGTCCCTGGAGCGCAAGGTCTCAACGGTGTCGTAGCTCTTGAACTTGACGGTATAGATGGGATCGGTCGACGAGCCCGTCACGGATGTGATACGCGCCGGGTAGAAGCCCTTATCTCCCGAAACCCACTTAGCAAGCACTGTATCGTTGACCTGGTAGGAGACGGGGGTGGACTCTAGGTGCTGCTGATGCTGCTGCTCTTTCTCCTTCTCCTCCTGCGCAGCCTTCTTGAAGGCAGGGTGGTTCTCGCGCGACCACTTCTCCGGCACTGGGGAGGGTGACGCCTGCTTCGGCGGTGGTGGCTGTGCCGCTCGCTTGGGCTTGATGTCGGCGATGGTCTCGTCGATCAGTTTGATGGCGTCTGTCAGTTCGTCCTTGAGGGCGAGGAGCTCGGCGTTGTTGGGGTCATCCTTGAGCGACACGAGAACAAGGTCCAGCTATTAGGGGAATTAGCTGAGCGAAGCCGGAGGGCGGATGGAGGGGCTCAGAACGTACCTGTTCCTGATACTGCTTCTTGTCTTCTTCGAAGGCTGCCAGTTGGGCATTCATCTTGAGATCACGATGACGTTAACTCACTACTGTCAAAGATAGAATGGCACTCTATGGACAGAGCGTGTCGTCGAGGAAGAGACGGATTTCGTTAGTTATCATTGGAGGTGGCTGAAATGACAGGGGGGAGGGAGTAGGTAGAGATGGAACGTTGTCGGGTCTGTCACACGGTACCGGATTTACCTTTTGCCGATCTCAAGTGGTGATCTAGGTAGGTAGGTTGGTAGGTAACCTTTCTCAATCTACTAAACTAGAAGCCCCAGGACCTCCTTCAGGATACTGTATCAACGTCAAGACACAAGTGAATTAGCAGTGAAATAAGTTACCTGACTGTATGCATATTCCATATAGGTGACGATCGCAATTAATTACTCTCTTTTCTCGTTGACTGTAATGTTTCGTCTTTGTTTGAAGCAGCACCTCCGCAGGAACAAGATGTCGCTCTGATAGTCCTCTCCTCAATTGTTCTCCTAGCTCCTATACTCAACCCTACAGAAGCAGTAGTCACCTCTACCATCTCTAGACGCGTCCTACCCATCGTCCTACCTCATCCAAATCTGGCCATCAAGCTCGTACACAGTCCAAGTCTTAGTCATCCTCTTCCTTGCTCTCGGCGCCTATCCCTGCGTCTTCTAGAATAATACCAATCTCTTTGAGATCTCTGAGTTGCTCAGATGGCATACGCCAGGAATTGAGGCGCTCAAGGACATTGTCCATCTTCTCCATCCAAGGTCCTTCAATAAATTCGAACAATGTGCCAGTAAAGTTGACGTAGTCCTCTTGAAACCCCTCTAGAAGCTCCTCCAACAAGTTGATGAGATGCCGCTCTTCTTCCTGGATTTCTAGAACATCGTCTATGTCCTGATTGTGGCGACGGGAGAACTTATACGTCTGCGAAGGAAGAGTCCAATGACAACAAGTGTGCCGGAGCCCGAGACTCGAGAATGTGAGGTAGCGGATGATTGGTGCCGCCACTTTGATTAGGTTGCCTAGATAAACTAGGTGGTACCTCAATACCGTGATATAGTGGAATAGAACACACGCCGGGGGGAATGGCCAACTGCGTCCCTCTTGCAGGTGACACATGAATTGCTTGATAGGTAGGCAGCCTCCGGATGAACTGCAACGACACATGCAACCGTCGCGGTCTTGAGATGTGAGTATCTTGACAATTAGATCGAGTGCATCTCTACTAAATGGTGGCCTTGCCGTGGAATTCGTCATCCAGTCCCACACATTGAGCGTCTCGCCTACCAGTGGTGCAAGATAGTGGGTCACAGAATGAGAACAGGGCAAAACTGTCTCGCGGCACCATCGCCTGGTGGTAAGGTCTGCACCCTTGTTGACCAGCCAAGAGCAATATTCAAGAGGTTGAGTTGCTTCGCAGAACGCTATTATCCTCACGGATTGCCCTATTAGCGGAGAATGTCCGTCGATGTCTTTGATATCGATATCTTTGAATCCCAGTGAATAGCAAATCTCGGCGTCTCGAACGTCTCGAATAGAGTGATATATCCCGGACCCGGTGCGAAGCTTGGGAACTGAGGCCGGACAATATTTAGACAAGGTTTCCCAGACTAGGTCTGTTGGGTCGAGAAGTTCACCAGACTGGATATTGATGCTTTCTAACTCGGCTGGTTGCAGTACCTGACGTGCTATATCTTGCAATCGTCGTGCTATTCCTGCCATGGATGAAAACAGGACTTTTGCGGCCTTGTAGGAAAATGAAGTTTCTCCGATAGATATACGTGAGATGATTTTGTGCAAATCTATAGCGCATCCAGCATCCAAAAACATAGAGACTGTGGTGGAGCAGTGGCAAGCAGTGCATTCAGTCCATCGATCCTTTGCGGTGCATATTAGCTCACTGCTAACCAAGGAGTGTGCTACTGGCGACAAAGACCAATGATCTGGTGTATCGAGTAGCGGTACAAGGTTATTTGCTCGTCCGTTTGATATGTCGGGATGTGTCACGTCTGGTTGAAGGAGAGATTTGCATCGGGCCAGGTCTAAGATCCGGAGACCTTGTGGCCAGTTGTGAGCCAAGTGAAGGGCTGTTTGGCCCAAGTCATCTCTCTCAGACAGTAATGAGCAACTATGCTCACTTTCAACCAACTTCTGGCATCGAGAGGTAGACTTCTGCAGAACGGCAATGCTAAGCGGTCCGCAGCCAAGGGCTAGTTTATACAAAGTTTAGCCATCATCATCAAGCAGCTGAATATGAGCATACCTTCAGCTATGTCAGGTCTCTCCTGTATACTCTCCAAGAACCTCATCCTTTCAGTCGGTGTCGAGAACAAGACGTTCCCGCCGAAGAATGGAATCTCGTCGGACACTTCATCCATTAGGTCATAGAGTGCAATGAGCCGTTGCGCACCCCCTCGCGTATTTATATCATGAAGTCTAAATTCGGGTCCCATTGAGAGCTCCACTGCACATAAAGAGGTCCTACTCGATAGTGTTAGCTTATTTGCTTACTTGCTTTCCAAGCGTGATCCAATACTTACTCCCCCGATATATCCGTCGTCATAAATTTCGCCCCGAGGTTCCTAAGATCTAGAAGCACTTCTCGAAGTGCAGCAGCTGAGGTGTCGTTGTCAACAGCGTAGCCCCATTCCTACCAAAAAAGAAAAATTAAAGCTTAGTCCAGGTGCCAGAGCAGGAATCAAAAAGAGAATGCAAGGGTTCGCCATTTTATACACACCCTTATTAGATAAAACACAACATTATTCCCAAATGTATCAACATCATGGGGTGAGGCCCGTCTATCGATATACGGTCGCCGAAGAAACTGCCACTTTTCCCTGATCTCTATAGTTAGGTCGCTGAACGTCCTACGGGGGTCCATAATATGGATGTAATTGTTGAGATGGCGGAAAATAGGATGAGTTCGCCTATCAACCACATGCGTGGCTACCAAGACTCCAGGAAGGGCAAAGCCCCCAGCGCCTGAGGTGGTTGTCATGCTTATAGTAAGGGCTCGTGAGAATATCGATGCCAACCTGAGAAAAGTAACGCCTATGGTTCGGCTTTGCTCTCCCGGGTTATAGGCGTGGAACTTGCAACCGGGATAGTGTCTGAGAACGTTCACTCTTTGACTGAGCAGATCAAGCGACCCCCATCGCGTGTGTCTCTGCGTTCTGATTGTCCTCGGTAACTGGAGACCGTTGGCACGGCATGAACAATACCAGAAGTCGTCGGAGTCTGGTAGCCTTTCGCTAATTACGTCCTTTCTTCTCTTCGGACGAATTGTAATCTTGGACCCTTTAGACCAAAGTGCCAAATCTGTGCCAGCGGCTTCGGAAATTCTATTGCTGACATCTCGAAGGAGGCCAGGTTTTCCGGCGAGGCGGACCACAGTTGCCGTCTCCCGTGGTGTGCTGTCTGGCGGTAAATTCTGCGAGCATCAAGTTAGCGAGCCGCAGATGAGAGAGAATGGATGATTCTGACTAGGCGTTCCATGTGTTCCACAAGAGGTGCAAGAGCACGCTGTACGACATGCTCTGTCGCGGTTTGGAGGGCTTGGATCTGTGACGAGTCCAAGCGTGGGACCCATGGTTCAGGTCCGCATATCTTCTCTTCGACGCGCATGAGCTTGTCTTGAATGATAGGCAAGTCAACGGCCAACCGGTCGTGAATTTGAGTACTGCACGCTGAGGTAGCTGATGCTGTTTGCTGAACCTCGACTATACGCTCGTTGACGTTCTCTAGCGCTACTGTAGTGGATGCTAGAGAGTCTTTGATATGGAAGAGGATGGGCTCTGAGTCCTGTATAATTCCTTCAATTCTCTGTAGCGATGAGTTTACTTGATCGCCGACCATAGCGGTCTTTACCAGGTCATCCGCCGCCGCCTGCTTCAACTCGAGAACTGCCCGGTGGCTCTCATATGTCTTGTCCCTGGTTTCGGTTGCTATCGTCTCTACGGTCTCCAGCTTATGTGTGAGAACGGTTGTCGTATCCCTTGGTCATACAAGTTAGTTGGTCAACTAACCCACGGATAGAAACATACTCACAGTCCTAGTACTTGAAGAGCTATTCCTAGCGAAGAGTTGAGCATATCGAGCCTCGTTTCTAGTAGTAGGAGCGTGTCACGGCGGAAGGGATATAGCATCTTGGTCTTTGTTGCCCGAACGACCTCCCGATAATTGTCCCCGGATCCGACGGCGACGTCCAACTCATCGACAAACGACTGAAGCTCCCGAGCCCTAGTCAAGCAAGCGTCAACGGCATTATTTGCGGCTGCTGCCGCTGCCGGGTCGCTGGACGGGAGTTTTGGAATGGTTGACTGGATGACACTGACTGCTGCTCGGAGTGTATCGCAGCGCTGTGTGGCAGTGGTGATGTCGGCGTCGCGCGACTTTATGGCATTGAGGTAGGTAGATATTCTATCATAGAGGTCGAGGCTGAGAGAGATAAAGCCGGCGACAGAGCCGGCTGGATCAGCCATGATTACCACCTGGAGGGCAAAGCGGATGGAACTGGGGGGGAACACTGGAAGCTGGCCTGGCAAGGCTGGGAGCGGAACACTGGGGCATTTATTGCTGCAGAACGCGAAGTTCGAGGGTCTTCACGTGAGCACTGGTGCAGTTTCATCGAAATCTTGACATCTGCCTTGGGCAGAGTCCTGTTGGTCCATCTGTCTGCCTTGGGCTGGCTCCTACTATTGGATACGTGCACATCACTGGGCAGCAACGCATCATGACGGAGCAAGTGGTGGGTTTGCCAAAAGGGCACACGTCGACTTGTGGGCCCTCAATTTTTTCATATTGGCCAGTTTATTGTCTTTGAGATATACATGTACAGACAGTTCTGCAGAAGCTCCTAAACACACCCCATTCTATGTTGGTCGTGCCCAGACCTCATGGCACTCCGGTGCCCAAGTTCCTATCCGCGACCTTTCAGGTCCATAACGCCAGACCTTCAGCACCAACCTCGTTGATGTCGTGACATGAAGCAGGAAGTAACCTGTGTCTATCCCTATCGCAGGCTGTGCACCCTGCTCGTCGCCCTCTGCCCTATCCAGATCAAGGCTACTAGTGTAGCATCGTACACTGCCCCCGACCATATCCTTGTGTCGAATTTCCCCATGGACTCCGCCGAAACGGCTTCGGGATCATTCGTTGACCCTTGCTTTGATCGTCCGATAATCTCTCCATATATTCATACGGTATCAAGTCTTCCTCCGTAATGGACTCCTAGTCCTGGCTGGCGCTCAGATCAAGATTCTTCTCCCAAAGAGCCCTGAGCAAGGCAAGTGTGCCGTCGTCATCCTCGCCGTTGACAAGAGAGGACCCGCTCAGCCCATCATGCATACGGTTGCTCTCCTCTTCTGGCTCGAAGCTGGACGATGCGCCGTTAGCCCTCAGGGTGGAAAACGCTCGCTTCGGCGTGACCGGCTGCCTGGTGGGACCATGGCCCCCGCTCGTAGCCGGCCTGTCGCGACTGTGGTAACTCTGGCTGAGGCCATACTGACCACCCCCGCTCAAAACAGAAGTCCGCTTCGAGTGGCCTCCTCCCCCAGTTGTTGTTGCCCCTGACTTCGGAATGCGCACACCCTTGTCCGCCCCAGGAAGCTGGGACAGGCGGGCCAGACTTCTCGCCACAGGGTTCTGATAACGCCTCACAATTAGGTATTCTAGCCCCGTCCTCTCCAGTAGTTTGCCCACGCGAGGATCCCGATCGTCAAAGCCCGCACCTCCAACCAAAGGTCCTGCAGCACTGGCGGCCGCGGCAGCAAGCCTGACCATGCCATGACTATTGTGATTCTGTTCCATTGCGGAGCTAGCACGCTGAAGGTTGAGCTTCTGTTGGGTCCGGCTCTTCTCGGCGGGAGGAGCTGCATTGCCAGGTCTTCTCTTGCGCGCGGAGGACGCGAGGGCACTACCCTCGACACCTCTGTATCCCTCCTCGTCAGCAGGTGAAGGCCGGTCTTCGCCACGCGGCAAGAGCCCCGTTTGCGTTGGGGTCGACTGCTCTGTTCCGGCGGACTGCGCGATGCTCCCCACAGACCGGTGCCGGCGCGCTACATCCTCAGTTGTGCCAGTACTGGGCCTTGAGGATCCACCCGATGTGTAGAAGGATCCGCCACCGCCGGAATCCTGGCTGGCATTCGTTATAAACCGCGAGGTCACTTCCGTCTGGCCATTGCTGCCCAACACGTGCTGCACCGCCGTGCTCGGAGTGCCGGAGAGGGTGGACGTCGACTCGTGGCTCATGTTCGAGTCCGGCGACCGATGCCGCTGGGGTGCCTGTGGGGTCACCGAAGCCGTCTCGGCGGACATCTTAGGCGGAGCACTTTGGGATGGTGCGCGTTGCAGAAGCCGCGAGGTTAGGTATTCTTTATGTTGCAGAATCTCCCTGTCAGGGCTGTCCTCCTGAGTGACACCTTCGCTGATTGTCTCGCTCCGTGCCGCCGGGTTATCTGCGCTGGTGCCGTGCGCCTTCGCGGATGCGCTGCTATTCACGGAGGTGCGTCGGGACAGGTATGGAGAAGCCGAAGTGCTGGCATCTATCCATTCATCTTCTTGACCGTCGTCGCCAAGATTGAAGTGAACTTGCCCCTTGGCAGGCTTTACCTTGTTCGCTTCGGAATGAGAAGGTGAGTCGTGGAGCTGGCTAGACGACTTATTCTTCTTGGCAACGTCAGCATGCGACCGGTTGCGCTTGAGGCTAGACTGGGACGTGTTCTTCTTGATGTTGGTGTAGGAGGAGTCGCGCGACAAGCGCACGTCCGAAACAGCTCGACGATGGCCGATCGCCGTAGTGAGGCCTGCTCGATCAGGCGAGGGTGACGCTTGTCGACGATTTAACTTGGACGTCGAAGCAGCACCGTGCTTATGGAGCGCCTTCGATGATGGAACTCGGGCATGCAAGCGGCTGCCGCCGACGACATGTTTTTGAGCCTTTGAGCGGTGCTGCTGGGGTTGGGTGTACGGATGCTGATGCTGTGCCTGATCGGCGCCCTGGGAGTCGCTGTCGTGCTGGCCTGTCGCAGGTCGTTTTGATTGGCTGGCGATCGAGGTATCGCTCTCTCTATTGTCTTTGGCCATCATTTATTGTTCCCTCGGGTCCCCCTACGAAGGACAGGGGCCGTCCTGCGTGGTCAGACGGTGTCTCTCGTGTCTCCTATCAGATCCTCCCGCTTCTGGTTCCCTGGGCTTCCCTTCCGAGCCGGGCGGATGTGCCCGAGGTTGGGGGTTGGGAAAGCCGGCAAAGGACGGTGTGGCTCGTGGCTCGTTTTACGACAAGAGATTGGGTAAGGAGAACGCCGATGTGCCGGCCGAAACCTGCTTTTGCCCTGGTGACTGGCAGGCAGGCAGGCGGTCCAGGGTTTGATGAGGGGTAGACAGAAAAGCAGCTCGGCCGTGGGGGAGGCTGGAGCGTGCGATGGAAGGATGAGGAAGTTGGCTGATTGACGTGCTCGTCCG
The DNA here is from genome assembly GCA_030052745.1 of Pleurostoma richardsiae. Taxonomy (NCBI): domain Eukaryota; kingdom Fungi; phylum Ascomycota; class Sordariomycetes; order Calosphaeriales; family Pleurostomataceae; genus Pleurostoma; species Pleurostoma richardsiae. The sequence continues at coordinate 45,239 of JANBVO010000006.1, forward strand.
CAATGCGACGGGGAGATATCGGAAGGGCGAGGCGAGTTTGATATTGACCGGCGCAGGCGTTTAACTCGAACAATCGGACGAAGAACTGGTTGGTCGAAGGACGAAGGAATAATCACGGTGACTGGCGAGTCTGGCGTGTTCAGCACACCGTTGTTTCTTTGTCTGCACCTTGACCAACCACGAGCAGTCGGATTCCAATGGCTATTCTCAGTGGTCGAAGTTTATTATCCTGTGCCTCACCTTCCGATGACCGTTAGTCACGTCACAAGGGAGCGCTCCAGGAAGCACCGAGCACCGAGCACCCGGTGGGGTCTCCGGACAGACGTGGCCCGTGCACTCGTGGCTCTCGCGGTCCAGACTTCGCGAGACAATGCCCGTGCATCACCGGCATCAACGCTGGCGAGAATTCCTTCTGGAGGGCTCACTCTGCATGAACGATGAGCCTCGGGGTGTCAGATGCGATTCTCCAGGTGCAGGTAGGCCCACCTCAAAGCTCGCGCTGAGGGCGGTTTCTTTTAATTAGTCGAGGCGCTCAATCATTCTTGTTTCGCTCTCTTCATCTGCCTCGCGCCAGGTCCCCCGCATGGCCGACGAGGGTGCTTGAGATCGGAGGGAGACGTCCCCTCTACCACCTCGGGGCGTGTTTTTCTTAGAGCGGTATACGGTATCATAGTCAAAGGTTCATTTGTAGAATTCCGGTACCCGACACAACTCTAGGATGTTTCTGAGTGGGACTGGTCTATGCGCAAGGTACTAGGTATGGACGTTGCTTGATGGTTATTCCTGGTCAACAGTGAACAACCCCTAATTGTATCTCGCTGAGGCGACTGAGGCTTGTGGACAGCCCATTTCATAGATGCTATGACGGATTCACAGCCACACACCCAGCCACACACGCATATGATGGAGGAAGAAGGCGCGATGCATCGAGAGCAGGACGTCTTGCCCCTGAGCCTCAAGAGCCAAAGTACCAAGGTAGGCAAGAACCGGCAGCATCGAATTCTGCCACACAACTTCATGCCTCGTTGCCGACTTCCCTTCCGAGTCTCCCTCCTCCACCGCTCTTCCTCTTTCGACTTCTCGCTCTTCCGAGATATCGCACACCACACGGGCAGCTACTCGTACCTGCGGCTGCTCCTCTCTACAGTTCCTCTTCCACATCTATCTTCATCATTGCCCAGCCAGATTTGCGGGTCATCAGCCTACAAGGCGCCGTACCTGTCCTTCGTTGCTTGACCTGCATTCTAACCCTGCTCACAACAGCCGAGCACATCTAAATTCCCTCTGTCAAGGAGTGGACGCGATGGTGGCTCCCGCGGCTTCCAGACTGCCCAGAAGCGCTGCGTTGGCCGTTACCAAGTCACACCAGAGAGGCAAAGAGCCCCAGGACGGTCCACGGTCTGCATCCCAAACCTCCGATGCGCCTGGGCCCAGAAATGTCACAAACACCTTGCAGTCACCGCCAGAGTCTCATGAAGGGACAGTCCAGCTCTCCTCGCTTGAAAAACGCTGTGAAGATGGCGCAGGGCGGCTTGTTGATGGTCAGGCGTCTCAGGTCACGGTTTTCTCGTTACCAGCGGATTCCTTAGACGCCTGTGACCTCGGTGCTGGATTCACCTATGGCAAGCCTGTGATACTCAGTCCCAACCAGTTCAGCAAGCGTGTAACGGGAAAGGCCAAACAGCCAGGTCAGGTACCGCTGGGTCCCCTTGGTGAACAGCATCCCGTTGTCCATCCCCGGTCTCATTCTCAGCACGTTCAATATACCCATCAAGAACAATCCCAACCGGGTCAGTCTACGGCATCCATCTCATCAGGGTCAAAGGGAGGAATAGGGACTGCTAGAAGGACAGAACCCGACTACCAGTCGGCTAAAAGCGACAAGCAGTTTGCTCATGATCGGCATGATCAGCCCCATCCTGGGACACGCGAACCGTCTCAAGCAGGCAGAGGCCCACATGACGGTACAGATCTGGATACAGTCGAAGAAACAATGGCGGATGCTTTTCCACCACTGGATAAGAGAGAGGGAAATTCAGTTATGCAGAGTAACCTTATGCAGCTCCCCTCGACCTTGTTCACTCAGGCCCAGAAACCTGATGGTCTCCTCGCGTCTTATGAAGATGCTGAGCGCGGCGACAGGGTAATTGAGCAACCCATACCCGCTTCCGCCCATGGTCATGGATCACAAGGTCGGAGAAGAGCGGCTGGACCTGGCCACCGCGGATCCAGTTACAAGAACCGGTCGTCCGCCACTCACAAGGCCACAGCAACGAACACACCCACCACAAATGGACCCGCCGGCGTCGCTGCTGATGATCCGTTGAGACGACCGAAATCCTGTGAATCGAATACTTCAAAGAAGAGGGCGGTCTCTAGGCGTAAGAATACGACGCGGGCAGCAAGGTCGGCCTCGCGGTGTTCCACGGACAGCCATCTGACTGGTCGATCGCGAAGTAGCACGAACAGCAATGACAGGGTTATATCATCCATTGCGGGCGACTTTCTGGGTTTCATCAACCCCATGATGAGCTCAGTCCAGGAACAGCAAAAAAGGAAGGATGCAAAGATCGGCATCCTGAGTCGGCAGCTGCAGGAGACATCCAAGCGCCACTCGTCATGTCTGGCCTCTGTTGAAGATCGTGATAGATCTATTCTTAGACTGACGGAGGAGCGAGACGAGCTAACGGAGCAGCTGAACAAGGTGACGGAACAACTCAAGGACGTTTCGTCTCGCGAAGAAACTACGAAGACAAAGTTCGAAAAATACCGAGAGCACATCAATGCGGCGATTGAGGAGCAGCAGGACCTGTACAAGCAAACCCAGGCAGCCCATAAGTTGACTTTGGACGAAGTGCGTGCCGCAGAACTCAGGAGGCAGACCGTGGAAGCACAGGCCAAGAAGCAGGCCGACAACACCAGTCAACGCCTCGTTGCATGTTGGAATGATATCAAGGAGCTGCAAAAGGAACGCCAGAAATGTTCGTAAGACCCGATTGTTTCACTGTCTCGAGGTGTCCGTGACTGACGAGTCAGACGACGAAACCACCGAGAACTTGAAGAATCAGATCAAGGACAAGGATGAGGAATTGGCTCGTTCAGTAGATAAAGTTCAAAGCTTGGTCCACCAAAACACCATCCAAGCCGCCATCCAAGAAAGCATGCAGACACTAATCGCCCGAACGGAGGAGATTCTGGACAAGACGGGTTCTTCCGAGGCTCAGACTGTTGGACTTGAGCAACGTATCATTGAGAGCCAGCAACCAAGGTTGGTCCAAAGCAAGGATTACTGTGGACACGGACTAACAAGTCAGGCTACAAAGGATCATGGGGCATTTGGAGACCGTCACAGCTCAGGCTGGATTTCAAGTCCAAGAGCTCAAGGATCTCAAGGAAACAAACACAAAGATGGTTTCCAGGTCAGTGCACCATCCTCTCGCTTCTATGAGTACCAGATCACTAACAAGACGGGGAAGCATTACCGAGAAGCTGGAAGTAATAGCTACTCAGCAGTTGAAGGAGCTCAACACTACTTCTCAGCTAGATGAGATGGTCAAGATCCATATGAACAAACTCGGAAAGAATCTTGCCGCTTGCGAAGACGCTCTAGCTCATGACTTGGCGGAGAGCAGGAGCGAGAATAATTTTCTGGCTCGGGCCGTGGAAGAGAGGGAGCTGGAATATCGGGAACTCGCTGCGAGTCTGAATCAACTAGAAGATCACAGCAGAACGCAAGAGGAACACATTCAAGAGCTAGAGGAGAGCCTTGAGCGAGCGCGGTCGGAGAATCCAACGCTCGCCATGGAGCTAGACGCTACACGCAAAGAAGCATGGCAACTGAATGATGATGCGGCGGCCAAGGCTACCATGATAGCCGAGCTCGAGAAGAAGATCACGGATCAAGACCAGGCCCACATGGCTGAAATTGAGCGACAGCGAGACAGTGCTGCCAAGCTTAATCACATGCTGCAGGCCCAGCAGGAAGCTGCGCGAGCCTCCGAGCAGCGTGCTGTCCAGGTTGCACAGCAGGAAGCAATACGGAACTACGAGCAAGTTAAGCAAGCAATGCAGGAGCTCATCGACCGAGCGGAGCTTGAAGAGTCCTTGCTCAGAGACCAGCTGATGACGGCAAAACGAAATATTTCAGAGGTGGAAGAACGTGGCCAACGTGATCTGTCGACCCTCAAGACTGAGCTTGCCGTTGCAAGGTCTGAGGTGATACGCTTCAAAGCGACTGCTCGCGAAGCCAACATCCTGAAGACCAAGCTAGCTCGTGCCGAGAAGAAATCTATGGAGCTGGAGAAGGACTGTGCGATACTCAATAGCAAAACCCAGACTATCCTCGACGGTCTCAGGCAGTGGGTGCGCGACACCGGTATCAACGATATCGCACTTTCCAGCATAGCTGAATACGATCTCAGTGACTCTGATAGTGCACTTCCTCCGTCCTCAAAGCTCCAGAAGATTGGTCACTTGCTAGAGGCGGTCCATCAGTGTAATATCCGAAGAGAGCAGTCCAATGGCGTTGATGACACGCCGGGTGCTCTTGGGGATTATACTTTTGAGCCCATACCAGGAGGTCGCTCAAAAGACATTGTTAATGCAATGACCTCGGATGAATGGGATCGGACGCGACGAGTAAGCCTCAAGAGTCCCGCTCCTGATGCCCCCGAGCCAAGTCCGCCCTCTGTCGTCGATGAGAGAGAACGGAGAAGAGTTGGTACGAATCTTAAATCAATAATGAAGAGGATTACACGGGACGCATTGGAGCAAGACGGACAGGCCACAGGGACAGACAAAGTTACCAAATCACCTGCACTTCCAGGCCGGAACTCCTTCGACCGCGGCCCGTACAATCGGCCCGTGGCAGGAGGCGTCATAGAGAAATCAAGTCATCCAAAGATTACTCAAGGTGGACACTTGCCAGAAAAGGAAGTCTCTAGCCGCCCTCCTTTTGGACTCCACCGCTCCGAGAATCATGGCGAGGACGAGCTTCGCGAAATCAAGGGTGAAACTGTGCCAACGCGAGCGCGCAAACGGAAACACGAAGAATCAGCGCTTCGTTCGGACGGTCCGAAGAAGGCAAGACAGGGGCCGAGCGACAAGGCCTCCGCCGGCCTTGATGAACCTACGCGTGCCCCGAAAGAACAAATGTCTGCGGAACCGAAGTCGGGCACAGACCCGACAGCCACGCCAGATACCCATAGCATCAGCCGCTCGTCAGAACCGAAGTTGTCCGCGAAAATCAATGACAGAAAAGAGAAGCAGTCGGAACTGTACATGTACTTGTACGGTTCGGAACAGGATTCGGATTCATCCCTGGTCCCACGTGAGGATGCTAGCCAAGAATCCAGAGGCACATGCTCCTCAGGCCTAAAGACATACAGTTCTAGGACGCGAGATCAGAACGGAGGCTCGGGGTACAAGCATTTCGACTTTGGGCAGGAAGACTCACAAGACTCGATACATTTCTCGCAAGATACTCACTGAAGGGAATGGAATTGCTATGCAACCATGTTGCCCAGTCTTGCCTTCGTTGACCGTGGATTAGCTCAACAATTTGCTGCACAAGACGGTTGGAGTCGCTGTTCTCTTGTTAAAAAGCGTCACTCAAAGGAGCTGAGCATGAGGGCTATATTGCCGCAACAAGCCTTGGAGGGACGGAATCAAGGGACCAGGAAGCCGGATTTAGTGATACGTCGCTTTCTAGCTGTAGCTCTGTCGGGATACATAGCTGGGGAATGCAGGCACATTGACCACGGGATGCTTAAGGCGCGTGACAGCTATATGCTTTTGTCCTTAGGAGTCTTGCTTTTGCATTTCGAAATATATGTTCACCAAAACTCCTCCCACAATGCCCATGTGCAAACCATATCGATACAGAGTCTAACGCATCTGGGATAACCGCCTTGGCCTTCCTCAACTGTTGTCCAGCGCCTAACTCAGCTGCGTCCCGATTTTGGTACAAGTGGATTCCTTGTCGTCGTATGTACAGGTAGTCGAAATAATCGGTCTGGTTCGCGGCAATCACCTGCCCTTCCGTTTCTGTTCAAGAAAGAGGACCTTTCTGCGCACTGTTCCGAGTTGTACCATCAGCGTCCGGCTCATTTTTTCGATTGCGGCGCGAGACTAGGGTCGCAGCAAAGAAGGCAATCCGAAGGCTGGGTGATGCTTACCGACTGGATCGTACTTGAGCATGCTCATGGGCGCCGATGTCCGGGGCCGGCCGAAGGTGTAGAAGAAGCCGGTCATCGCCATCGAGATCAGACGTACCGAGATCACCCGGGATTTCGCTGGAAAAGAAAACGCCCGTTAGCTCCAGGAATTTGGAAGGGTTGCCGCAAGCAGCAATGGGCAAAAGACCATGTTCAGGAGGCAGGTACCTTTCTTGGCCATCGTGGCGGCTGCGAAGCTCGAATTGATAGCTGCACGGGAAAGTGCTTCGGGGTCCTCAAATTCAGAGCCGGGAGGAAGCGATCGTCGTCTGACGGAAGAGCCAGTCGCGCATGTGGCTGGTGAGCCTCACGTGGCTGTGCATATTACTATGAGTTTTGTCACGTGACTACGCGCCCTTCTTGCGACGTGGGAGTCAAGTCTCGGCTTCGGAAGACGCGTCTCATATGACGTCTTCCCCCTCAGTCCAGGCCACATCGCCTCTCGTAGAGATCCTTCTACCGTTTCGAACTGCAGTCCCTCTTCGGCTTCGTTAGGTGTATTACCGGACAGATACAATGCCTGAGATTGCCGAAAGTGCGTGAGAGTCACAACGGATGTGCTTGACATGGGGCACTGTCACTGTAGCTGACATGTTGCAGTCGCGAGGATCGTCCACTTCCTCCGCCACCATCTGGTCGGCAAGAAGATTGCGAAGGTCCAGGCACCAGATGATGCCGTGATATTTGGAAAGGTCGGGACGACGGGCCCGGCCTTCGAGGCCGCTCTTAAGGGCAAGAAGGTGGGTCCCGATGCTAGGATGTCGTCTCGAGCCAGCCTCAATGCTTAGTCTTCACGCAGGTCATCGCGGCCGGGAATCAGGGAAAATACTTCTGGTATGTCCTATCGGTACACTGGATCAACGGTATCTAACCTCCATAGGTTGATCCTTGACAGCCCGCCTCATCCTGTGATGCACTTTGGCATGACTGGTTAGTAGCCGCCAAGTCCTCAGCAGTTGCCTTTGATCTGACGGCGACAGGGTGGATCCACATCAAGGGCGAGCGTACACAGTATACTAATTATTACAACAAATTGAAGTCCGAGGAGAAGAACCAATGGCCTCCCAAATTCTGGAAGTTCCAGTTAGAGACTGAAGGGAGCCCAAAGGTCGAGGTCGCGTTCACAGATCCTCGACGCTTCGGCAGGATACGGCTAGTTGACTGCCCTGGTGATGACATACGCAAGCACTCCCCTTTGGTGGAAAATGGACCGGATCCTGTGGTCGATACCGAGATATTCACAGAAGACTACTTGCGAGACAAGATGGAAAGCCGCAAAGTTCCGATCAAGGCCTTGATTCTCGACCAGACCGTGATCAGCGGCGTTGGTAACTGGGTGGCCGACGAGAGTCTCTACCAGGCGAAGCTTCATCCCGAGCAGTATTGCAACGATTTCAGCGACGAGCAGATCAAGGAGCTCTACAGGGCGATACGCTACGTCTGCCAGTTAGCAGTCGACAAACTTGGGGACTCTGATGAGTTTCCAGAGGACTGGATCTTCCACCACCGATGGGACAAGGGCAAGAAGGGAGCGACTGGCAAGCTCCCGAACGGTGAAAGGCTCGCATTCCTGACTGTCGGCGGGAGAACGAGCTGTTACGCCCCGAACATCCAGAAAAAGACCGGTGCCGTCGTACCAGGAGTTCGCGAAGAGCCCCTTGATGGAGATGAGAAGGTGAAGCCATCAACTTCGAAGGCTGTACGGAAACCCAAAGCGGAAGAGGTAGAGGAAGAAGAAGCGCAGCCAAAGAAGCGACGCAAGACGGGGAAGGTCGAGGCGGTAGCAAATGCAAAGAAGGCGGCGCCAGCTCCTACGAAAAAGCCAACAAAAGGGGCAAAGCGGGCAGCCGCTGAACCGGCGCCAGACGCAGATGCTGGCAGACGCAGATCGGGACGACTGAAGAGGGAGGCATGAACTTTCGCGCCGTCACTCCGGATCCTGGTCCTCTCCAGCTTGGCATCTGTAAGACGATGCCACATCGTCGCCAAGGGCACGCTTACCCTGGAATCAGGAATTGGAACTAAGCTGGGCGTGTATCTGTTAGAGTACCTTGCATGGATGACAGACTATCCTCCTGCGCACTTTCGTCTCACCCATAGCATGCAATTTACCCCACTGCTGCGCAGTTCGGTTATGTATATATCTCCATTTTTACAAGTCATGACGTACTAGAAGTTGTTCACGGCTCAGATTCGACGTCAGGCGGGAAGGTGCCGAACAGCGCCATCAGATGCTGAGTGTCTTCGGAGGTGAGCTTCTTTCCGCCCTCGGTCCCTTTGGCAAGCATGCGGAAGTCTTGTGAATGTCAGTCCCTCGAACTTCGACTGAAAAGTCTAGGATGGGTTGAGAAAGCAGCTAACAGTCAATATAGTAGCCGGGAGTTGCAGTCATGAATAGCTCTGCTTCTTCGGTAGAGGACGCGTTCTTAAAGGTATGGATGGCTCGCGGCGGAACGACCATCAAGTCATCCTTTGAAGCGTCGACATCGCCGTCAGGAGTGACGAACGTGACGGTCCCTAGGATCGGCGCATCAGTACGGCTCCGGTCCGGCTCCCGGGCACTCCGCTACCTTTGGTCACGAAGAAGCACTCGTCATGGAAGCGATGCCAGTGCATCGGCGGGCCTGAGGCACCTCCGGGCATCACGAGAGTTATGCAGCCCACTCTATTATCTGTGTTCGTGCCGTCCTCGAAGACATAGCATGTCATCGGCCCGATCTTGAGCACCTCGGCCGTTTCTTTCTTGTAGAGCCTCACCGGCGTTGGGCCTCGGAGTGGCATTTTCGGGAAGCACGGCACGGTTTCACCGAGTCTGTCTCTGGGCTTGTTGCGGAGGAGTCTCTTCGGCTCCAATGGCCGTAATGAGAATGCGGTGTCTGCAGGTCAGTCACGTGTGGGGGAGAGATCCGCAACCAATGATCAGAACGCCCCCAATCCGCGCCCCCTGAACCCCTGTGTTCTTCGTCGTTGATCCCGCATCCGGACCGCCTTCCTCCGCAGCCTCCGCAAGCAGTTTTGCGCGTTTTGCTTCGCAAAACAGCCCTGGGCGTGATCCTCACATTTGCACTTCATGCATCTTTTTTCTCTCCCAGGAGTTTCCTGGTAAGGATCACGTGTGCCACTGGCACTCGTTGCCTCCAATTCGTCTGAGGTTGCCGAAATGAAACAGAGCTAGCAAGTGCCGCTCATCTGCCGTTGACGTCGGCTAAAGAGCCGGATCCAAACAACGCCGTCACATTACGAGTAGTAGATGGCGCTAGGTCCTCCCTCGATGACTTTGTTTTCACGACCCCTCTCTACACTACAGAAAAAAGGGCCTGAACAGTGATCTAGGACAAGGACAAGAGCCGTTGTTAACAGCAGATTCGCTTGACCTTCGAGGCATATATCACTAAGGCTGTCCTTCTTCAGAGGCAGAAGCGTGGGCTTCTGATCGATCTTTCTGATTAGTAACACGATCACTGGTAGCTAATGTATCTCGAACAGCCAATTCGGTTCTCTGGTCACAATTCGCTCATTTGTATCTCCTTGGCTATGAAGATCTTGTCAATATAAGAACCGCTAGCCTGGGCGATGCTCTATACCTCTCCATCATCCTAGATTAATCGAGTGGCGTCTGGGTAAACCAGAGCAATATCCAAAATGAAAACCCCAGTCACACGCTGTGCCGGCAGCCCCGATACCAGCCGTAGGTGAAGGACCTGTCCCCGTGTCTCTTAATATTCGTGCTTGCTACATTGTTTGCTAACAAACAATTGGCAGACTCTTACACGTCCAGGGCCACCCGCTGACTTGGAGCGTTAGGATCTAGTCAGGAGGTCTGGATCTGTGTCATTGCACATCCCTTCGACGGGCTCCCCTGGCATAGTGGGTGCAACCTGCTCGACTAATATCATGTCCGGCCCCCTGGTTTGGAGAAGAGCTTGCGACCCTTCTCCAAATTCTCGACTGTGGGGAAGCTGCCGTCTCCTCATGGCCGCCTCTTCAAGGGCACAGGTCGCCATAGAGGTTCGGGCGGGCTTCCAGGGATCGCGATTCGATGTTTAATCGGCCTGTGACTTGTCGGCGCCGTCTGTGAATGGTTTCCTGCAAGTGCTACAGTCGCCATTGCTGCTGCCTCAAGGAAGGTAGACAGACACCTGAATATCAGCCAGCTGCTTGACGAGGCACTACTACGATGAGCCTCGATGTCCTGCGCCCCTGCACGCTTGGTGAAATATATTGCGTCCTCGTTTACTTATTGAGCGATGGTCCCTTAACCTTTCGCAGGAGGCAACTCCCTCCGTGCTCCGACTTCTCCCAGCCACACATGTCATCTCACAACCCCCCGCAACATCCTTCCCCACAGGATCTTTCGGGCCTTCCCTGCCGTCTCTCAAGAGGCATCTGCTTCGGACGGTCTCGGTGCGAGTGATAATCTCTGTCGATCATATGGGCCCTTGCATTTGCTTTCGGCTCGTTGAGCAGATTAAACTATAGCTAGGGGGCGATAGTGAGCCCCCTGGCTAGTTCATTTCCTCCGCGAACACGCCAATCACGACTCTTCTGTTCGAGGCCACAGTCGAGTGATCAGAATTGCAACCTGGCGGAACGAAATGTCCGGAGAGCTCAGCACATCGCGCGTGTGGTGCGGGTAACAATGTTCGTTGCTGGTAACCAAAGCTGGAGGGGTTACACCGCTGTACCAAAGCATTATCTGCTTTTGGGCATGGATGGGGAAACGGCCCCTCGGTACCACTGCGTTACCAAGCCGCTGTGCACGGAGTGCTCATTCAGAGGGCGGAGGGCAACCTTCAGTATCGCCTGGAGCATTTCACAACCCGGAGCGGCTAAGAGAGATCTATTCCGTGAGCTCCCATCTACTTTCATTTAGGAGAATGTCCCATGTTCCATCCGCTGGGTCTCTGTGGAGTTGTGTAGGCGGCTATCAGGCCCAAAATACCGCGGGAGCGACGTGGTCAAGGATCCCCGACAATGGTTGAGACTAAGGAAACCGAAATGCCCCTTTAGGATGCTGATTTCCCGTCTCTACGTATGGTATACGGCAAGCCTGCCGAATCTATAAAGAGCTCAGACTGCCCATTCTCGTACCAAAGGTTCTCTCCCATCACAGACCACGACCGAGTCATCCCTTGCGAAGTACAGTCTTGTCGAGATGCATCAGAAGCTCGCCGCTCTCTTCGGCATGGCAGCCCTTGCGGCTGGCCAGCAGGCCGGTACCCAGACCACCGAGACTCACCCCAAGATGAGCTGGCAGCAGTGCACCAGCGGCGGCTCGTGCTCTACGAAGCAGGGAGAAGTCACTATTGACTCCAACTGGCGCTGGGTTCACGACAAGGGAGGCTACACGAACTGTTACACCGGAAACGAATGGAACACCACCATCTGCGCCGACTCGAAGACTTGTGCTGCCAACTGTGCGGTCGATGGTGAGATATATCGGCTCCTTTCTGCTCACCCCTGCTGACAATGACGCAGGCGCCGACTACAAGGCGACCTATGGTGCATCCACCAGTGGAAATGCTCTGACACTGCAGTTTGTTACCAAGGGCTCATATGGTAAGGCGCCTCGGACGGCTTGTTGTCTTATGGACTAGAACTGACGGGGCCACAGCCACCAACATCGGCTCCCGTCTGTACCTGATGGCCAGCACCACCAAGTACCAGATGTTCACCCTTCTTGGGAACGAGTTCACCTTCGACGTCGATGTTTCCAAGCTCGGTTGCGGTCTGAATGGCGCCCTGTACTTCGTCTCGATGGACGAGGACGGCGGCTTGTCCAAGTACTCGACCAACAAGGCCGGCGCCAAGTATGGCACGGGATACTGTGACGCTCAATGCCCCCGAGGTGAGTTGATATGACGACGCAGCCTCATTCTTCTCTCTTGGCTAGTTTTGAGTTTCCTGACGTCCTCTCAAGATCTCAAGTTCATCAACGGGGAGGCAAACTCTGCGCAGTGGACCCCTTCATCCAACGACCAGAACGCTGGTGTGGGCCAGTACGGCTCTTGCTGCTCGGAGATGGACATCTGGTCAGTACCATCGTGTAGTGACGGACCGAGTCTAGCACCTAACCCGTGTCACCAGGGAGGCAAACTCCATCTCCACGGCTTACACCCCACACCCTTGCACCACGGTTGGTCAGCACCGCTGCGAGGGCGATGGCTGTGGCGGTACATACTCGTCCGATCGCTACGGTAAGGTTACTACAGCATCCTGACTTGTTCTCTAGCCCAGCTAACAGGATGCAAAAGGCGGCACGTGCGATCCTGACGGCTGCGACTTCAACAGCTACCGCCAGGGCGTCCACGACTTCTACGGACCGGGCATGACCGTCAACACCAATAACAAGTTCACGGTGGTCACGCAGTTCCTCAAGGGCAGCGACGGGCAGCTCTCGGAGATCAAGCGCTTCTACGTGCAGGACGGCACGGTGATCCCCAACTCGGACTCGACCATCTCGGGCAACAGCGGCAACTCGCTCACGCCGGACTTCTGCAAGTCGCAGAAGACGGCCTTCGGCGACCAGGACATCTTCAACCAGAAGGGCGGCTTCGCGCAGTTCTCCAAGGCCCTCGCGGGCCAGATGGTGCTGGTCATGTCGCTGTGGGACGACCACTACGCCAACATGCTGTGGCTCGACTCGACGTACCCGGTCGACGCGTCGCCCGACGAGCCCGGCAAGGGCCGCGGCACGTGCGACACGAGCTCGGGCGTGCCGAGCGACATCGAGACGTCGCAGGCCAGCAACCAAGTCATCTACTGTGAGTGTCTCTCGTCTGTTCCTGCTCCGGATCATTGGCATGCTGCTGACTGTTGATTCTTCTCGCGCAGCCAACATCAAGTTCGGCCCTATTGGCTCGACCTTCAAACAGCCCTCGTAGGCTGATAAAAGGCGCGGCCTTCCTCCGGCTGAAATCGTCCTCCGGGTCCTTTCGCGAGAGAACGCAGCGGCACACCCTAGGCGGAGCCAGCACCGCATCTGTGACGCTGGGCTGCACGGGACAAGGCATTAGAGGGGCGATACGACCGAGGTGTCTATTTCCTGTTCATACTATGGCTGTGTATATACTGTGGTGCATGAGAATGACATAAGGGTGTACCGGAGGTAGCCGACCGTAAGGGATGTTCTTCGTGCTACTGAATGGCTGTCATGTGGGTGGTGGTTGTAGTGGTGAGGTTGTAAAAGGGGAAGGGGGGGTCACGTGCCACTCTGCCCCCTTTCCGGCAGCGTCCTTTCTCAAAGGATAGGTATCGCTCACATTCCGTGTCCATCTAGTGTGTCTCTTACACTGCAGACTAACGAGCTCCGTCTGACCACCCAGGGATCGGCTCTCTATGCCAATGGAAACCCCTTTTCTGCTGCATCCCATCGGAAGGGAAGCGGTCAGCCGCAGGCGTTCGTCCCTTGATTACTAGACACGTATGATGGCAAGAAGTACACGACTACCCCTGCATGATATCCTCTGCGTTACCTGACAGATCGCGATGGGGTGCGATGAGCAGGCCGCCGAGGGCGCTTGATGATCGAGCTGAGGCCGAAGACTTACAGAGAGCATACTGGACCACTTGTGTGGACATATGCCTTGTTCAGAAGACACTACAGGGCTAGGAGCTGCAATAAGGTAGATTCGGAGCACTAAACCCGGTCTGGCCATGCGTGCGTCTGTATCCTGATTCTTTCGGTCTGTTTGGGCTGTCCAACTGTGCATCAAGAACACGGCTCGTGCACCCCCTCTTCTATCGCACCAGCTGACAGTGATAGCCTCTAACAGAAACAACCACCAGCCTTTCTGCTTGTTCTAGTAGTATAGAGAAAGGACGGAGAGGATATAGCAAAAAGACTCGCAAAAGGCAAAAAAAAACATACAACACCAGGTATTCGCTGGTCGTCACCGACCCAACTACTAATCCGGCTCTCAGTAGTTTGTCGAGGGGAGAGCGGACGGGATCCCGAATTCTCTACTGGATATGGTCGTATGTGACAGCTCTGCCTCTTTCTGCTGTACAAGAGCCTTCGTTGCGTCCGCCTTGTTGTGTGTCGTGGCTCTTACCATTCCGGACCTCATCTCCGTTGTATCGATTAACGAACTAGGAATGTGTATCTACGATCTGTATTCCTGCGAGTAGTGTACTGCCATCTGTGGAGATGCACCGTACAGTCATGAAAGAAGTACATAGGGTGAATAGGGTGATCGGTATTCATCTAGACAGCCTACCGACCTGGCGTAGTCGATCGTATCAACCTAATGGTGCAGAAAGAATCATCTTGCACCTTAAGTAGATACAACACTTAATGACTACTGGGCCTGACCACCCTCGAACAGCATGTAGAACGCTATGCATGAAAGCGCCCGCGAGATCAAATGATATCCTCTCCGCCGACTCCATTTAAAAACGCTGCAAAGGTGCCTTGCTAGCACGACAAAGACTCGCGATGACTTGCACAACAACCCCAACTGGAACCGCCGAACCCTTCGAGTGAGGGATCGTCGAGACCGTCAGAAGGTGGTCAAGCGGCCACCTCACACTGGAAGCCAACGGAGTATCGAAACTGCTCGGTATCCCACGTGACAGGGATGATCGTGAGCAGGTTGACAAACATCCGGCCGTCCCTCTTGAAATTGTTGACCCTCAGCTGCACCTCCGTGTTTCCCTCGACCGCCTTGCGCATCCTGCGGACGGTGTCCCTGTCGACGTGCTGCCGGACGGACCTGGCCTGGACGGCCCCGCCGGGGGCCTGCAGGAAGCGGCAGTTCCTGCCCACGATCTCGCTCGGTGCGTAGCCCGTCAGCTCGATGAAGGGCTCGGAGGCGTACACGATGGGTATGTCCGGCTGCTGCAGGTCGCAGACCAGGAGAGCCACGGAGCAGTCGACGGCTCCGAGCTCGATCTGGGGGTTCGGCCTCGTGGCGACGCGGAACTAGACAGGTGAAGGTTAGAGGGTTTAGGGTCGAGGGAGGGGATCATGATGGAGGCGACCTACGAGGATGCTCATGATATCGGTACCGCTCGGGCAGTACAGGCCGGGGTATATGAGGCTGTCAGAAGCCACAGAGTTCTCTGTCCAGCCAACGGGTTGGGCCTGCTGTTGTCGGTTCTCATCCTGGCTAGGGAATTGATACTATTCAAGTGCGTGTGAGTGAACTGGTCGGCAGCCTGTCCAACTGGATTGTGTACTGATCCGGGCTGGCGGAGAGATATAATAACATACTTCCAGGGCGCAAGCTTCCCAGGGGTTCATGTCGAATGGCTTTTTCCTGTTCGTGGCCGCAGCACTAGAGCAGGATTGGCGATGGTAGGTATCCTCGAGAGCAAGGGCATGAAGGAAAGTTCGCTGGGTAAGGCCCGAGCAACCCGCTCTCGCTTCAAAGTTTGGAGGCGAGCTTAAATATATAAGAGCAACGAGGCAGTGTGGAGAGTGGGTTGGTGGTGTCTATAATAGCACGCGATGCTGTTCATCTCTCTTCAAGTGGAAAGACCTGGTGTCGACAGCCCGCAGGCTACGAAGGCCGGGATCGAGATCTCGTATCAACTTCATTCAGCACCTCAACTTTGAGACTTTGCCAACGTGGTGCTACTAGAGCGAGAGCAAGCAGTACTATGGACCTGTCACCTGCTCTAGGAGTGCGCGCGGGCGTGCAACATGGAGGAAATGGGCTCTGAGTGGCACGGAGATGGAAATAAAGGCAGTAACGTAGCCGGGCCTCTGGCGCTGCCTGAAGATTCCCATGCCTTGGCCCAAGGGTCCCGTTGGTTCTTGGATTAGTTCTGGCGCCAGATCGCAGCGACATCATGTAGGCGAGCCGATCGGGGCAATCTGAAAGGCCCACCGCAAAGAGAGTTTGCTCGCTGCTCCCCCCATGAGCGGCAGTTCACCTCCGGGGTAACTAGCAGACAGGAAGATATGGACGCCAGCCCAAGCCGGGTCCCGAGAACGGGCATTCCAGCGCAGCCCCGAGCAAGGGGATCGGACAATTTCTTGCATTAAGAGCAAGCCACGAGGATTGTGGGCTGTGATGCTGTCTGCTTCGGCTTGCGGCGTCCATCTGACAAGGGGGGCCGCCTTGCCGCATTGGGCCGCCTTTGAACGCCCGTCCCGATGGGTCGCGATCGCCGCGGAAGCCGCTTTTTGCTGGATCGGGGCTACAAGGGCTCGATCGCGGCCCGGCACGACGACTTCGTCGTCATCGGCCCACCAGTCCGCAGCGATATTGCTCCTACGGCAGAGTCTCCGCGCTTCAGGTTGCCCATTGGAGATCCTAATAAAAGGGCCGTCGACGTTGATGGCCGGTGCAACAGTACAGGTTGAACAGGTTGGAGACGCAAGCTGGAAAGCGACAGCGTACCCCGTACAACGGTCCTCAATCGCCACGAGGAGGCGTGGCCATCGATCATCGAGCCTCCTTGGCTTTGTACAACAGGGCGCTGACACTCTGGCTTTCTTTCAGTCTTGCCGCTCCCGGCACTCTCTGGGGCCGGGATCTCTGAGTGCCCGTCATCCTGCACACTCTCCTGCGCAAGCCGTCTTGCACTCTTGTGGCGTACGTCTGGACCACGCCCGCAATTGTAGCAACATTGCGGCTGGAGCCAAGTTGTCTCATCTTGACCTGGGCCACGTCACAGTGACTACGAGATCATTGTGAGGAGGCTGCTTTTGATCAAACAAGTTGCTTGCTGCCTCCCTTCCACAGTCCATTCTGTGTGCCGATTCATTCATCGGAGCCCCATGATATAGACACCTGGGTGACAGCAGTCAGGGAAAGGCACAAACTGATCTTGTGAGCTCGAGCCAGGTGCTTCTGGACCAGCACAGAACGGTGAGATAGTATGTATGGGAACGGCATCTGTAGTCGGAAAATTGATGATATTAACAGCGACATGAGACCTGTCACAGTCCGGAGACGGCCCTGCGGGTTTGAACACAACTGAGGATCGTCCCATGATTTGTCGGATATCGGATCGACAACCTCACACCTTTTGTCCAGTTGTGGAAGGTACTGGAGGTGGTGACTATAAGCTTCTCTGCACCGGCAGAAACCTTATTCACACGGGCAATTTCGGTGGGGTCGCACAACACGTCGCCACACTTTGACGCGTTTCCAGGCGTAAAGTGCACCGTGCCTATTCAGCACAATGATACAAAACCAGCTTCTGACGAAGTGACACAACTCGGCCCCTCCTCACCATAGATCTCCCTCTGATTTCGATTCCCCACCAACTGTCAAGATCGTTTCTGAAAGAGGTCAGAACACCCCGGTCCGTCCGACCCAGAATTACTACTCCACGATCGCTACGGATTTACGTGCCGTCGGGAGCCTGCAGAGATCGACCACACCATCGCAAGCCTGCTTAAAGCCTCCGGTCACTTGCGCCAACCTCAGTGGAAAGCTAACATGTCGTCGCGGAGAGGTCTCCTCTCCAGCTCGCGGCGCGCCGAGCACTCCTCAGCAGCCGCCTCCGCGTCCCGGCCAGGACGCTCGTCAGGGGCCGCAGAGCTGCCGCCCTACGAGCCGCCATCCTTCCCCCTGAACGAGACCGCAACGAGGGCGCTCGCGGAGATATCTAACAACCGCGACACCAAGACCTACGAGAAGCACCTGAAGAACTCCGCCCAGTTCCTGCGCGAGAGCGTCGGCGCGGTCAACGACCGCCTCGGGATGCGGAGGCTCCACGTCGACCAGCTCGCGGGGAAGAAGGACGCGAACGAGGAGAAGGCCGCCGCCTACGAGACCGCGCGCGAGATCTATGAGAGGCTGGACCCGGACGTGTCCGACCTGTCGACCCGGTCGGAGGCTGCACTGCGCGAGGTCATCGACATGCAGATTCAGTTACACGACGAGAACGAGGTGATTTCGGCTCTGGCTGAGGAAGTGCGGGCGCGCCAGGAGCGGGCTCTCACGGAGAGGCGTGCCCGTGAGGTGGAGCGAGGCAGCGATGATGATGCCGAGATGGAGGATGTGTTGGAAGAGCCCGTCGCCGTCACCGGTGTTGTGGAGCTCCTGAAGAGCGGGCGGGAGGCTAAGGCTGCGGACTACAACAAGCTCGGCATGTACGAGAAGTATGGACTCAACAACGACTACGTCTCGTTCAAGAAGACATGGCACGACGCGGTGAATCAGGATAATGAGGTTCCACTGCCAGATGCTACGACATGGTTCGAGGACTCTGGGCGCTCCCGTGCCAAGGGAAAAGGGCGTGGCCGTGGACGGAAGACACAGGCTAACGACGACGACGATGACATCGTCGTGGAAAGGGAGGTGATAAGTTACACCTGCCCGCTAACGTTAATGCCATTCAAGGAGCCGTATAGCAACAAGTTGTGCAAGCACACATTTGAGAAGGACGCCATTCTCGGCATGATCCGCCAGAGCCACGGTGTTGTGAGGTGTCCACAGACTGGGTGTAGTCAGGTGAGTGAATCTACAACATACACGCTACGCCCGCGAATGGACGTTCAAAGCTAATATTTGAACGCCAGACGCTGCGGGCAAGCGACTTTTATCTCGACGATCTCATCATGCGGAAGATGAAACGCGCGGAGCAGGCACAGCGACGTGGCGTCGAGTATACCTCGGATATTGAGCCTGAGGAGGACCCTGACACTAGCATGGTTGTCGAGGGGTCGAGGAATATAAAGACGGAGCCGCGCGGCAGAGGCCGGCCTCGTCGGGTCGCAGAGGATGTGGACGACGACTAGAGAGCGTTGGCCCATCGCAAACGACGATGACCTAGTGTCGCGGAAAGTCGCCGCTCAAGTCCTCGGTGACGGTCCCTGGCATCCCTCCGCTGAGATAAGCACGGTATGCGCGGCCGTTGGATCAGAGCTGCTGAAGCAGCCTCAGGACTTTGAAAGGCCAAGGCATGTGGCACCTCACTTAGAGTGGTTCTCTAGAGCCGTCTTGGAAGCTTGATGATGACCGAGCTTCATATTACACACAGCCGCGTGCCTTAGTCTCGTGTGGAGGCTGCGGAGAGGCGGAGGCGGAGTCCCCAGCCAAAAGCATGTGAAGCTTACCGGCTCGCGGAGTAGGTGGTTAAACAGCGACCGGGGCTCATCCGGACAGAGACAACCCCAGTAAGCGGTTACCGCTTGGGTGTCCCGCATTTAGTTATAGAGAATGATCACTAATTAGCAAGATACTCCTTGGGCCGTGAGAGTATTCTTCCTATGCACTCCTGGGATGACTATCGAAATACCTATGAGAGCGGCCGGTTCCGTTCCTGTCAGAGACTGAGGCTCCGAGTAGTGTACTCCTAGAGAACGATGCAAGTTCCGGCGTAAAGAGGCACATGAAGCCCCTAATGACGCACTAGGGACCCGAATATGTGGGGGAGCAGGGGTCATTCGGGCAGCGCCCGCAACAAATGGCATGTGAAGGTGCTGAGAAATGTCCCTCGGAGGCCGGGGGGCGCTACTGGGTTGACCGTCCGGGATCCGCCCGCCGCCAATGAGTGGAATGCCTCGGCACCTTGGTAAGTTCAATGCCCGCTCGTCAGCAAAGAAAGCCTTCGGCGAGAGGGTAACACTGCTGGCACGAATCTTACCTTGACTTCTTCGAAACGTTCCCGAGGTCCTGTGCTGTTTGCCGCATCCAGTGTAGCATCCCTCGTGCTTTAAATACACTCCATATCCCGAAACGCTTCTTGTTGTGTACCGACTTGTTTACTCTGCCTCATCCGACCTCTCGCCACGCGATCGATACCCTTGAGACGCTATACTTTCACAGACAAGATGGGTGGTAAGCGACACATAAACATCGTCTGGGTCTTTGAAGCCGGTCGGCTAACGGAGAGGCAGCTCTGGATAGACTATCACAGATTGGCGGTCAGCTTGCTGGCAAGTCCAGCGGCAAGGCCAAGATCCTGGAGAAGAACCCCGACGATGTAAGTCCTGTTTTCCCTGCGCTCGTCCCCGACCAGGTATTGGCTTCCTCGAGATATGGGAACGCTAAACAGCCTGTCTCTCTCCGCTCAGATCGTCGTGACCGCATGTCTCCGCACAGCCTTCGCCCGGGGCGGCAAGGGCTCCTTCAAAGACACCCAGGCCTCGGACCTCATGGCCGGCGCGCTGCAGGGCATCCTCGAGCGCTCCAAGATCGACCCCAGCCTGGTTGAAGACATCGTCGTCGGCACCGTACTGGCCCCCGGCGGCGGCGCCACCGAGATGCGCGCCGCCAGCCTGGTCGCCGGCTTCCCCGAGTCCACCGCCGTGCACACCCTGAACCGGCAGTGCTCGTCCGGCCTGCAGGCCTGCGTCGACATCGCCAACGCCATCAAGACCGGCATGATCGAGGTCGGCATCGGCGCAGGCGTCGAGAGCATGAGCACGCAGTACGGGTATGTTCACTAATCACCGCCCCCCCCCTCCCCCCCCCCCCCCATCTCCCCGTTCTGGTCTTCGCGTGAAATGCGAGGCCCGCGGCTGACAATCATCTCCATTCACAGCCCCCAGGCCGTGACCGAGTTCTCCGAGCTTCTCGAGTCTCACCCCGAGGCCGCCAACTGCAAGGTGCCCATGGGTGTTCTGTCGGAGCAGATGGCCAAGGACCGCAATATCGCCCGTACGGCGCAAGACGCCTTCGCCGCGGCGTCGTACCAGAAGGCGGCCAAGGCGCAGGCGGAGGGCCTGTTCAAGGAGGAGATCCTGCCGCTCAAGGTCAAGGTGGAGGACCTCAAGACGGGCGAGGTTAAGGAGGTGGTCGTGGACAAGGACGAGGGCGTGCGGCCCGGCGTGACGGCCGAGTCCCTCGGCAAGATCAAGGCGTCCTTCGCCAAGGACGGCAGCATCCACGCCGGCAACGCCAGCCAGATCAGCGACGGCGCCGCGGCGGTGCTGCTGATGAAGCGGTCGACGGCCGAGCGGCTGGGGCAGACCATCCTGGGCAAGTTCGTCAACGCCAGCGTCGTGGGCGTCAAACCCCTGCTGATGGGCATCGGCCCCTGGAAGGCGATCCCCAAGGTGTTCGAGATCACCGGCATCACCAAGGAGGACGTCGACATCTTCGAGATCAACGAGGCCTTCGCCAGCCAGTGCCTGTGGTGCGCCAACGAGCTGGGCATCCCCGCCGAGAAGATCAACCCCAAGGGCGGCGCCATCGCTTTCGGCCACCCGCTGGGCTGCACGGGCGCCAGGCAGGTGTCGACGCTGCTGTACGAGCTGAGGAGGACGGGCCAGAAGGTCGGCGTGACGAGCATGTGCATCGGCACCGGCATGGGCATGGCTGCCGTCTGGGTTGCGGAGTAGAATATCTTGGTGGTTTGCCCTTTTTTTTGCATCTGAGGGAGAGGGATACACTGTAGTATTATTTGGTCTGGCTGATTCATCACAATATACCAGAAGTCCCAAATGTCCATCGCCATGCAATTATAATCATGAATCTATCGTGCACATCAGAACTGCCTGCCTAATTCGGACACGGTTGAAAGAAATCCGACGTCGACTGCGGCACGTCAGGCACGGCGGCCTCCTAGAACCCCTCGATGTGGCTGCCCACGCCCTTCTCTTTCGCGAACTGAATTAGATGCATGCCCACCGTCAAGTCCATCAGCCCCAGCCCCACGCTCTTGTAAATGACGTTACCGTACTGCAGCCACCGCGCCAGGTGGTCGTCCTTTGCCTTCTGCGTGTCCACCGAGCCCTGGCTAGCCGTCCTCTTGTGCGCAAGCGAGGGCCGCTTTCGGCTCGGCGACGACGCCCGGCTCGATGCCGCGGTCGACGTGCCCGCATCCGACGCGAAGATGCTCGACATAGACCGCCCCGAGCTGATGTCCAGCTGTTCGAATTCGCTGGAGGGGATGCTGAGGTTGCTGCTGGAGAAGCTGTTGCTGTCGGAGAGCTCCTCCTCGTGCGCGATCCTAT
Source organism: Pleurostoma richardsiae (assembly GCA_030052745.1). Taxonomy (NCBI): domain Eukaryota; kingdom Fungi; phylum Ascomycota; class Sordariomycetes; order Calosphaeriales; family Pleurostomataceae; genus Pleurostoma; species Pleurostoma richardsiae. The sequence continues at coordinate 67,316 of JANBVO010000006.1, forward strand.
GGAGCATGACGAGCTCGCCCAGCCTAGGTTAACGGTTAGCAACACCGCCGGGAGCTCCATGGGACGGGGAAAGACATACTCAACCAACTGCCGCGGCGACAGCCCCGCTGCAATGACCTCTCCCGCCTCCTTCATCGCACCATCCAGAGTATCAACAACGATAACGCCGCCCTCGGGCGCATGCTTGTGGTAGTGGCGGTGCCCGCTCTCGTGCACTCTCGTCGCCTGCCTCAGCAGCTCAACGGGCAGCTCAGCCATGCGGGGCGTGTAGCTGCCGACGGCGACGATCAGCCGGCCCTTCTTGCGGCCCTCGCGGGACGTTAGCAGGCTGGCGTCGAACAATGCCTGCGTGCTCGGCGTGCAGCAAAAGATCACATCGGCGCCGCGGACCTGTTCTCGCTGTAGCCGGGGGTACTCGTTGTACTGGGGCGTGAGGATGGAGATGGCGGCCTCGCTCCAGCCTTCGCGTGCCTTGATGTGCGGGGGCGTGCTGTATAGCCGCTTGAGGATGGCCTTGCAGCTCTCAGAGAAGCGACGGTTGATGATGTTGACGTGGCGGATGGTCGAGCCGCGCATCATGAGCGCCAGCCGGATGTGCCAGTAGGCCTGCTCGCCACAGCCGAAGACCGTGATGGTGCGCACGTGGTGCCGCCGGATGAGGAGGCATGTCGAGGCCAGCGCAGTGCGGAAGGCCGTCAGGGTGCTCGCGTGCAGGATGCCGACGGGATTGCCCGTCTCGGAGAAGAGGGTTATGGCACCGGTCGGTCGTGCGACAGGCTTGACCTCGTCGGGGTCCAGACAATCGTCTGATGGAGGGGTAAGGGTGATAACTGGATAACCGCGGAGTTAGCAATACTGTGCAGGTCCGCACGCATATCGTTGACCGAGGATCCCCCTCCCATCCTCTTGGCATCTATCTCACCCTTGATTCCTACGCCTGCGGGGCTGCAGGACGGCATGAACAATGTCGTCGCGCCAGTCTTGGAAGACTGTATCGTCGTGCGGTGCGGCTGTTCCATGTGCCCATCCTCGCTGTCCTGGATCCCGTTGGAGTAGTCATGAAGCGCCGATCGTAATGCGTCCTGGAAGGACAAGAGCTCGTCCAAGGTGAGGTTCTCGAGCACCTCCTTGACCTGGTCGTCTGTGAGGACAGAAAGAGCCATGGTATTCGGAACAAGGAAGAAATGCCCAGACGCCCACCCCTCAGGTGATTGTTTCGCACTAGTCGGAGACAAGAGCTCGATCTCTTGGGAATTAAGCAAACGGTTGGATTAGTTCAGAATAGCAAAGTCTTGTCCTCCTGGGCACTGGGTCGCCAAGGTCTCTCGGCTTGTCTTGGGTTTCTCTGGGCTGCTCGTGATCGCGATGCTGTTCTCTTGGGGCTCCTCCACCTACAGTTTATTCTAAGAGTAGGTAATGAACGTAGGGAAATGCAAACTGGGAAATGGTGCAGCGGACGTCAAGTCTCTCCACCTCCTCAGAGATAGCGGTCGGTGATCGCGCCTCGGCTGATATCAAGTGCGGCTGCCAAGAGGGTTCCTCGGGGCGACTACGGCGGCAAGAGAAGGGAAGCCCTCAATCCCTTTGTAAGCTCACCGAAATGGTCCCTGCAAGGGAAGCATACGTCACCGCGGGCCCGACGTTCCGATTTCTGGGGTATTCCTTCCGTAAGCCTCTGGCTTTGCGTTGCAGCAGGGGAAAATTCTTTTCTGAGATGTGGAAGGCGCTTGTCTTGATCGGACCTTTTGAGGATGGTGAGAGACGCCATCACATCGTGTCTGACTTGGCGGTTCCGGAACTTCTGTTAGGGGGCGACCAATGATCGCGCTGGTTCTGCCGCTAGATAGGCGTTCGCCTGGTATCGGACTAACAGCCAGAGCCAGCATTACCCCGTCTCGACTCTCGTTAGCCCGAGCCTATGTCGCTAGCTAGGAACATTCGGAACACAAAGGATGGAATGGGGCTCAAGATCGTCTAAACGCAGTGGGGTTGTGGAGGGGTAGATGTTTGACGGGAGCTAAGAACGACGACGACGACAATGGAAGCAGTCGTAGAATCCAATCGCAAACCTCTCTGTCAACATAACCGCCATGCAGCGGATGAGGAAGACGACCCAATGTGAGACTATGATCAGCAACGCACCTCAACGAAGCCAATGTCTCTTTACGCAGGAGGGCGCAACCATACACCAATTGGTAGTCGCACCGAAAGGGAGCACGCGCGGTCGAGATAATTCAAGACTGACATTCCACGATTATCATGATGTGCTATCCAAAAGCCTCATGGGAAATGATGCCACGCTCTGCCCGAACCTGTACTCCACGCGGTATCCGTGCTCAGTTCACACCAGTCCGACCCGAGACTCACCTTACCAAGCGAGACACACGATGAATCACCGAGTGGCCATGGTCGCGTTGCTCCCGCGGAAGACCAGCATGGCATGATTGCCCCGGACGACGTCCCCGCCGTCCGAGCCGCCGAACTTGCCCTTCCCGCCGCCGGTGCCCAGGCCCATGTCCCTGATCTTGCCGCTGGCGAGGTCGAACAGGCACCCGTGCACCTGGAGCCCCCGGTCGCGGATCGCCTCCTGGATGGCGTAGTTCGCCATGAGCACCTTGACGCCGGCGTCGACGTTGAGCTCCGCGATGCGCACGCTGCGCGCCCGGTCGTCCCGGATCGAGGCGAGCTCGTCCGCGTGCGCCGCCCGCACGGCCTTGAGAGGCGTCAACCAGGTGTCGAGGACGCCGCCGACCCGCGCGTCGGACAGGGCGGCCGCGGCGCCGCCGCAGGCCGAGTGCCCGCACAGCACGACGTGCTCCACCTTCAAGTGGACGACCGCATACTCGATCACCGCTGAGGTGTTGATGTCGGTCGGCGAGATGATGTTGGCAATGTTACGATGCACGAAGACGTCGCCCGGCTGCAGGCCTAGGATGGTCGTCTCTGGACAGCGGGAGTCGGAGCAGCCTAGCCACACTGGGTTTTGTGATCTCTTGTTAGTCTCGAGTGTCTTATCCGCAGGTCGAGGGAGGATGCCCATGAAAGGGGGGGAAAGGACAACTCACGAATGGTTGGTGATTGGCCATCGGCTAGCTTAGGGAAGAACTGCGGATTTTGGTGACCCTTATAACCGGCCCATGCCGCATTCGAGCTCAAGGCGTACTGGTAGGTGTCCTCTGCGAGTTCTCGTTGGCTGTTAGCAGTGCCGTCTCACCGCCTCGCGGCACGCGAGTGGCCGAACCCCCCCTCGGACAACTTACGATCGTGCGACATTTTGAAGGAACAATGCGAAGCCTGCCAAGGACAGCTCAAGGAAGGGGGTATCAGGGAAATATAAGCAACAGAAGAGCTCCAGCACGTCTATTACTGAGCGAGGGATTTTCGGCTCAGCCCGACCTGCCAACCGAGCCAGATATCTGGTGACGATGCCGAAACCCCCGTCAATGCCGGCGGTGGGGAGTGGACTAGATGAATGGGTCCAACAAAGCGCGGGCGCAGAGGTGATATTTCAAGGCAACGGGGAAGCTGTGTCGTTAAATTCACAGATAACCGCCAAGGAGCTTAAGGGAGTTGGAAATGAGGCTTGCTAACGAGCACGAGAGGCTTATCGCGCAGCCAAGCCGTGGGACAAGGATTGAAGGAAGCAAGGGAAGAGATGTTGACAACAGACCGAGGATGGATCACGAACACTCGGCATCGATGGGGGGAACATCGTCGTAAAATAAGATGGGATCCTTGAGCCTTATCAAGGATACTTACCTGGGCACTTGGGATGAAACCCGTCCCAGATAAAGGAGGCTGTCACCATGGATGATTGGGAACTCCATTACCCGGGCGAAAATGCAGTTAGCCACAAAGTGTTGAGGCTCGAAATGGGAAAGGAGTCGATAAGGACAGGAGCTTGGACATCTGCCAGGAAACCTTTCAAACGCGGCTCCGGACGGACCTCCTGCTTTCAACTTGGGGAGCCGGCCAACTGTCCCTGCCATCTCCTGTGAATCCTGTGATGCTTCACAAGCCAGGGTCTTATTTTGAATCAGTGCCTGTTTTGCCCTTGGGGAATCCGATATGAAATGTATCGAGTTTCGACATAGGCACCAATGATCTCCCTCATTTATGCCACGGTCTTAGTGCACGGGATGGTGGGGGACCAGGGAGTTGCCGACAAGGGCCGGGCTCTGTGATATTGCTCGCCTAATATAGCTTCCCCGGTAGCTCCGAAACCCACCTTCACTCACCGTTTAAGGTACCCTGTGCCTGGTGACAACGGCGATCTTTCAATGGTGTCGCATTACGAAGAGCCACCGTCTTAGACGAGCAGCCAGTTAGACCCTACAAGTCTCCGCCGTAGTGTAGATAAGGTTCACAAAGTTCACGAGTTTGCATACAGTATCACCAAGCTGCTACGAATCAAGCCGGCATCATAATCAAGTGACTCAATTGTGCCCGTAATCGTTTTGGTATGTCCACAAGACGCCGTAACTGACCAGAGAAACACCGCAACCATGAATGCCGCTAAACTGAAGACCTTTAGACCTTGATGGCGGTCTCGATAGCCTTCTTCTTCTTCTCCTCGTGCTTCTGGGCCTTGAAGCCCATGATGCCACCACCCCAGTGCCGCCTGGCCTGGTCATGCTGGGCCATGAAGCCGTCCTTGACTGCAGTGACGAGCTTGGAGAGCTCAGTCTTGTCCTCGGAGCGGACCTCGGTAAGGGCGAGAACGGCAGCAGTCTAAGAATAATAGGTCAATATTGGCACTTGCGAAAGCTGGGGTGTCCTGCCTCACCTTCTTGTGAACGACAGTGCCGAGTCTAGCCTTGCCCTTGATAATAGCGTAAGGGACGCCCATCTTCTTGCACAGAGAAGGCAGGAAGATGACAAGCTCGATGGGGTCAACATCGTTGGGGATCAGGACCAGAGAGGCCTTCTTGTTCTCGATCAGGCCAACAACGTGGTTCAGGCCGTACTTGACAACGTAGGGCTTCTTGCTGACATCCTCCTTCTTCTTGCCCTCCTTGATGGCGGTTGCCTCCTTCAGGAGACGCTCCTTCTTCTCGGCCTTAGTCTCAGGGCGGTACTTGTTCAAGAGCTTGAAGGTCTGGGCGGCGGTGTTCTTGTCGAGGACGTGCTGGAACTGGGCGATCATGGGAGGGACCTTCAACCGCAATTGGAGGATCTTCTTCTGCCTCTGGAGGCGGATGTACTCGGGCCACTTCACCATGCGAGACAGGTTCCGGCGGGGCTGGATGTCCTGGCCGATACCGAAGTTCTTGGGGCGCTTCTCGATGAGGGGGTTCTAATACGTACGGTCAGTTCGAGCTACCGGGCGCAAGATTAGAGCGCTGTACTGACCTTAGGGGCCTTCTTGGAGCCAGCCTTTCCCTGAGGGAAAGGGGCCGCAGCCACCTTCTTGCCGGACTTGGGAGGCTATCATTGAGGAAAGAAGACATCAGTAAATGTGTTACATTGACTGCAGTCTTCCTTGAACTCTAAAGAGCTAGCGAGGGTGGCATTTCTGCACACCCAGTGCTGAGCTCAAGCCATGTCTTCACCTGCGAACAGAGTCGACAGGCGGAAAAGCTATGCGTCTCGACAGTGCGAGAGCATGCAATTGTGCGCGCAAGGCGCGATGCGACTGGATCATCTGCTTACCATGGTTGTCGATGTGGTCGGGTCTCGGGGTCGATGTTGTCGGGCCTGCGAACCTCGAGAAAAAGTTGGGCGATGGAGGACAGAAAAGAACCGCGAAATTTCCTGCGATTGTGTGAGATTTCATTTCTCTAGGGTTTGGTGGGGTCTGGCGACGGTAACGACGCGCTAAAACTAAATCGGATAAGCTCCGCTGCTCTTGACTGCCAGTGCACGTGCCTTCACAGGTGACGGCAAACTGCCCAAATGGGCCTGAGTGACTCAAGAAAGGAACTTCGAACTCGACCCTCGGGAAATATGCAAGTTGTTCATGGAAGATACCTATCAATACGAGTAACTACAGACTGGTTGTTCTGGTCCTAGGCTTGCCTATACTGTGTGCCCTACCTCCGACGGGAAACGATGGCACCGGTACCTTGCGCCATCTGCAAGACTGAACGAGCACTCATAAGGCGGCCAAAGAATCACCAGAAACTCTGCAGAAATTGCTTCATATCTGTTTTTGAAGATGAAGTACACCATACCATAACGTCATCTGACCTATTTCACCGAGGAGAGAGAATCGCAATCGGGGCATCCGGAGGCAAGGACTCGACGGTGCTGGCATCAGTACTAAAGACGTTGAATGAAAGACACAACTACGGTTTAGACCTCCTACTTCTCAGTGTTGATGAAGGCATCAAAGGTTACAGGGATGATTCGCTAGAGACCGTCAAAAGAAACGCAGTTCAGTATGAGATGCCCCTGAAGATCGTTGGCTACGATGAGCTTTATGGCTGGACGATGGATCAGGTTGTCGAAACGATCGGAAAGAAGGGGAACTGCACGTATTGTGGCGTCTTTCGTCGGCAAGCCCTAGATCGAGGCGCAAAAATGCTGGGCATTAAGCATGTGGTCACTGGGCATAACGCAGACGACGTGGCAGAGACCGTCCTGATGAACCTTCTCCGGGGAGACTTGCCTCGTCTTTCACGCTCTACGAGCATTGTTACAGGCGACGACAGCTCGGATGTCAAGCGCAGCAAACCGCTAAAGTATTCGTACGAAAAGGAGATCGTTCTCTATGCCCACCATAGAAAGCTGGACTATTTCAGCACCGAATGCATCTATAGCCCGGAAGCATTTCGAGGGAGCGCGCGGAGCTTGATCAAGAATCTGGAGAAAGTACGTCCAAGTGCCATATTGGATATCGTCCGAAGTGGAGAGGACATGGCCAGGTTGGTGCCTGGAAGGCAGCCCAATCCTTGCGCATGCAATGGGAAACCCAACAGGACACAAGAGGCCATTGAGGACGACAACGTCGGCGGCTGTCGGTCCTCAAATGGTCGAACTGCCAGCGGGGAAATGGCAGCCATGGAAGCGCAGCTAAGAGAGAACGAGACCTCGGACGTTCTCGAAACGGACATCACCGCTGCAGTTCCGTTGAGGCCTGGGGGAAAGACGAAAGACCTCGCCATAAGAACTGATAAGGATAGGAAGCGGCACATCGTCTCCAGGCAGGTACTGGGGCGTTGCGAGAAATGCGGGTACATGTCGAGCCAGGCAATATGTCAAGCTTGCATGCTGTTGGAGGGATTGAATAAGAACAGGCCACAGATTCAAATATAGGCAGTTATACGACAGCCCCAGACCACATCTGCCGTTCAAATCAGCATATTGATATATGTTGGCGCCAACTCTATCCATCGTGCTGCACATCTTATACCACGGAGATCCTGCTCAGGATTTTCGAGCTTCACGCGGCACGACTGACACCACAGCTCCGTCCAGATATAGTTGGCTCATGACATCCGTTTCTCGACCTATAGATTTTGTTTAGCGTCTTAAATCATACTCTCGGCGTCATGGATGGCATACTCTCCAAGGATTGTTCAATTCGAACCCGGGTGGTGCTACCGGAGCATCTGTCTGGCCTCTCAGGTATCCCGTAAGCCGTCGATCACGATCCATCACTAGAATACCGAGGTTATCAGCTATCTGTCTCCAACGGGCTTTGGGTGGTGGTATCTCGTACTTTGCTGCGAAGATGTTAGCGAGGTCCCGGAAGCTGCGGTATAGATCAACGAACTCTATCCCAGGCATCTATCGAGTGCCTTGCCCGCTTTCCACCGTTTTGCATGTGCCTGATCTTTGATATTCCCGCTCCACTGACTCCAAACATCTGGATATGCTTAGTAGCTTTCCTCGCGGTGAAGAACGGACGTGCTCACAGCTAGGATGATCCCATAGGGAATCAGAGTCTCGAAAGGAACGGGCATCTTGACGGTTGTAAAGAACTATCCAGGCCGTCAGCGGCCCGATTGAGCATTAAAAAAAATCTCGGCTGTCGTACTCAGCGTTGTGGCGGCAGTTTATGCAGACCGACGTCTTCAATAGCTGGCGCGGAAGTCGGAAGCTATTCACGGTCGGGAGTCGAAAGGCCTGAGCCGGCAGTTGTTGCCTCAGGCAAAAGTCCACAGCTGCAGGTGCGGCGGCTGCACGGAGTAGTGCCTAAATAAGGTACCGCTGTACCACGGTCGGCTTGCTGACTAAACTTTGGAGCACCAACAACGTTGCGTGGGTTCAATGCGAGTCCCAGGGTCGCCATCTGGAGATAACTCAACGCTCAGTTACCCGCAACAACATTCGCATGCCATTCCTACAGGGGATTTACGCGTCTATTCCCACCGAGCGTGTAGTCGGGGGATTACTTTTGCCTATCGGCCCCGTTCAGTGGCTAAATCCTCGCGTCTCAGCCATCTCTCCCGAAGCCTTGTGGTGCCCCATTCGATGCCTTGCGCGCAAGGGCGTTGCTTGAAGCGCAAGCTCTCTCGTACCAGACTGTCTTTCCCGACTACAAGATTCGCGTAACGGAAGCTTGAAAGGTATGACGCACCGTCATATCGCCACCCTCGAAGCTCAGTAGTAGAACCGCCACCTTAGGAACAGCAGGGCGACACAAACTCCAATTTTGCGCGTGAAGGCGCAATACACAGGATGGCGAGCGCACAGCTCATGGAGGAAGAGCTCCAACAGGAGCTTCAGCAGAGCGTAATGGTATCCGAGGAGGATGCGGATTTCGACGAGTACGACGACGATGGAGGAGTCGTGGAGACACAAGATGCGCCTGATGGTGATATGGACTTGGCCGGCCCCGAAGATGGAGGTGACCATAACCACGAGCATATGCCAATTGAAGAAGGCTCCATTGAGGATGATAGGGATGACGAAGAGGGGGACGCAGATGACGATGATAACTTTGAGGACGCCGAGGGCGAAGATGACGACATCCTAGACCACTCTCGGACAGGCAAAGAGGTACCAGTTGTCGATGAGAGCGAGGATGACGATGAAGACGTTGAAGGGGTGGGCGCCGTAAAAATCAAACCAGGCGAGACCGACGAGGAAGACGAAGATAGCGAGGGTGAAGCATCGGCGGCGGCTAGTAACGACGACTCGGATGACGATGCCGAATGGGAAGAAGCCGCCGAAAACGTTGATGAAGATGACGAAGAGTCGGACAGTGCCGCTCCAAACACTTGCATATTTTGCAGGCAGAACGAGGACAACGACCCTGGCGAGGAGTTTGAGGCTTTCTTGACGTGCTCTGGCTGTGGAGAACATGGTATGTTCCCCTATCCGACTGTGAGGCCGTGGAGCAGTGGACTGACAAAAGGCAGCCCACCAGCAATGCGCAAGAGAGCACAACATATTCCAAGACAATCAGGGTGAGCTCATATACCTCTCTTCAAGCCTTCTTCGTCCACAAGTAGCCACAACTAACGATACAAGTAGACCTCGATACTTGGAAGTGCCTCGAGTGCCGTACCGATTTCGAATCCGGCTCGGTTGCGAATGAGCTTGGAGCGGATACTACAGCCGATGGCCATTCACCACCCAGCACGCGCAGGTCAACAGCACCCAAGCTTGCCAGAGATTTGCTTCCATCGCAACGAGGCGCTATCAAACCCGACTCGCATTCGGTTTTCAACCAACTGGTTCTTGATGAAGATCCCATGGATGGCTCCCGTGTGCTGCGAAAGAGAAAGACATCTTCTGCGGACGCTGAGGCTGAGGAACATGTCATGAGTCTGCGTAAACGGCGTAAGACTACTGTGGATGATGAAAGCAACGACGGCATAAACGGTCCGGACGATGATGGGCGACAACAGCGCGCTCGATCGTTGCGACTGAAGATATCCACGAACGCACCGGCTACAGTTGTGCGAAAGTCTCGAAGCACCCTGTTGGTGAAGTTTCGTGTCAACCCTCAGGACCTCAAGCGCATTTCGAAGTCTAAGCCGCAGAAGAAACGGGCTGATAGGGCTAGCTCATCACGCGTTTCAAGGCCTGTGGTGTCTCGTGCTGCTCCGCCCGTAGCAGCAAGCATTCCTACTCCTTTCACGTCCACAGCATACACTCAACCGTTCTACTCGTTCTTCGACAAAGATATGGACGAGCTGAAGGGCAAGCCGTATGGTGGCATTTTAACCGACGTTGAGGCTGACACCTCGAAAACGCTGCCTACTAATGATGACCGCCGCCGGTTTGATGAAGCGAAGCAGAAGGCGGAAGAGGAGTGGAGGCAGCGTGTCATCGCCATGCAAGCGGAAATGGAAGCACCGATCAAAAAGTCCAAGAAAGCAGTAGGCCCAGCAAGCCAAATCGAGTGCATAGAATTTGGCGGTTGGGAGATCGACACGTGGTACGCCGCGCCGTATCCTGAGGAGTACAGCAGGAACCGTGTCCTCTATATCTGCGAGTTCTGTCTGAAGTACATGAACTCCGACTACGTGGCATGGCGGCATAAATTGAAGTGTCCCGCGAAGCATCCACCTGGAGACGAAATCTATCGCCACAACTCCGTGTCGGTGTTTGAGGTTGACGGCCGGAAAAACCCCGTATACTGCCAGAACCTCTGTCTGCTGGCGAAGCTCTTCCTTGGATCCAAGACGCTCTATTATGACGTCGAACCGTTCCTCTTCTATGTGCTCTGTGAATATGATGACATGGGTTATCATTTCGTGGGGTATTTCTCCAAGGAGAAGCGGGCGAGCAGCCAGAACAACGTCTCGTGCATCCTGACCTTGCCGATACACCAGAGGAAGGGTTATGGAAACCTTCTCATCGATTTCTCTTACCTCTTGACAAGGGCGGAACAGAAGACAGGCTCCCCGGAGAAGCCGCTCTCCGATATGGGACTGGTTTCATATCGGAATTACTGGCGATTAATTATGTGTCGATACCTCTTGGACCACGTCCCAGAGTCCAACGCAGAAAAGCATGGACTCAGTATCCGAAAGATTTCAGACGATACAGGGCTCACCCCTGACGATGTCGTATCTGCATTGGAAGGCCTAAGATGCCTAGTGCGCGACTCCCAAACAGGACTGTACGCCTTCCGGGTCGACTTGGCATATTGCAGGGAGTATGTTGCGAAGTGGGACTCGAAGAACTACGTTAAGCTCGACCCGAGCGCACTTACATGGACGCCGTATGTCATGGGCCGAAGCAACGCTACGAACTTTGAACTGGGTCTGGCTATGCACGCAATTGCACCGCGGGAGGATGAGGAGGAACAAAAGGCCGCAGAGGCTGTAGCGGAGGCATTACCAAATGGCGAGACCCATGTCCTTTACGCTGGCACAAATGGTGTTGACCACAAGCACGACATGGCAGATGGTTCAACGGTGATGGAGAGCACCGAGCCGAATGAAACAGGCGGCGGTGACGAACTAGCGGAGTCGAGCCCCAAACCCGTGGAGAATGGTGTATCCACCAATCATCCGCCGTCAGCAGGTCAACCAGACGAACCATCAGCTGAGATGTCTGAGGAAGACTGGGCATCGCCCTATTTGGATATACCACCCACTCGCTTCTCAGTTTACCCACCTATCAGACGGCTTGAGCGCTCTCGTTCGAGCTTTGTACAGCCGTCGCTCCCCCGGACGGTCAGTGCGCCGCGGCCGAAAGTTCGTCGCTCGACCACCGGCAGCGCCAGGCGGCCGACAGCTCCGAAGCCCAAGAGCAGCGGGGGCTCGCGTAGGAAAACCGGCGGAACAGGACGGGGCCCAGGCCGGTGGCCCAAGGGTACCAAGAAAAGCGACTATGGGAACGCCGACAGCGGCCCTGGTCTGCCACCTGCCTGGCTCGCCGAGAGGGCCCGCCTTGCTGCACTGGATGCTGCGAGGAAAGAGGCAGATGACAATGGACTCAAGAGTGATGTGGAAGAGACCGTACAGGTCAAGGCGGTTGACATCAAGGAAGCAAAGAGCCAGGTAAACGGGCTAGCGACAAATGGAGAAGGGAAAGGGAAGGCGTCTCCACGGCTAACTAGATCAACAAGCACTGCGGACGGGGATGCTACGATGATGGACGTCGACGCTGACGGCGAGGAAGACGCATAGGGCGGGGCAATCTTTACGCATACTGAGACGGGATTCTAGTCCTTGGTCTCCGAGTAGCGTTTTGTATGGTTATATAATCGCCCCAGTTACGGACCAGTGGTGCGTTACGCTGCCTAGAGGGAGTCCTCGGGCTTTGATAGTTGGTCTGGTTGTTGATCGTCGCTAATATACCCCCAATTTGAGCTTAAAAAGAAGGCCCGGTGTCATGACTATGTTCCTTGAAGGCGCCATGAGTCCAAAGTAACGGTTCCGAATTGCTTCTAGTGCTGCCTTTTGGGCGGCGTGATGGATACACACATCACCACCTCGTTACGGCAAACCGCCGGGCATGAGAGTCTAACGCGATATATTCATCCTATGGATTATCCGGACATCATCTGCATAGCACGTGTAATGCAGTAGGCCATAGCTCGCACTTGTCTCTTCTAGTCTTCGGAGAACAGCTGTGCAGAAGTATCCCGTATTACTTCGTAATTGGCGTATAAGAAAGAGGTTGCGCGTTTCGTCTTGGTACGCCACAGCCCAGCCACACAAATGACAAAAGCATAAAATAGGGTGTTCCCATTATTGGCTTAGCGCGCAGCTTGCGCCAAGGAATGCTTCGTCATGGGGTCGTGGCCGGATGAGCTGGGAGGCCGGAAGAGCGGTTCATTCATTCTCTTACCTCCCTGACGTTTGGTGTGAGCCACCAGCGATCAGGCCAGTCTCCGACTTGCTCACCTTCGTATTCCTACCTACCTACCTAGCGAGAGTCGAGATTTCTGCACCATTTTCTCATTCTGTGTTCCATCAATCCCTAACCCACTGCATTCGCGCAACAGCCGTTCTACTGCTCCTTGTCAAGGCAGGCGTGTCTCAAACCCAACCCCAGTCTCTCCATTCTGCAACGTCTGTCGCGCGGTTCCTTTATCCGGCGTTGTTCCCGCAGCAATTGGGCACATTTGCCTGCCTACTCACCGAGTGGACGGTCCAAATGCCCAGCATCTCCCACTAAAACGTTCCGGTGGTTCTAGCGGCGAAAGCTACGCCCCTCCCCAACCTCGCAGCGCGGCGAAAGTGTGCACCTTCAACCTGCGCCTTTTGCATGTGCCAGACGCACGCATATTCCCTTGGCTATCCTATTGCTGTCGCATCCGCATGCGAATGGTATCTCGATAAATCCACTGCTGGATTGCGCGCGCTTTCTGTTCCTGCCGCCATTCTCGACGCCGCCGAGGTATAATATCGCAACCGCCTAGAACCGGACTTTAACTGTCATCGGCGCACCCACGCCACCCCCAACACCGCCAAGATGTCGAAGGTTATGAGGAGTGTCAAAAATGTCACCAAGGGCTACTCGAGCGTGCAGGTCAAGGTCCGCGAAGGTGTGTGCTGGCCCCAATACCGTGCGGCGGAGTGCTGGCGATGGAGTCGCATGCTGACGTAGCTCGAAGCAACGAGCAATGACCCTTGGGGCCCGACGGGGACCCAAATGAGCGAGATCGCCCAGTTGACCTTCAACTCGTACGCAGCCAGTTTCCATCCACTTTCCTTCCCTGCCGGGCGAATCTAATCGTTCTCTTTGCGCAGGTCTACCGAGTTCTACGAGATCATGGACATGCTCGACAAGCGGCTAAATGACAAGGGCAAGAACTGGAGGCATGTGCTGAAGGCCTTGAAGGTTCTCGACTATTGTCTGCATGAAGGCTCAGAGCTCGTCGTCACGTGGGGCAAGCAGAACGTGTACATCATCAAGACGCTCCGGGAGTTCCAGTACATTGATGAAGAGGGCAGAGACGTCGGCCAGAACGGTTGGTTGCCATCTTAGAAATCCGTGAGGGTAACGTTCTAATGCAGACTTTAGTGCGCGTCGCTGCCAAGGAGTTGACATCCCTTCTCCTGGACGATGAACGTCTACGGGCGGAGCGCAGTGATAGGAGATCATGGAAGTCTCGCGTGACTGGACTGGAGGAGTATGCGCCGCAGCATAACGAGCCGCAGCGCCGCAGAGAACCTCGCCGCCAGCACACCGATGAAGACGATGCTGAGTATAGGCTGGCGATCGAGGCGAGCAAATTTCAGGAAGAGGAAGACCGTAGAAAACGGGAGAGTCGATCCGCTGCGGAGACCGAAGACGATGACCTCGCGAAGGCTATCAAGCTGAGCAAGGAGGAAGAGGAGCGGCGCAGGCGGGAGCTGGAAGAAACCAATGCAACGAGCCTCTTTGATGATACTCCAGCCGAGACTCTGCAACCTCAGTACACCAGTTTCAACCAAGGATATCAGCAGGGGAGCGGAGTCGACTTCTTTGGGAACCCCATTGATCAGAGCCAGTTGCAGCCGCCGCAACCGACTGGGTACATGGGGAATGCGTACACGGGCTTCCAGGCTCAGCCTACTGGATACCAGAATGGTTTCGGTGCTAATGGTTTCACACAACAGCCGACGGCGGCATTCGACCCTTATAACCAGCAGGCTATGCAGCAGCAGCAGCCCTTCCAGCCTCAGCCTACAGGCTTCAACCCTTACTTGCTTCAGCAGCAGCAGCAGCAGCAGATGCAACAACAACAAATCCAGCCCCCCCAGCCGACAGAGTCACCTCTGCAGCCCGGCAGCAATAACCCTTGGGCTTCCAACCAGCAGCAGACACAGTCTCCCTTGAGAGCGATGCAGACTGGCTCTAACAACCCCTTCGCTCAACAACCACTCGCCCGTCCCGCGACATTTAAAGCCCCGTCCATGCCAGTCCTTGGCACTTTGCCTGAACAGAAGACATTGTCCACGTTCAACCAGCAGACTTCTTTTGTGTCTCCACAGCAACAACCGCAGAAGGAGCTGAGCGAGCACGAAGCGAAGCTGAATGCTTTACTCGCCAACGGCGATGGCCTAGACACCTTTGGTAACACGGGACAGCTGCGGATACCCGCTCAGCACACGGCGCCTGGCACGTTTGTCAATAGCGCCGGAGCGGGACTTAGCAAGCTGACGGCTGAGGCTACGGGGAACAATCCGTTTCTAAGGCAGCAGTTCACGGGCATGCCCACGGTCTCGTACGGAGGCTCGCAGATTCCGGCTGCTACTGGTCCGGTCGGTATGAACGGGTATGGAGGACAAGGAGCGAGCAACCCGTTCGGTGGAAGACCACAGCAGCAACAAGGCAACCAGGGAGATCTCATCCAGTTCTAGAGGGGGGTGGCAGACGCAGGAGGGTAGGCTTTTTGTGTTCACTTTGTTGTTTTCTCGCGAATCGTTGCCCATTTAACACCATGCTCGTCGCTCCTTGCTCTACGGCGGCTGAACGGCGTTCGCATTCGCAGCTATATCCTCCTCTTCTAGGGTAGCATTCGACCAATACTCTTCCCCCGTTGAATATGCAAATACCACGCTTGATCTGAAGGTGTCCATTCTTCACTGACGTGATCTGTCGTTTAATGATGCATTTGATCCCAAGAAAAAGTCTTGCTTCATGATGTCGTAAGACGAAGAGCGAAGGAAAGAGGAGCGTCAGAGCTTCCCATATCTTGGGAAGGATCAGGACAAACGTACCTGAATACTCCGGCATTTAGCGTGGTTGACTCCTAAGCGACAGTAGTAAGTCCATGATGTTTGTATAGGAGACGTCTTCGTTGTCTGTCATCTGCCCTCGTTCCAAATCTTTGGACAGCGGCGGATGTCGAGAGGGGCTTCACGCATCATATGCGCAACCAGTGACCGCCTATAGCCAACTGCTGCGCCTGTCTGACTAAATCCGAGCAAAAGAGTGTCTGAGTCAACTCCTCCGGCGAATCTACGATGCCTCATTTGCCGTGTGTTCGTCTTCGAAACAAGGCAGTCTCGAGGATTAGTCATTAAGGGCGATTGCCCAATTACGCGCTGTAGCCCTTTCAGGCAGCATCGCCCACGTGACGTAGGTTGGTACCTGGACCTCGCCGACCAGAGTCTAAAATGAAATTACGCGGTTTGATTGGCCCGAGCTCGAGAAAGGGCGGCGGGTGTTTTCCGGCCTGAGGTTGGGCGACAAAGGGAAATATCCATGACCGATCCGCCTTAGCACGCTGCCACCTCTTTTTCTCGACGCACTGCTAGGCGAAGGGAGCTCTCATCATCACCACCACCACCAGCCAAGTCCATCCGACACGGTGGAAGGAGCCTTCCTCACTCCTCAGCTCTTGATGACTTCGACTTCGTTCTTTCCCACTCAGTTTTAATATCTGCCAGACTCTTCATTCTTTTCCCGTCTCCTTAGGTCACACACGGTTTTCGCGTGGCCTCTCCCTCCAACGTCCTCGATGCACAACTAAAAAAAAAAAGGTGTCACTGTCGACTTATCGCGTGGTCTGGTCAGTCCTCCCATCGTCGCCGTCGCGTAGCGAGGACTCAGCCGACCTCGAACTCGCGACTTGCGCTTTCCTCTTCCGGTCAGATCGGCTTCTGGTTCGGCCGGGCCAAAATTCCATCCTCGACGCGTTGGTCGCGCGAATAATCATCCTCGCGCTCTTGCGATCCTCACTCTCCTCCGCAAAACATCGTCCGGCGCACACCTGAGGCGACCTCGCTCGTCCCAACTCCACGATGTCTTTCGGTAGTGGCGGTTTCGGCGGCTTCGGCCAGCAGAACCAAAACCAGTCGTCTGGCTTCGGGGGCTTTGGCTCGAACACCAATACTAATACCGGTATGTCCTGCATTTTATTTCGCTGTCGTCCATATCTCCCTCGACCTTCCTCGATCGTGACAATGCCCCGCATGCCCGGCTAATGCGACTACTCCCTCTGGCCTCAGGCGGATTCGGTGCCTCCAATACCAACAATGCCTTCGGAAGCAACACGCCCGCGGGTGGTGGCCTCTTTGGAAATACTTCTAGCGGCTTCGGCGGCTCAGGCGGTACGAGACAACTCTCCTTTGTTACGAGTCTCTCAGGGCTTTGTCGTGAATCTATCCGACCCAGTTGCGTCGCTATCCTGCTTCTACGGAATTCCCTCATCTGCGCATACGCTCTCGTCGACTTCTTGTTGCCTGAACCAAGTCGTTCCTTAAATGACATGCACTTATGTGCGGCACACATCCGTTCTTGAACTCTGTTTACTGACCAGTATGTCGCCAGGTTTCGGATCGACCTCAAACAACGCCTTTGGCGCCAAGCCCGCATTTGGCAGCACAACAACGGCAGGCGGCGGACTTTTTGGCTCGTCGACTGCTACTGCTGGAGGCACTGGGTTTGGTAGCACAGGTTTTGGAGCGAACACCGCGTCTACGTCGACGCCCTTTGGAGGAGGCGGTTCTTTGTTCGGCGGGAACAAGCCCGCTGGCTTCGGCTCGACTGCTACCACCGGTACAGGCACATCACTGTTTGGCGCTGGTGGTAGTTTTGGGAGCAGTTCGACCCCGGCCTTCGGCGCCACGAACAACCCGGGAATCGGTGCCAATGTTGGAGACCCGCCGGGGACCGCTCAGGTCCCGTTCGCGGCGACCAACGAGAAGGAAGCCAACAACACCAGCCAGACGAACTCCTTCCAGAATATCCTCTTCATGGAGCCTTATAAGAAGTGGTCGGGTGATGAATTGCGTCTAGCTGATTATAATCAAGGCCGTCGGCATGGCAACTCTAGTGGCGCGGGGGCCTTCGGAGTGTCTTCAGGCTTTGGCAGCACTGGCTTTGGCAGCAACACCCAGAATACCGGATTCGGGAGCAGCAACACTGGCACTGGCTTGTTTGGAAGCAGCCAACCTGCAGCTGCGTCGACCGGCTTCGGCGGCACCACAGCAACGCCAGGGACCGGTGGATTTGGATCGAGTGGAGGTCTATTCGGGCAAAATAAGCCCGCCACTGGCGGCCTCTTTGGCGGCACTTCCCAGCCGGCGCAGACCGGTGGCCTCTTCGGGTCTTCCAATACTGGCTTCGGCGCCAACACTACGAACACCGCGGGTGGCTTCGGGGCGGCGAACACAAACACTGGTACCGGCGGACTTTTTGGTGCGCAGACTGCAACCCAGAATAAGCCGAGCGGCTTCAGCTTTGGTTCAACAGCCAATACAGGGTCTGGTTTCGGCAACACTGCTAATACTGGCGGATTCGGAGCGAATGCAAGTGCCGGCACGGGAACCGGTCTCTTTGGCGCCACCAACCAAGCTAGTACCACCACAAACACTGGTGGTGGCCTTTTCGGAAATACCAACCAGCAGCAACAGCAAGGAACAACCGGATTTGGCGGCGGAGGCGGCTTTGGGACCCAGAATCAGCAGACTGGTGGCGGACTCTTCGGTAGCCAACAGAAACCCGCCGGTACTGGCCTGTTCGGGTCCACGACTGCAGGACAGACTGGCGGTGGTGGTTTATTCGGCAGCAACACTAACACCGCGACTCCATTTGGGGCGTCAACCACGAATCAAAGCGGTGGTGGCCTGTTCGGTGCTAAGCCAGCCGCCACGGGAACGGGTCTGTTCGGCAGCACTGGCACCGGACAGACGGGTACAACTGGCGGTGGCCTTTTCAGCGGCCTGGGTGCGAATAATCAGACGCAGCAGCAGCCGGCTCAGAACACTCTGTTCGGCGGTTCAACCCAGAATCAGCAAAAGCCCTCGTTGTTTGGTCAACCGGCTCAGAGCACTGGAACGGGCCTCTTCGGAGGGCAGAACCAGCAGCAGGGCGGAATCTTCGGTGGTTCAACGATTCAGCAACCACAACAGACGGGCTTGACGGGCTCGATTTTCAATACTTCGCAAAACTCACAAGCCCCGCAGTCTCTGACTGCTAGCATCAATGACGTGTCGGCGTATGGGACGCCATCGCTCTTCTCCAACCTTGGCACCGGCGAAGTACAGAATCCTGGACCACTCGCAACTCCTCTCTCTAGCAAAACGAACAAGCCTAAGAAAGGTTCAGTTCTGCCTTTATGGAAGCTCAACCCTGGTTCTGCTACGAAGTTCGTGACGCCATCTAAGAGGGGATACGGATTTTCCTACAGTACCTATGGCTCCCCGTCTACACCTTCCAGTGTCTCGAGCACTCCTGGGGCGCTTAGCCAGAGCTTACTGACAGGAAGCATCGGCCGTGGACTGAGCAAGAGTATTTCCACTAGCAGCTTGAGACGTAGCTTTAATGTGGACGACACTATTCTCAACCCGGGCTCATTTTCCTCCAGCTCTGGACCGCGGTACGGCAGTGTGGGAAGCGTCAAGAAGCTCACCATCGACCGCAGTATGCGTACTGACCTCTTCTCGACCCCCAACAAGGAGAAGCCGGGTCAGGACCTCGTCAATGGTGGCTCTCGTAAACTTACGAAACGCGTCAGTTTCGATACGAGCAATGTTGACGCAATTGAGGATGGTAGGCGCAACGAGACTCCAACCAGTGAGACCGACGCTCAAGACCTGGGGTATCTTCGGCCGTCCAGTGGTAATACCAATGGCGTGAATGGCACCAAATCAAGACCATTGGATGCTGCCCAGGAGATGGAACAGGTGAAGGGCAAAGAGCTTGCTATCGTTCATGAAGAGGAGTCCCCTGCTCCTACACCCAGGATCGTGGAGCCATCCGGTGATAAGGAGCCTGGCGAGTACTGGATGCACCCATCCAAGGAGGAGATCCAAAGTATGAACCGTGTCCAGCGATCTCAGGTGTCCGACTTTACCGTTGGCCGCAAGAACGTCGGCCAGATCCGTTTCAAGGTTCCGGTCGACCTCACCAACATCGACCCAGACGAGCTTTTCGGAGGCATTATCAACTTGCAGACTCGGTCTGCCACCGTATATCCCAACCCAGCCAAGAAGCCACCGGTGGGCAAGGGCTTGAACGTCCCTGCTGAGATCTCACTCGAACAGTCCTGGCCCAGGGGTCGTGATAAGAAAACGCCAGTATCGGACAAGGCTGGCCACCGGCTGATCAAGCACGTGGAGCGTCTCAAGAGGATTGAGAACACGACTTTCATCGACTACAATAAAGACACCGGCGTCTGGGTCTTTTCTGTTGAGCATTTCACCACATATGGCCTCGATTATGACGAGGAGGAGACAGAAGGCGAATTGGTCGGTGACAGCCTGGCGGTTAAGGAGCCGGTGTCGGTCCAGTCTCAGACGACCATCAACGAGGAAATAGTATCGCCGGAGGTTGATCCTGATGATACCTTCGAATTCAGGCACAAGCGGCGAGCACTTCCGGGTGCTTTCGATCGCTCGGAGGCGGTGTCGGACGATGAGGAAGATATGGCTGACGCCACTCAGGAGTCTTTTTTATCTGATCGCTCCGCGGGTTCTGCGTCCAATGCAGTAGTTCTCGGTAAAGACGAGAATATGGACGAGGAATATGCCATGTCTGAGGACCAAGACGCGAGTGCTTACCTCAGATATCATCCCGCCGCGGAGCATGATATTGACTCGCAGTATCTGGGCTCTTTGGCCGAGTATCAGGAGACACCAGGTGGGGTTATGAGAGCTAGAATGCGTGCCGTCAAGGAATCAAACACCCCGAGAAAGGTCGAAGTGACCGATGGCGATGACTGGATGGATATGCTTCAGAAGACTATCAGTCCGCAGAAGCGGGATCGGGCGGCCCTCAAGTCGCTGGACATTGCAGACAGTCACGAGCAGCTGCAGCAGAGCACCCGTGGAGATATGCCAATGGCTAGAAGTCGGATTGTTTCGGACGGTCGCGGCTTTGCTACCAGCATTGACCTCATGAACTCACTCTTTGAAAAGGCGAGGTCGCCCGTCAAGACTGTGCAGGCTCCTGCGCCCTCGAAGGGATTCAAGGTCGGTGCCCATTAGTCCATTTACGTACATGCATACACGAGGCGATTTGGATTGGCGTCGTCTGCATATGTGTAGTTGTACATACACTTATTTTCTAAATGAAGACCCCTTTACTAAGTTCTCGTGTTTTAGTGGCCATACAAGAGACAGAACAAAGATACGGCCGAGGATGAAGCGAATATGGATCCCAAGGACCGCGCTTTCCACGACTGTCTGCGACCCAGCTGGGGCGGCGACGGAACGTTGGTCCTATCCACGACTCCAAAAGTGTTGACGAGATCCTCTCGAAGGACTGTGGAGAAGGAAGGCCTGATGTCGTTGACAAAGCTCAACATTGTATCTGAGAATCGCGATGTCCGTTTTGCCAAATTCTCCAATGAGGTATATACCCCCCTAGATATTGTCTCTTGCTTCTACTGACGCCGTACCAGTCAGCAGCCAAAGCGCTCAGCAACCACATCGCCATGACGAAATTTACGTCCTCAGGCGGTGTTCCAGAGGCCTCTCTTGATCCGGTACCAAATTTGAAAGCGTTCTTCCACGAGCAAGACATGCAAAACCCGGGGAATGCCCATGAGAAGCTGGTCTGGGAACTAGCAAGCATCTTGTTCGATGATGTGCGTGCGGAAGCGGGCTTACAGTCAAGTCATAACGAGGAGAGTCAGCTTCGCCGTGCAGCTCTCTCGAATTTCTGGAAGGGTCTTGTAGAGGAGGCATCTTCGCGGTCTATCGGCATGGCACGATCACCCGAGGAGAAAGCTGTCGCCTCGCTGTCTGGGCATCGGGTCGCGGACGCCTGCAAGCATCTTCTGGACGGCAAGAACTTCCGCCTGGCAACACTGGTTTCTCTCATCGGCACTAGCGACCTGACCAAGAAGGATATGCGGGAGCAGGTGAGGGAGTGGCACGAAGCCAATGTTCTGTCAGAGTTCTCGGAGCCTCTACGGGCAATATACGAGCTCTTGGGCGGGAACGTCTGCATCTGCGAGGGGAAGAAGGGAGCAATGGAGAACCGGATGGAATCATTTGTCATTTCGGAGCGGTTTGGGCTCGATTGGAAGCAGGCATTCGGTCTTCGGCTATGGTACGCCATCTCTGCCAATGACGATGTCGCTTCCGCCGTCCGCCTGTTTGAAGAGGACGTCGAACAGGATAAGGAAGCGCGACCGGTGACCTGGTTTGCCGAGCAAGGCATTCCGGCCCTGTGGGAAGATCCTGACAAAGCTACTCGCGAGGACCTCTTGTGGGGCCTGCTCTGCTTGTTTGCTGATCAAGACATCGACCTGGAACATGTTCTTCGGCCTGAGAACTCGCAGCTGTCACCGCTGGACTTCCGCCTGAGCTGGCAGCTTGGTCGGGCTCTGCTGTCCACTCACAAGGTCTCCTTCTCTGACAATGGGGCGGAGAAGGCCGATGCGGCAACCCTGTCCTTTGCTGCCCAGCTAACCAATGAGGGCAGCTGGCTCGAGGCGGTCTTCGTCCTTCTCCACCTGTCCGATCCTGCTTCCCGTGTCAAGGCCATCCAGGATCACCTGTGCCATCATGCCGGGCAGCTGGGCACGGAGCAGAGCGAGAGCTTCATCACATTAACGCAGACCTTCAAGATCCCGGCAGCGTGGATTTGGCAAGCCAAGGCGCTGTACATGCGCAGTATCAAGAAGGATCCCTCGGCCGAAGTACACTGTCTTCTCCGTGCATCTGCGTTCGCGGAAGCGCACAAGACGTTCGCCAAGCAGGTCGCTCCCGCGGCCATCATCGAGCGCGACTACGAGGGACTGTTCGGCATTCTGAAACAGTTCGAGGGCCACGAGAACTCGATCCCCGACTGGAACCTGGGTGGAGAGATATACAGGGACTTCCTCCAGCTGGTGCACCACCGGAAGAAGGGGACCCAGGCTCCACCTTCTGTGCTCGAGGACCTGATGTCAGGCCTGCCGGCAATGCACGAGGCTGCGGATAGCACGGACATCATTGAGGTGGCGGCGGTAGCGGACATGGCCAACTTCACGGCGAAGGCTGTGGTGGATATCGCGAAGAGGGGTGATGTGAGTCTTTACATCTTCTGTCCGTCATTGATTTTCGAGCGTTGTGCTAACCTTGCGTCCAGATGCAGTTGTCAAATGTCTTGGGTCTGCCCTTGACGGAGGATGGCTACCTCAAGTACTCGACCGAGTTAGCCTTTGCCTATTATAGGGATATCATGGTTGGACGAAGTTAGGGTGCACGCTCTGCACTGGCTAGGAGGGAAGATGGAGAGCGCATTGGAATAAGGGCTCCTGGCTACGATGAATGATGTGTACGAGTGCCTTTGCCGCGTCTCGGTGGCATGGTAACGCGAAAGGCGTATAGAGTGCAGGGGTCGGATGCTGAGACGGCACAGAACAAAACGAAAGCACCGTGCTCATTGTTACGGTTGTGCGAGTAGATAGTTGACTTGGTAGATAGCAAACAACTTGTAATCATGAATTACATCTTTATCCCAGTCTTGCAATCTGTGAGATTAGCATCAAGCATATGGATTGACCGATTTATCTAGATTCTACAGTATGGAGACGGATGTCAGCCTGGCGAAGCCGCAGCCTGCGCCGCGGACGCGCTTTTGTGTTTCAGGCCTCGAAGTGTCGATCCCTCCTCCGTACCCCGGGAGCACAGATCGGGCTCAGACAAAGGTGGCGGCACCCTCCTTTCGATCAAAGTCGTCAGCGGCTCCTCTCATAACCTCCATTCTCGAGGTTCCCCAGGGCACGGCCGATCCTCGATTGCCTTACTTTAGATACGTACATATAGTGCAGCTCTATCGCTTTCCTCGGCGTCGGGACAGCCCGGGTTTCCTCCTGTCATTCTAAATCTAATGATGCCAATTCTTCAGAAGCTCCTGCATATCACTAACTTCGGTAGCCCGCTCCTGCGGACTGTCGTGCCCGCTGTCTGCACGGCGTTCGCCATCCAGACAGCGTTCGCGATCCCGTCCGTGGCAGTCCGGTCGGAGCGGCTCTACGATCTGTCCGGCGCCATCACGAACGTCGCCGTCGTGGCACTCAGCCTCTACCTACCGGCCCTCCGAGCCAGACATGCTGTCGCCGGCCCTAGCGCCGCCAAGGCGGGATTACAGCCGTTCCCAAGCCCGATAGAGCCCTTCACCAGCCCGGCCACAGCTGCCCTGAACTGGAGACAAATGGTGCTCTCCGCCGCGGTCACGTTATGGGCGGCGCGACGTAAGCACTCCCGCGCTCGCCGTATTTCTCGTCTTTCTACACTGCTGACAGGCCAACTCATCAAGTGGGCACCTACCTCTTCGGCCGCGTCCTCCGCGAGGGGAAGGACTCGCGCTTCGACGCGCTGAGGGACACCCCGCGGAAGTTCCTCGCCGCGTGGGCCGCCCAGGCCGTCTGGTGCACGGCCATCACGCTGCCCGTCGTGGCGCTCAACGCCGTCCCCGCGCCGGCCCTCTCCGCGCTGCCGGTGCTGGTGACGGACGTCGTGGGCCTGGCCCTGTGGGCTGGCGGACTTGCCTTCGAGTCCGCGGCGGACGCGCAGAAGGCGAGGTGGGTCAGTGGGAAGAAGGAGAAGCTCCACGATGAGGAGTTCATGACGAGGGGTTTGTGGAGGAGATGGTAAGCATGCACCTCTAACCAAGAAATACAAGTTGAAGATTAGCTGATTCATCGCTGCTGCCAGCCGGTATCCGAACTACTTCGGCGAGACGGCTCTCTGGGCCGGGATTGCGACCGCGGCGGCCGGGCCACTCGTCGCGTGCCAGACGGCGCTCGGGCTTGGGGCCGGCGCGGGAGGGGCCGTCGCTGCCGGATTACTCCCGTTCGTCAGCCCTGCATTCACAGCGTTCGTACTGCTGAAGCTCAGTGGGGTGCCGCTGAGCGAGCCGAGGTACGACAGGAAGTACGGGGACCGCAAGGAGTACCAGGAGTGGAAGGCCGCTACGCCGATGTTCTTCCCCAAGATCTTCTTGAAGGAGTCTGGAGAGCAACAGTCTAGGTAGCTGGTATGCCAGGGAACACTACTGGACATCTAATTGTCGCCCCAGCCTTTGCTACGATCGCCTTGCCCGATGGAACATCCCTCGATCGTGCATTCTCTTCGCTGCCCATCTTTAGAATCTTACGTCGATGGTAGCCCAGTTAGACTCTGCAGTAGCGCAGGCGACAGCCTCATCCTGCGCGTGGACAACACAGCCAATGAGGGGGGCTTCGCATGGTTTACCGCAACCGCGCTGGCACTGCGAGCTTGAGGTGCCAGATTTACGTAAAGGAGGGCGGCAGTTGTGAGGCACAGTTCATGATTCATTACTTGCTGGGAGTAACATGGAAAGGGGCTAACCGTGGTGGTGATTGTTGCGGGAACGGTGATGTCATTCATATAACCTGCACTTCACACACACAAATGGACAGAAAGGGGATTGAGACTATCATTACATAGTGCTCTCTATATAGCAGAGTCGAGATGAAAGAGCCAAGAGAAACAATCCCATCCCATCTATTCAGACGGCTTGAGAGAACAGCAACGGGAGCTCTGTGTCGTCAAGGTACAGACGCTGGCGGGGCCAGGGTGGTACTGTTCTGTACCTTGAGGTAGCACAGACCAGGGGTAAGTACTCCGTACCCACACTAAGGGGAGCTGACGTTGATATGAGCCAATGGTGAGGCTCGGATAGTCACCCGGCCGAGAGGTTGCTCCGCACTCCGCCTCGCCTTGGACGGAGGGGACGGAGAAGGGAGAAGGCGGAGACATGATACAAGTTTCATCGGCCTGTTTTCGCGGTTTTACCATTGCCTCCATCACTCATCACTCCGGTCTCCTGGAATGACAGGTACCTTACTTTTGACCTTCCGACCCCCGTTAGGTAGGGTACAGTTACCTTGTGCCTCGGCAGCACAGGCTCTGTCTCTCTGTCTGATCTGTCTGTGACTTGCAGGTTGGAAGAGTAATCCAATCTGTGCGGGCGGCCCATCTGTCTGTCTGTCTGTCTGTCAAGAGCGCTTGGCTGCAGAGCGGGCCATCCATTCTGCGGCTATCAGCCTCTTTGACGCTCACATCCCGCCGAGCTCTCCCCTTCTTCTTTGTTGGGACTCTCCCGTCCTTTTTCTTCTTCCTGCCTCTCGTCTTTCCATATCCAATTCTGCATGAGCACATGCTTTCCCTCTCTTGAGCGTCCCCAACATCCTCGGACTGCAAGCTGCATCTGGACAGGCTTCCTGTTTCGCCCAGCCTCCTCTCTTCAAGCCAGTCTTTTCCTCTTTCCGGCTGCTTGCGTCCTTCCTGTGTCAGCTCCAACCACACCTCGCCTCTGCGACTTGCCTCCCTGCCGATTGATTGCTGTTCTGTTCTCCCGGAACGTTTCGTCTCCGTTGTGCCTCGGCTCTCTTGCTACCCCCATCGTGCCATTGGCCCTTGTATTGCTTATCATCCAGCTACATCTGACCCCTCAAGTCGCCGGTGCCAGTCACACAGCCACATCTTGGCTTCGTCACTGGGCACGCGCCGATCCACTCTTGCGAACCGCTGAGCTTCCCATCGAGGGCCACCGTAGAGCTCAGCGGCGTTAAAAAGCGTCCAATTGGCCTTGCTCTGCCTCATTCTCTTGCGCGCGAAGCTCTCCCAGCCGACCGCCTGTTCAGTCCAGCCCAATGGCGGCGAACAAGAGCTCTGAAGACCTCGGTCTCTCTGTCATAGGCCTGGGGTGCCAGTATCCGCCCTATGACCTCAAGCCTGATGCCCTCGACATCCTGAGCAAGCGGTACTACCCAGATACACCTTCGTAAGCTCACCGCACCACTCATATGCCTGTCAACATGCTCACGCTTGTTTTTACTGCAGCATGAAGAAGGTCCTCGCCATAAACCAGTACACAGGCATCGATGCACGCTCGTCAATCGGCACCCCAGACCATCCTCTCGTGAACCAAGAGAAGGCCCCGTCAATAACAGAGCTGCACAAGATCTTCCTCAGCGATGGCGTACCCCTCGCCGTATCTGCCGCTCAGAAGGCCATTGCCGAGGCACGAATCGACCTCTCCCAGATTACCCACGTGGTATCGACAACCTGCACAAACAGCGCGAACCCTGGCTTCGACCACTTTGTCTGCAAAGGGCTGGGCATCACACACCAGGTCGAGAAGGTGCTGCTACACGGTGTTGGGTGCAGCGGTGGTCTGGCTGCCCTCAGGACTGCGGCCAATCTAGCTTTGGGCCATGCGATGAGAGGCAAGCCGGCGAGGATACTCTGCGTCGCTCTAGAGATCAGCACGACGCTGGTGCGCAGCGAGTTAGACAGCATCAACGAGCTGCAGGAAACCAGGATAGGCGTTGCGCTCTTCTCGGACTGCGCCAGCGCGGTTGTGTTGAGTAATGGCATCGGAGACTCGGCCGAGCCCGTGTACGAGCTACTCGGCTGGGACCATAGGACAATTCCCGACACGGAGGAGGACCTCGGCTTCGATGTGGACCCCCTGGGTGAGTCCGGAGCGTGCCCCCCCCCCCCCCCTCCCCCCCCCCGCGTAGTCGCTCCACGGTGTCGATAACGACCTAACAGATCTTGAAAACAGGTTGGAAAGTTATCCTCTCTCCTCGAGTGCCCAAACTGGCAGCATCGGTTTTGCAGCCGACGTTCGCCGACCTCATGGCCTCTCTGCCTCCCTTTCCCGCTTCCTACCAGAGCCCGGCCGACTTCGACTGGGCCATGCATCCGGGCGGCGCGACGATCCTGACCGGCGCGGAGAAGGCCATGGGTCTCACGCCGGAGCACATGCGTGCCAGCTACGACACGTACATCAACCACGGTAACTCGAGCAGCGCCACCATATTCAGCGTTCTGGACCGACTCCGGGCCAAGGACATGGATGCCATGGCGCCTGGCGGCCAGGTCAAGGACTACGTCGTGGGGTGCGCGTTCGGCCCGGGCATCGCGGTCGAGATGTGCATGCTCAAGCGGAACCTGGGCGCTACGGGGCTGCAAACGCCGCCCGAGACGGAGAGCGAGGCGAGCCCGAGCGAGGACGGTGTCGGCGACGATGCGGATGTGCGGGGCGAGGACGCGTGGAAAGTCACTCCTGGCGCCCGGGCGGTGCGACCTGAGGATGAGAGCTTCATAAGCGAGGCGCTGGAGGGCGTTGAGCTGGATTGAATTTCCGCGGGCTCTAGAGGAGCTTATTAAGGCATTTATTTTCTGCCGTCTTGTCTGCCGAGCAGCGAGTGATGTGAGTGATGCATACAAAGCATATGGAGGCGCATCTAGGTGTATTGGGGAATAGTGCCACTCTATTGGTATATATAGATATAGATGACGGAGAATCTAGAAATGGTATCATCGCAGGCTTGTCCGAAGAAAGAAAAAGACGAGAAGAAAGGCCGACAACCCGGCGCTCATGTTTCCCTAGCCAGGTATTGAAGGTTACAATCGGACGGGACGAAAAAGAGGGAGAAATGCCTCTCGGGAATCCTTAGAATTGCCTAGCTACCCTTTCTTCCCCCAGGTCGACCGAGCTTCCCTATGTCCTAGTCCTAAGAAGAACCAGGCTCTTCAGCCTCTCAGAAGATTTCAATCCTTCTTCATCTCGTCCGACACCTCGCCGTTCTCGGCGTGCGCCACGCTGTCGAGGCTCTCGCCCTTCTTGAGGCCCAGCTGGCTGGTGTCGTACCCGTTGGCCTCGAGGTAGGCCCTGAAGCGGCGGTCCTCGCGCTGGATGGTGTCCTGGCCGATGTGCGGCAGGCAGAAGAGCGCCAGCGCGGCGCTGAAGACGCACAGGCTGGAGCTGACCCAGAAGGGGTACTGCGCCGAGGCGACGGCGTTGTCGCCGCCCGCCTTCTCGATGTAGGGGAACACCCAGGTGCCGACGAAGGCGCCGATCTTGCCCACCGCGGCGGCGATGCCGTAGTACTGCCCGCGGATGCCGGTCGCGCAGGTCTTGGCGGCCAGCAGGCCGATGTTGTCGCCGGGGCCGAGCTCGCCGAGGGAGAGGAAGATGCCGTAGACGACGGCGAAGGCGCCGACCATGTGCGGCTGCGAGAGGTTGGCGTAGTCGCCCGCCATGATGAAGCCGACGATGGCCTGCAGGGTGACGCCCAGGGCCAGGGCGTAGCGGGGGCCGATCTTGTCGGAGAGGGGGGCGCCGAGCATGGCGCCGGGGATGTAAAACAGGTTGATGACGGTGTTCCACCCGAAGACGGTCGTGAGGGGTGCGTCGTCGCCAAAGATGTTTGCGAGGATGGGGGAGGAGTAGATGCCGAAGGAGTACGCCGAGAACTGTGGTTTTCGTGTTAGCAGGATCACGCGAATTATACATCTTTCACCAGGAAGGCGGCGAGGCAAGGCGAGGCGATAGACCCGACACCGTTAAGTCGGCGCCGCTGGGGGATATGGAAGTAACTCACGTCATAGATGAACCAGATCAGGCTGACGATGAACAGGCGGAAACCGTAGAACTTCAGGACCAGCCAATACGGGGTCTTTGCGCGCGCCATGGAGTGGCGGCTGAACTCCTCCGGCTCCTTGAGACGAAGTCGCAGGATAAAGAGGACCATGGGAAACACGACGCCGATGCCCAGGCTAGTGCGCCAGATGGTCCCGTGGTGCTTGTTGTCGCAGGCGGCGGCAACAACGTCTTAAACCTGTGTTAGTTCAACTTGCGAGAACAGGGCAGAGGGGCCTCAGACTTACAAGGGACGAAAGCGCCAAATACGAACCCCCAGTCGATCAGGGTATTCGTGAACAGGATGAACCAGGTGTTCCTCGTCCCCTTCTTGAGTTCACCAGTGGACTCGGCGCAGCCAACGCTGCCCGCGGGGTACTCGCCGCCGATACCAATGCCGACCTGAGGAAGCACTAGGTTAGGCCTATTCTCCTTTTGCTGCAGCAAAACTCTATATCAAGTCCATGGGCGACTTACAAAGAACCGCCACGCGGTGAGGATGTTAAACATGCCTATGGTGTCGCCATGCCAGTACGACCCTGCAGCCAGGGCGGTAAAGATGATGAGGATGGCGGTCGAGACGAGCAGCGAGTTGGAGCGCGACCAGTGGTCGGCGGTGTATCCGAAGATCAGCTGGCCGAGGACAGTGCCGGCGAAGGCAATGTCGGAGACGTACTTCTTCGCATTAGAGTTCGCGTACAAGTCGCCGTACTGGAGCCCTAGAACGGTGCTGACGGAGCCAATGACCTTCGCGACGCGCATTAGCTATCGCTGCAAAACAAAAAAAAAAGAGACCGTGAAGAGGCGAGAAGCGCCAACGAGGATGCTCACGTTGTTTATGTAGCCGTCGGAGAAGAGACCAGCACCGCAAGCCATGACGGGCATAATGGCCTGCCCGAAGGGCTGTGTCACCTCGATGGGCGGCTCATCCTCGACGACGGCGTGGGATGGAGCCGGGGCCGGTTCCTCGGGCGGCTTCTCCCAGAACTTGAGTCTGAAGTCGTGGTTGACCATGGCTGATGACGTCCGCGCAAGCTGTGTAGCTGCGATTCCCTACTACAAAGAGATCAAGCTGCCGCGGAGTGTATCGTGTTCTGGCTTACTATCCCAAGCTGGAACTCGGGAGAGATCGACGTATCTAAGAAGTGCCCAGTAGAGGGCAGAAGCAACGAGGAGCGTGGATGATCTCGCGTGAACGTGTCAGGAAGGGCGGCGATCTCAAGATATAAGGGGACCACGGGCGGGCGAACCCAGTGGGCAACGTCCGCCCAGTTGGTGCAACTACATGTCCGCTTTGGTCAAGGCACGGCGCCGAAAGGTGGGCTTCGAGGTGCTGCGGTGCTACCTTGGAAACCTTGCCTCGTGCCGACGCATTCCTCCCGTGAGTGTCGTCGGCTTGTGCTATCGGGGGCGGTACTTGGCGGCGCCTAGTCTGCTGTTATCTCGCTACTTGTGGGGTTGTCGAAGCTTTTTCTGCGTCGCCCCTTAGCGGGACGGCAAAGGTCACCCGGGGCCGCTGAAAGGGGCGACCAAGTATACCAAGCGGCCCCAACGCAAGCCATTCCCGCTGTTGGTGCAGTAGGTGCGGGTGCCGAGATGTGTCCCGCCTAACAGATCCGCCGGCCGATGCAAGTACCTGATCGCCATGGTCCTCTAGTCTTGGACGGGGTGATACAGTGTCAGCCAACCACTGCAGGCCAGACGGACACCGCGCAGCGCCCTAGGCCTGGTAAGGTAGGTGGGATGCGACACGACCGGCAGCTCGACCCTTGTAGATGGGCAAGCTGCGTCATTTCTGTGGTCGGGCCCGCCGCCGGCAAGCAGATAGCACGCGGAGCACCAAGAGGGCGTCAGCCTCTGTCGTGTTAGCGCAGGCCTGGTGGGAACCTTCAGCAGCACGTGTCGAGCTCTGGAGGGTGTGAATGGCAGATAAGGACTGGGTTTGGAGAGGCAGTTGGCTGATATCGAGACCGTGGCCAGGGCATCACGAAACTCAATTGCCTACAAGCCTTTCCTGTGCTGTTGGCCTC
Source organism: Pleurostoma richardsiae (assembly GCA_030052745.1). NCBI lineage: Eukaryota > Fungi > Ascomycota > Sordariomycetes > Calosphaeriales > Pleurostomataceae > Pleurostoma > Pleurostoma richardsiae. The sequence continues at coordinate 98,527 of JANBVO010000006.1, forward strand.
TGTGGGCTCTCCGGCAACTCGGCTCGCGTCGGTGACAGACAGCCTTGCTGCTCTTTTCCTTCGCTGGCGGTGGCTTTACGAGCGCCGTGGCCGGCCAATGCGACTCGATCTCGATTTGGAGACAGTCAGAGAAGGCCGTGGAACAGCGCAGTGAGCCGTGAAGACCGTACTATGCGTAGACGAGGCGCGGCACAGTATCAAGAAAGCTGTCGCGTGCGCTGCCCAGCCGTCGGCGCTTTTCTCATTGGCGAGAGCCTCACGGGAATAACAGCAAGCCTTTGGCTTTGGCTTTGGCGGCCTTGGCTCGAAGGATGCAGCATAGAACCTCCCCGCCCAATGAATTTTTAATTTTTTTTTTCTGGCTTCCTTCCTTCCAGTGGGCTCCGGACGAACTGCTTTCAACCATCTCTGTCTGGCCCTGTGGATTCCGGCGCCAGATCCGTGCAGTTGACAAGTCGGAGAGCCCGGTTTTGATCAAGCAATCAGGCATACGGTACTGGAAGAGAATGGTTGATGGTCTGAAACCGGTGACCGAGATGTCTGATGTGTCTCTGCGCAAAGGAGACGAGCAACGGTTTGTCGTTCGTGGCTGAGAGAGCCTGCTACCGTAGTACACAGGCAGGTACCCTGGAGCAGAAGGGCTCGGTCTCGCCGAAGCCACTCCACCGCCCCACCATATCTCACCACCTCGAAATGTCCCCCGCAAGCTAAAGGCGTGAATCCCTGCCCGACGGTTGACGTTCGTTGGACAAAAGCAGCTGTTCTTATCTCGTCGAGATCCAGATATCGCGGTGTCCACAGCTGCAGACTGCAACATTTGATCCGCGGGTCCTTCCCTGGATAGTACGGAGTAAATCTAGTGTGGTCCTCCCTGATAGGCGGCGTACTGCGTCAAGCATCAAGCAAAGTATCTTGGCTTTGCGCCGGTGACATCGAAACAAGATCCGTTGTCGTTGCTGCGGCTCCTGCGTCTTGGCTTCCTTAGTCACATGCACGTAGCGTGAGAGTATTTACTCCGTACCTTAGGCACGTCCCGACTCCCGACCTCCCGAGCCGAGTGTCAGTCAGCCCTTCCTCCGTGTGTCTCTAGGGTGCTGCAGTACGGAGCAATAGTCCGTCGGGGCCAGTTCTACGGCTGGCGAGCATGTGCATGCCGGTCTTTGGAGCCTCTCGATACAAGCCTAGTGCTATACGGCGACTCAGTCATGCCTTGCTACGGAGCACAACGCGTTTGCTTATGTCCTTGCTGACCGCCGCACCACTTCCACATCTTCAGATCCACAGACTCCCATGGCCTCTGGACGCCCCCATGCGACATCCTCGAAGAGGCCAACTACGTACTCGCAGCTTCCCACGTGTCGCATTCATGGGAGCTAACTTGGGGACCGTTCGATTCTTCATCTCCTGACCAAGGTCTCACCGTCTCAGATGATGTCTGTTCAGCCCATTAACTCGAAATGCCTCTAATGGTAAGAACCATGATCAACCAGTGTGGATGCCACATCATCACTCGTGGTAGACTAGTGACAGCAGTATCTTCTCCCCATGGGCTGTCGTCTTGCGCGTCTTGGAGTCGTGAGATACAGAAATCACATCTTATACATGCCTGTGCTCTATCTACATTCTCCACTACGGGCGATGGCTACATGCAGCGGCCCGTATTCAAGGAGGGTGTGGGTTCGGTCAGGCCGGAGAGAGTGGGGATGCAGGCCCCCTTCGGCTACCCGTCCCGGGTTCTCGGCTCATGCAACATACATGCAGTACTCCGTACACGCATCATTGCCATAATCCCACCCCTTGTTATCGTACCTACATGGACACCGCGTCGTCGAAGTAACCGGCTAGAATATCTCAGTATCAAGCAGGACACCATTCGAGCCCTGGCCAGTTAGTTCTTGAATAGTGACGGCCAGCTCGTCGAGGATCGAGTCCACAAACACCGAGTCTCCTTCACTTCCAACCACCCCGGCATGCAGTTGCCCGTCTCGGACGAAGGAGACCGCCTTGAGAGGATACGCAGCGTCCCCGTGTGGATTCAGAATCTCTGTCCGGCACGTGCCCCCCGCGAAGGGCATGGTGTCGAAGTCCTCAAAGTCCTGATGATGGACGATGGAGTCGAAGAATCGTGCCTCCGACGGCCACTGCGCGCACTGCCTGGCTATTTTCTCGAAGCCGAGGAAGTCGTGAGTCGTGGACTCGGCGCTCTGCCTCTGCACGAACTGCAGGAGGTCCGTCGCCGTCCACTGAGGCTGGAACGACACCCTGACTGGGGTGAGCTGGTAGCACGGGCCCATGACGTTCTCAACGTTCGCCAGGTCAATGCCTCGGCCGGAGGTGACGCTGCCGAACGTCACGTCTGGCTTCCGGAGACTGCGGGCCAGCACTAATGCCCACGCTGCGGTGAGCAGGTTCGCCGTGGTGATATCCCCAAGTGGCTGGAAAACGCCGACGGACCTTTCTTTGAATATTGCCCTGTCTCCTGGCTGTACGGACGTACCGTCCAAGACGGACAGTGATGAGCCCCTGAGGAGATTGCTCCAGTAGCTGAGTGCTTTGTCTTGAGTACGCTCGTCGAAAATCCGTGACATGTATGACGAGAATGGCTCGAAATCGTCGATTCTATCTCCAGTGTACAAGGTCTCCAAATCCCGGAGCAGTCTGGGTAGAGATGTACCGTCGTACAACGCGTGAGATAGTCCGAAGATCAAGCATTCTTGGCCATCATCTTTGCCTTCGACATGGAAAATCTGAAGAAAAGATGACCCTAGGTGGAATTCTGACTCTATGTGCGATGTGCAGAGGTCCGTGACGAATTGCTCAATGGCCTTATCTGCCACATGTGTAATAACGGGAGCATCGAGCTGTTCCACGATGACTTGGAAGAGGGTCGACTCATGTTCGATGAACACTGTGCGCAAGATGTCATGGGTTTTGACCAGGTCACTGCAGGCTTGGAACAACCGCTTTCGATCAATGCCCTTGTCGAAGTACAGCATGGTGTATTGTACGGAGGTTCGCGGTGCCTGAACGGTTGCTCTGATGTCGAGTGCTTGGGAGTCCGTCAGAGGATACGCGTCTCGGATGGACCAGTTTGAGTCAGCAAGCTTCGGGCGGACAACCTCGGACAAGAACGAATCCGTATCCGAGGAGCTCAGCAACGAGAAAGGCCTGTATGGCTGGGCCTTCTTCGACTTTGACCTATGGTCCACCTTCAAGACTTTGGCCGCGTCACCAAGTTGCATGTGCTGGAAGACATCGGCCACCGTCAATAAATGTCCCTGCACACGGAGATTTGAAACCAGTTTCATGGCCAAGACAGAGTCACCACCGAGGCGGAAGAAGTTGTCGTCGACGTCGATCTGCTGCGGACTGATCCCAAGTATTTTCGCCCAGGAAGACCGCAGGATGTCCTCTGGGGCCGTCATTTTTGCTTGCGCTAAGCTCTTCTTCCACACCTCCTTGAAGCCTTCACGAAGCTGGTCGAGTAGCGGCCGAGGAACGCTTGAGGCCAGCTGATTTAGGAGACTGTGGTCGACTTGGCCCGTCTTGGTGGGCATCTTGTCGATGACGACGTATGCAGAGGGCACCATGTGCGATGGGAGAGAATCTTGTATGAATTTGTCGAGCCTTTTCAGCCCTACAGCAAGGGTGTTGGGGATCACGGCACAGATCGTCGTCTCAATTCTTTGGTGGTCCGACGTGTCGAAGATTATATCGTGCTTCACCGTCAGGATCCGAGCACTGTCTCCCTCAAGAGGCTGTTGCTCGACGAAAACGACCAGCTGTTGCTCCGGCACCTGCTTAGTGTCATCCGAAGATGATTGAAACACTGCTGCAGCGGCGCGAGTCGACGGTGAGAGGTATTTTGAAAAGTGAGCTTCAAGGTCTGCGATATCGACGGCGTGCCCTTGGAGTGGCACGACATCATCCTTTCGGCCGACAAATATCAAACTGCCATCCTCCCGCCACTTGACAATGTCGCCTGTTGGTTGCACTCTTCCTCTTCGACCGGCACACGTGGAGCTTCTGGCCACGAGCCAGGCCGGAGAAGGGAGAGCTTCGCCTGGAAGGAAAGCCCCTTCCAGCCAAAGCTCGCCAGGGCAGCCTATGGGGGACAACAGGGAGGGATTCCTTGGATCGCACACCCAGGGAACCACGGCTCGAGGGTAGATCGACCCTTGCTTGATGCTCGCATCTGCTCGAAGCCTTCTGGACGGCTCGTCCAAGACTAGTGGGGGGTCCTGATTCCAGCGCCAGATCTGGGCCAACTCCGTCTCGGGAAGGCAGGATATCTGGTCGATCTTTCTGGAAAGATCCTTCACCAACTGCGAACAAGCCATTTCCAGCTGTACAAGGATTCGTTCCATTTGTGCGACCTCAACAAGACTGCTGTCAAAACTTGCGCAGACCCTGAAGCCCCCCTTTCGTATCCCACAGGCCAGCATGAGCGGGTACGGGTTGAAATGGATTGATTCGCGCAAAACATCTCCTTGGTCAAACCCGAGCTCGCCCCCCACGTACTCTGGTTCTGGCTGGATGACCAAACCAGTACCGGCTTCGCAAGCATGTTGGGCATCTCGGCTGACCTTTCTGATGTTTTGCATCCCCATATGCTGATATGGCGTACGGGCCAATATGCCTTGCTGTATGGTCTGCAGGTAAGATGCCACAGAGCTCGTTCGGTCGATACGGACGCGAATAGGAACCGTTGCGATCAAGGGACCGACAATGCCTTCGACTCCTGGCAACGGAATGTCTCGCCCTGTCAGCGTCTCGCCAAACACGACATCATCGCTTCCCGTATATTGCGAGGCCACGAGGACCCATGCACCGCGAATCAGTGTTGCCGATGTAAATGGCAGGCCCGTACTTGTTTCGAGATTTATCTGACGCTCTACCAGGGCATCCGGAGTCGGCAAGAAGTCTCTGGACGGCAAGCGTGGGAACTGAGGCCCGACGGCGCCGTCCAGCTCTTGACGCCAGAATTCCCGCATGGCAACTTCATCCGTATCGCGAAAGTATTTGACAAAATCCGCCATCTGTGTCTGCCTCTCGGCGTGCTGATTCTGCAATGCATTGCTGACCTCTCTCAATACTAACGGCTCTGACCACCCGTCGTAGAGGGCGTGATGGACAGTCCAAACCATATATCGCTTGCCGGTGTCTTGCTCGTCGACAATGGCATATCGGGCCAGGGGCTGCCCAAGATCCATTTTTTCGCGCTTGTCGTTCTCCAGATACTGCGCCAGGTTGGTTGCATATTTCCATTGGATCCCTTCCTTCAGTACAACTTGCTGCAGACCAGGGTCTTGGAGCTGAACCAAGCGACTGCGCAAGATAGGGCTTGCTGCGATAACCACCTCCCACGCTTTTCGCCAGTCATCCAGGCCGATATGTGCCGGGATACAGGCGACTCTCTGGGCAATGTAGGCCTCAGCCGACTTGATTGAGAAAGTAAGCAATGATTCCTGCGTGGGCGTGCAGGGGTAGATGTCTTCGACGGCTGACCGATCTGTTCCACACGCTTGTGATGCTTCGATGCAAGCGCTCTCGACCAGCTGGGAGATCATAGAGAATGCTGGCGTTTCCAGTCGTGCCTGCACGTCAAGAATAACGACGACGCCGGCCATCGCCGAGAGTGTAGGGTGGCCAAAGGTGCTGGTGACGCTGAGATCGAGTCCTCGCTCTTTACATATGGACACAAGCCGCATCGCCGCCAGGGAGTCACCTCCTAGGGCAAAGAAATTGTCATCAGGTCGAATGGAGTCCGGTTCAAGCTTCAATGTCAGACTCCAGGCCTGCCGCAAACGTTGTTCAAGCTCACTGAGCTGCCCAGTGACAGTGGTCGTTGCGGCTTTATCCAGCTGCCGCAGGTCGACAGTGGCACCGAACTGTCTGAGTCGCTTGCGATCAGTCTTACCCGAAATCAAAGTCGGGATGTAATTGACGGGTATGTATGCGTTTGGCACCATATACCGCGGCAGCACCTTCGCCACATCTGCGTTAGCTTCGGACAGCCGACCACGCAACTCGCCATGGAGTTGAGTAGATTGTAGATCCGTCTGCTCAATCCCCTTTGTGGACTGGGGCGCGATGAATGCCACCAGTGTAGGTTGGCTTCCAGATCCAAGAGGCACAATCACTTCGGCAATCACGTTGGTCTCTGAAGGCAGTCTGGCTTTGAGCTGACTCTCGATCTCCCCGAGTTCTACTCGTTGCCCGCGCAGCTTGACTTGGGTATCTTTTCGTCCAACAAAGACGATCCCTCCAGAACCGTCAGGATCATACCTCCCAAGGTCACCAGTCTTGTACAATCGCCCTCGACGGCCAGGGTAGCCTTTATGGCCGGCGATAAGCCACGACGGATCTCGGATGAAGCCGGCCGCAGTCTTGTCGGGATCGTTCAAGTAGCCTTCTCCCACAATCGGGCCCTCCACGAGCAGTTCACCTACTGCCCCGACGGGCATAAGAGTCTCATGGTCATTTGGGTCGACGATCCAGATGGCTGCGCCGTTGCCTGGACCGATGGAGATGTAGTCTCTGCCGGTGGCTGCACTGCTGTTCACTGTGCATCCGATCGTGCACTCACAGGGGCCGTAACCGATGATGATCCTGGCATATTGGCCCCAACGTGTAACATCGCTGGCTGAGGCTGCTTCTCCTCCAAGGCCAAGGCCACTGAGCGATGCTATAACATCCAGGTCCAGAATTCGAGCTACTGAAGGGGTAATGCCGGCGTAATTGACTCGCATTCTTCGGATCACTCCGTTTATATCGTTGAGTCGATCCTCGTCGGAGGGAATGCACAGACAACCGCCATTTCCCAAGGTCAGAAGCATGCTGTCGATGCTGACGTCGAAAGCGTAAGACGCGAAATCGAGTACCCTGGAGTCCTCCGTATAGCCAACTGCCTTGGCCCGGGGAATGGCACTACTTGTGTAGGCCCGGTGGGATATTTTGACACCCTTGGGTGTGCCAGTGCTGCCAGAAGTGAAAATTATGTACATCAAAGCCGATGATGGTACAGCCGGTAAGCTCGGGAAGACCTGCGAGTCCGAGAGAGGTGTGAATGTGTCCGCTTCTACGACGAAAAGATTTCCTTCCGGCACGATCGACATAGACAGATCGTACTGCTGGCGAGATGTCACCATTGTCTTCGCCCCTACTTGTTGCGCCATGTTCTGGAGCCGGGCTAGTGGAAGCGTGGGATCCATGAGCACGATAGTTGCTCCCGCTTTCATCACCGCAAGCACGGCGACGATCGTCCACCTTGACTTCTCAAAGCATACGGGTACAAAATCGTGTAACTCCACGCCCGATTCTTTGAGAGAGCACGCTAGAAACGTGGAGTACCGTTCGACCTGGGTGTACGTCAAGTCGCCATCCCAGGATGCGATGGCCTGTTTGTTCGGGTGTCTTTGAGCCCGCTCGGAAATCATGTCCTGCATGCAGAAATCGTAGGTTGGGGGTAGTATATGGTTCCATCGCCAAATCTGGTCCATATCATGTGTTGTTGGGCGAATACAGTCCTGAATGGATGCCTCAGGGTTCGCAATGCACATGTTCACGGTGTCGACCAGTGTCTCGATATGCCGCGTCACTGTGTATGGGAGAATACTCTCGCTGCACCACACTGTACGAATCTTGAGATGGCCGCTATCGAAGCGGATTTCGAGTTGAATCACTGACTTTACTCATCACGGTCAGCTACCTAGCGTTTACTTGGCAAGATGGGTCATTGATCATTGACTCACTTCGTCGTCTGCTCCCTCGGAGGTTCGGGACAAAGAGCCGGTGCTCAAGAGGAGCGACACAGAACTGGACATGACCGTGCATGGCCTTGGTGCGGCTGCCGTGATGTTGCGAGATATTGCGGCAGCAACCTGCCCGACAGTGCTCTTTAGGTCTATCATGACTTCATCTGTCGACAGACGCCTGTTTACGGGTTCATACGCAATCCCATTTTCTAGGCTTCTGTAAGCCCACTCATAAGATGTCTGGATGTCTTCCCGCGTCCTCAAGAGCACGATGAGCCAGGATAGAAGCAAGATCTCATCTCTCATGTCGGTTGGAGCATGGATCTGACTAGGCCCAAGGTCGATAACCTTGAAAGACCTGAAACCCTCGCCATTCACATGATTCGCAAGATCCGTAGGTCGTGTGTCAACAGGTTCGAAGCTCCGGTGATCCCGGCCGGGCTTATCATCGACAGAGCTGGCTCCCATCCTGATATCGGAGCTCTGGCACGGTCTGTATGATACCAGGAGGAAGAATTGGGTTGCGGCCGTCCGCTGGAGTCACTGCAGCTTTGGGGAAGTCGTGCTGGCTGCAGTGATATGCGTGTAATGCAGGTATATAGTGACGATCTCTCCCCCGCAGGCGAAGGTGCCACGAGGTCCCAAGGATTACTTCATGCATCGTGGACGGAAAACTGGACCGAGATCGGCCACTGGGACTCGAATGAGCAGTCTGGCAGGGTACTCGTGGAGTGCGACGTAGTACTCCGTGCATTGATGACGGGGGTCGAGGAGGTTTGCACGTTTGTTCCCAGGAATCCCAGATGATCAGATAAACGCACGGCCCCCCGATCTCCACACGGAGAAGAAGTACAGAGTGACAATGTATACAGTGCGCTAGAAATGTGCAACCACAAGATCCCTGCCCAACGGTCCCACTGCCGGGCTGAGGCCTAGCTGCTACTCCGCTACACCGTAGGGTTACATTACGTGGAGGTATTCCGACTGAATAGCCACTCCGCAGAAGAGGTTTCGAAACAGCTTCCTTTTGAGGCTTGTCCCGCGTTCCATTTCACTTGTAGGGGGGGCGTTCTCGTATTCCACAAGTTTACGCGATTGAATCGATCATGAGTCAGCCCATCATGATGGTACATAATCCACACGTACTAGGTATGTAGTAGACATGAGCGTTTTAATGTCTCAAGAATCCGGGACGGGAACCTAAGGTTGGGAACCATTGTAGTGACTGGCCTAGCCGAAGATGGCCTTTTGCACCGTGATCCACTCACATGGCAACGTAATCTAATCAGATCGGGTGGGTATCTCGACTATAGTCTATACGTCCGTCGAGACTCTTCGTCGTGGCCGCCTTCTCTCAAACACCGGATGACGGTACCTGTGATGCATGGGTCAGGTCGGTACATTGGGGGTTTTCTGAAGTATTTGCCTCCCGGATGGCGCAGGTGGAGGCACGTTAAGCGATGTCGGGGAGAATGCGCGAGATTAAGGACTGGCGCACGACGGTCGCTGCATGAATTCTTAAGCCGATACCCGTCACAAGAACTTCCCCAATCCCCGAAAGAAAAATTCAGTCGCCGAGACCAGTGATATCGTGCCGAATATTCGGCGCGTCTATCTGTGCTCCGTCATGTACTCCAAGTTCTGGCCCAAAGGCGGCCTTCCGGGTATCCTTCATCATTATGTACGTTTCTGTCCTCCTGATGCCCCCCTCGGTTATCGGCTATCCTGAGTGTACCTTACATATATCTGATGCATGTGAAATGTAGACGGAGACACTAGTCACGTTTGAATATACTTCCAGCACCATTCGCCAACCTCACAGCGTGCTCTTCGTCGGAGGTCTAGGAGATGGCCTAGCTACCACGTCGTACATGGTTGATATCGTGCACGCCTTACAGCCGACAGAATGGTCAATCTTCACCTTGAATCTCACATCCTCCTATCAGTCGTGGGGCCTTGGGCACCTTGACAGAGACACGGATGAGATTGCCCAATGCCTGCAATATATCAAAGAGTACAAGACCGCCAAGTTCGGCGCCGGCAATATTGTCCTCATGGGCCATTCTACCGGAAGTCAATGTGTACTGCACTACCTGTATCGACCAAATCCCCACACAAGCACTCCGGCTTTTGATTCTGAACTCGAGCACGTGAAACGCCCGGTGCTCGACGGAGCAATCATGCAAGCACCAGTGTCCGACAGGGAGGCAATCCACTGGGTCTTGCATGAGGGAATGGGAGGCAAGTCGCCAAGCGAACTTCAAGAGGTATATAAGAAGTTGGAAGCCATGGCGAAGGAAGCTACTCGCCAGGACAGCTCCTTTGATACCCTGCTGCCGTTATCATTGACCTCTCAGCTTGGTTACTCGACCAATACCCCACTTTCCTGTCGAAGGCTGCTGAGTCTTGTCAGCCCGGAAAGTCCCCATTCACCAGGGGAGGATGATCTGTTCAGTTCCGATCTGAGTGACGAGCAGCTAAGCAAGACCTTCGGCATGATCAAACGCCAGGGATTGCTGAAGCACAAGCTGATGGTCTTGTTTTCGGGAGCAGACCAGTCAGTCCCGGATTGGATTGACAAGGAGAACTTATTACGACGGTGGAAGAATGCCACAGACAACAATGGCGAAACCCAGGTATGGGACCAAGACCATAGTGGAGTGATACCTGATGCTTCTCATGCACTGAGCAATGATGATCAAGCTGAGCCGCGAAAGTTCTTGGTTGAGAAGGTATTGGGATACTTGGCAAGCGTCCAGGAAAGTCAATAAACTTAGCAAAGACAGTCGTTCATAGCCTGAGGATGGTACTGTTGATTGGATCCAATGAGGACGGAAGGCACTTCTTGCAACGGCTTGTGATGATTGCAAGTTCCTCTTGAACGTGACACATATCACAACGGAAAAGAGTTCGTAGAATACTTGGTTTAACCTTCCAAGCATATTCTCCTATTTTTCCTAACGTTCCGTGTTGAGGGCCTAAATATAAATAATTTGTTGGCTAGTAGGACGAAGCCTATTCGATGATTCCGTATATTTCTCAATAAGTTGCTTGGCACCACGTTTAGTCGCCCTCTCAGAGATCTCAAGCAACTCTCCTTCGAAGAGCGCCTTTTGCTGAGAGATGAGTAATTAATCTCCACACCTTCGGAGGCGCTAACCTCACCGAGGTTGTGACAAAGTTGATCAGGTTCAGGTCGTCAGCGACCCAAATGGTGTTGTATCGGGTCAAGACGGCAAAAGTCATCTCTCGACCATTATCTTGCGTCAATCACTCTGCTATGGTTTGGTGCATGACGCTTGCCCTGTAGCTATCCGACCTTTCGAGCAGTTCTTCGTGCGATCCGGAGTCGACGCATCGACCGTCTTCAATCAAGAAGATGCAGTTTGCCTTTCTTATCGTGTGCAGACGATGAGCAATTGCGATGACAGTGATGCCCCTAGCGGCCTTCTCGAGACCATCTTGTAGTAGCTTCTCTGACTCGGCGTCCAAAGCACTGGTCGGTTCGTCCAAGATCAGCAGCTGGGGTTTCCGAACGAGCGCCCGAGCTATCGACAACCTTTGCTTCTGACCGCCAGAGAACTGGTTACCATTTGGCCCGCAGAGAGTCTTGTAGCCATCCGGTAATGCCTCAATGACGTCGTGGATATTGGCAAGCTTGCATGCCTCCACGATTTCCTCCGTAGTTGCCTCGTGCCCAGGTCGAGCACCGAGACCAACATTGAACTCGATGGTTCCCTCAAAGAGCAAACTTTCTTGTGGCACTAGCGCGATCTTGTTGCGGAAAGACACTTCTCGGTGTCTAGTCACGTCGACGCCATCAATCAAGATGGAACCGGAACTTGGCGTGTATAGTCGTTCGACTAGTGAAATGATCGTCGACTTGCCGGCGCCGCTAGGACCAACAAGGGCACAGAAAGATCCTGGCCGGATATCAAGGTTCAAGCCTTTCAACACCTCCGCATCAGGCCGCGCAGGATACGCAAAGTGAACGTCGACGAACTGTACGCTCGAGGCCTGGATTCCCGATGAATCAACGGCTTTTGGCTCGCTTGTCGTCTCAACGTATTTCTCTTCCGAGGCTTCCGTGAGTGGAAGAGGGTGTACATGCCCTTGCATTTTATTCGAGCCTATCTCGATCAGGCCCAGGATTCTCGCCATCGCCGCCCTGGCACTTGAAAGCTCCGGTGCCAGGGCAAACATCTGGCTCCAGAGCAGCGCGCTCACAAGCAGGGAGAACACCACGATTAGGAACTGCGTCTGGCTGTAGTTGCCAGCGATGATTTGTTTCGCGCCCCACCAGTATGCCAGTGCATTCACGCAGTTGCCAAGGAAGTATGTCACTGCCTGGCAGAGACTTGCCTGCAAAGTGACCTTGAAAGTCTCTTTGCGAGGCCCGTTCAACGATCGCCGGTAAACATTCAACGTCTCCTCTTCGAGAGAAAGAGCCGCCACAGTCTTGATGGATGTGACTGCTTCGGTGCCGATATCAACCGACTTGGTGTAAGCATTTTCGTGGCGGTCTTCAAATTTGCCGAGGATATGGAGCTCTAAGAGACCCGCTCCCAGCAGAAGTGGTACCAAAGACAGACACACCAAAGCGATTCTCCAAGCAATGATGTGGGTCAAAACGATCGCGGCGATGAGGTTGACAGTGATGGAGAACAAGGTACCGATGACGGAACCGCTCAAGCCAGCCAAGGCATTGCCATCCCGGGTGATGTAAGAGAGGAGCAGTGCTGGTGTCCGGCCGTTGGACTGATGCCACTGGAGGTCTTGCTCGAAGAGTGAACGGAATGACAAGACTCGTACCGTGTAGACTATCTTCTCTGAGACCCACCCGAACCCGGTCCAGCTGACCACGTTGGCGAAGAATTCTATAATGGCGAGGACGAAAAACATCAGCCCGAAGAAGTCGCCGTGGGATCGGATGCTATCTGCGCTCTTGCAGATGTTCAGACTTCCAACAGTATTGCCGAAAATCACGGCTTCGGCAGAGAAGGCTCCACCGACAATGCTCGACGCGAGAAGGGCTAGAGCGATCGTGAGGAGATGTGGCCTCAAGGTTGGCGCATATCCTCGAAGCAGAGCCCACAAGGATTTGGACGGCGTCTCAGGCTCTTCATCTTCTTCTGTCGGGTCGGGAACTGGAGTTTCACTTGTTGAGAGCCGAATTTTCTCGGCGCTAGGAAGATCCTGGTCTATTGGGCTGCTCTCCTCGATATCGGTGTCCGTCAGAGAGGCGTGATCGGGTCTGTTGACGTTGTCACTGTTGGCTGCTGCTTCAGGTCTGAGGGTCTGGAGTCTGACCATGTCGGCGTACGCTCCATTCTTCGCCATCAAAGTTGCATGGTTGCCCTCCTCGACGACACGGCCCTTGTGCATGACGATGATGTTGTCCGCGCCGGCGATCGTTGAGAGGCGGTGAGCAATCGTGAGCACAGTTCTTCCGCTGGCGATATTTGAGATAGCCCGCTGGATGCGCTGTTCGCTTCTCGAATCCAGAGCAGCAGTAGCTTCGTCTAAGATGAGGACAGCAGGGTCCTTGACAAGAGCCCTTGCTAGGGCCACTCGTTGCTTCTGACCACCGCTGATCAATCGTCCGCTCGAACCGACGATTGTACCGTATCCATGTTGTAACTTAGCGATGAAACCATCTGCATCCGCAAGCGTCGCGGCCTTTCGGACCAAGGCAACGATTTCGACGACGTCCGGGCCCCGTTGCTCCGCTGCGGCCGTGAGATCCTTGCCCTCCCTGACTTCAGCTGCGAGATCAGCAAGGTCGGAAGTGAGAAGGACGATCTTCAGGCGTGCATGGTTGGGATTGCTCGAATTGATCAAGCCATGGGCGATGTTTTCCAAAAGGGAACGATCTAGGAGAGATGGTTCCTGCTGCACCAGGCCTATAGCACTTCTCACGTCACGAGGGTTGAGATCACGAAAGTCGTGTCCGTCGAAGAGGACCTGTCCTTCCGTGGGATCGTACAACCTTGTGGCCAAACCCGCGATAGTCGACTTGCCACTTCCAGAAAGACCGACGATGGCAGTATGCTTCGAAGGCGGGATGCTAATGCTCACATGGTCCAGAACCGTGATCTCTGGCCTGGAAGGGTAGGTGAATGAAACATCCTTGAACTCGAAGCCCCCTTCTATCTTCGAGAGAGGACGGCCAGAAGTTGCAGTACCGTCAATCAGGGGCTCACGGTCAATTTCCTCGCGCAGCTTGTCATACGAGGCAACAGCCGCTGAAAACAGATGGGCAAATGGTGCGACCTGACTCAGGAGTAGGGAAGCTATTTCCATGTTAACGCGAGCCCCTAGCGACAGTTGGGGCCCGACTCACCTTCGACGAGGATGAAGATCACTGTGAACGTCGAACCCACAGAGGCCCCGCCACTGTGGTGACTGACTGCATTGGCGATGCGCCTACTTCCTTGCCAGAATGCGAGACCATTCGCAGAGTAAGCGACGAAGTATAGTACTCCGGATTGTATGCCAACCGCCGCGGCTTTCTTGAGGCCTTCGGTCTCTGACGACTTGAGAGCCTTGGAGAACTTGTCCTCCAGCCGGGCGTTTGCGCCAAACGCCTGCACCACGACAACATTGGAGAGTGCCTCTGAAGCTATTGATGCAGCAGTGGCGGCGTAATCCGTCATGAGCCCGGTGTATTTCTCGATATAGTAGCTTCCGACGAAGGACATCAAAAAGTAAGCCGGAACCAAGGAGATCAGCATTGCCGCGAGCCTATAATCCTTGATGAAAGCCACAATGTAGGCTGTCACGAAGAAGGACAAGCTCGACAGGCATATTCCCACTTTCTCGGCTGTCCCTGAGCGTATTGCCTGGATGTCGGCGTTGAGTCGCGAGGCGACCTCGCCCGGGGGGAGTTTGTCGAAGTATGACGGCTCCTGTCGCAGCAAGTTCTGCAGGTAGCATTCTCGCAGTCTCTGCGCCAACCGGGCGCCATACAGACTCCAGCAGAAGAGGTGGGCGTAGATCGTGACGAACTGAGCGATGGCCAGATACACGATCATCAGGATCTTGTCGTCGATGCTATGTTGATAATCGGACCCGGATTCCGACGTCTCGGATGAGTCGCACGACACTTCATTGAAATCGTTGAGAAGCTGACCAAAGAAGATTCCGATCAAAGGGAAGGGGACACCAGATGCTATGGCACATAGTGTGGCCGTTAATAGCATGCCCAAATCGATTTTCGAAGGGTTCCCAGCCAGGAGTAGCCTGACATAGCCCCGTAATGTGCGGAGGAGGGCCATGTCGGCTCGGTGTCAACTATGTCTGGCTTGCAGGCGGGTGCTTGTATTTTTCCTCTGTCCAAGGCGCGGAGCAGCCGTTGTCGTCGATTATTCTCTCGAAGCTTGGCTCATCGAGAGGGTCTAGGCCACAGGAAAGCAGTCCCGTCACAACAGAACATGCGTGGCCGTCTTGATGCAAGGACATTCGTCTTGAGCCGCTTTGGAGAGTCTCGTCGACGGCTGTGAAAACTGAAAGCTCCCGACGCCGCCTCGGTAGGCACCCGAAAATGGGTATTGCGATCAGCCGACATCGGCGGCATTGATTGGTTTTACACGCTCTGATGCCGTCGATTACGAGCATCTGCAAAAAGCCCGACGATGCTACATCGTGAGGTACAACGGCACCTTGTACTCTGCGGCCCAAAGGTTGTACTCCGTGCATCTTCTATATTGCTTCATAACTGGGGGCCCCGGCAGAAGGAGATGGTCGCTTTCTGGGGTGGGGGCAGGGGAGCTTGGATCCGTGGGACTAATGCAAGAACACATTTTGGCTTGCAGGGGCCGCTCCAGTAGCTCCACGATGCGACTGACACCGGGGCAATTGCCTCTAGTAGAAGGTCACTAGACTGCTAGGTGAGAAGTCCTTGACAACTAATGCGTACTAAGGACACCAGACAACTCCCCACCTTCATCGTGCCAAAGCCACGTCAGCTTCCAGGGAATGAAGGCATACCATAGTACTATGTATCGCAGAACGAGGACCATATGGCCTCGGCTCTCCACAGCTGACGGTCCCCAGTCACTGTCTCAACATGCGGGCCTGACCAGAGACCCGTGGATGTCTCGAGCATCTCCCTAAGAGCGCCGGATTCTACGAAGTACATTTGCGGAAAGTTGAGAGCGTGATCACTGAAGAGAATTTGTCGGCAGCTAGACAGCTTGGTACAGCAGGGGTGTATTGCACTGCGCCCTCAGCATGTCCCTGATGCAAGCCTACGATGTAGAATACAGCCCTCCTGCTTTTCACATTCCCGAGTCCTAGAGCTTGGCATTCCACGCCGCGCGGTCAGCGGACTCCAGTGGCCGTTCTCGTCCGTCCCAGAACAGAGGGGACAGCTGGAACCACTTCTCCCGGCTGCAGATTGAATGAACCGATCGTTTATGGCCCAGGTCGACGTATTTCCCGATGACGAGGCCCTGGGAGTTTTCGTACGACAGGATGGTGGAACCCGTTGCGCGCGGCTCACCTACAACATTCGCGGTACGTGGATCGTCCAGGAAGCAGTAGTGTATGCAACTGGAATACCACGCGTTGACTCGCTGCGAGCCACGGAATGATGCGTCGCCAACGAGAGAGTGACGTCCACGGTCATAGTCCTGGGCATCGTAATGTGCGCCATAATGGTCCTCCTATAGACACGAGGACGTAAGCATCGAGGGCGGCTTCTTGGGTGAGAACAAGCAATTGTGGATAGCGGGGTGGAGTTTGCCTACCTTTGCCCAGTACAGCTCATAATAGGCGAAGCGGGACTCATCAAAGCGTCCAAACAAGCAGAGGACGTGAGGGTCAAAGTGCAGTTTGCGCAGATACTCCCTATGCTGGTCCAGAGTCCCAGTCTCGTTCCAGCCCTGTGCAACACGTGGGTCGTTCTGCCACGTGTTGAAAAGCTTCAGATGCTCTCCGTCCTGCCAATCAACAACCTCGAGCGAGAAGTGCATGTTGATCTCTGGAATGTAGCGACTGTAGGCAATGGACCCTGGATGCGGCTTGGGCCGACGGATCGGATGACGAGTGTAGACAGGCTCGTCTGGAAATTTGTTTGTAATTTGAAAGCTCTCAGGCATGATTGGGTATTCAGCCAGAGGTTTCCGCTTATGACCGTCTGTACCGTCTCCCACCACCCAGATGGGACGGGGGCCCATCGGGGAAGCTGCACCTTGCCAGAACGCACTTCGAAGAATCAACAACTCTTCAGAGGGAGCAGGGGCCTTCTCCCCCAATTTTCGTGCCTTTGGGTGCTCTATTCCCAAGCCGGTAGCAAGAAGTTCGTCCCGAACGACGTCTTTCCCTTCACCCAGCAGAGTGAGTCTAAAGTACTCGTGTGTCGGATGAGCGAGGTAGATCGCATGAACCACATTCCAGAGCTGGCCCAACGAAGGCGGAGTTGCCCCTGCCCACTCGAACACGGTTGATGGACTTCGACGAGCTCGTGCCCAGGGACTATTGTCGGAGCTAGGTGGCCACTCATCCTTGGGCATGAACGTGAGGTCAAGCCATGAGAGTGACTCGGTATGTAGAGGCTCCGGCAAAGGCCGTCCAGCCTGAGGCTGTGAATCCAGTGCCAAGATGAGCTTCGCAGGTTTGGTCTCGGCGACAGTGCGCACTTGATATGAGGTCAGGAAAGGGTGCGGAAGCTTCACCAGGGGATAACGGTTGAAAGCCGAGGTGGATGCCATGCTGGTTGATTCTGGTTGATCACCGTCTTGCCGAGAACTTTGTGCATGAAAGTCGTGCTTCGAACAATGTCAGAGGCCAAGGCAAAGAAGGAGTACTGAGCATAGAATATAGATAGATGACAACGCAGCCGGCACCCAGCTTTCAACTAGCGTCCACTCGAGAAGCCGCAGGCATCATCGATGCTCGTCAACAACAATATTACCCGATGTCGGATAGCGTCTTATCACCAAACGGCGTCCCGAACGCGCAATCAGAAAGCTTTCAACAAGCCAAACGCACTAAAACTGCCGTAGTGAGACCATAGTCTTGCAAGCGAGGGGTCTCATGAATCCCGGGGCGGGACAGGATTCCCGTTGCACAAGCTAAGGCACGCCGGGAACGACGCCACAAACAGGTCCCCTCCAGCTTCCGTAACGTCAACGGCCCGGCAGATTATAAAGGAACGCGCAAGGGAAGAGTTTGTTCGACATGGCCTCAACATAGTCACGAAAAGACTGCATCCCGCATACGTCGTGGCCCGGTGGCCAGCGTCCTTCAATGTCTCTGAGAACAAGACCCCGAAGTTTCCGGCACTTTCAAGTCTCTTTCCCACACGAGCGAGTCGTCCAGGTCACATTAAACAGACCAGAGAAACTCAATTGCATCAACCAAGCCACCAGCCGGGAAATCGGCCAGATCTGGGAGTGGTTTGACCAGGATGAAGACCTATGGGTCGGTATCATCACAGGTGTTGGGAGGGCATTTTGCACCGGGGCTGATCTGGACGGTAGGCGCTCCTGTGTCGAGACCTTGCTCGCGTGGAAACTGACCTGGGCCCGACATGAACAGAGTGGAACGAGATGAATAAGAGCGGGGTGGTCAACGACATGGCTGCGCCGGGCCTCGCTGGACTGCCCCGTCGAAGTGGCAAGAAGCCGGTTATCGCGGCCGTGAATGGCATATGCATGGGGGGCGGATTCGAGATGGTGGCCAACTGTGACCTTGTGATAGCTTGCTCCTCGGCAGTCTTCTCTCTGCCCGAGGTCAAGCGAGGCATCGTTCCGGTGGCCGGGTGTCTGCCACGGCTGACTCGTACCATCGGACTGCAACGCACCATGGATCTGGTGCTGACCGGCAGGAGCGTGAGCGCCGAAACGCTCCATGGATGGGGGCTCGTCTCCCAAGTGGTCGATTCCGCCGACGACCTGGCCCACGCCGCGATAAGACTGGCTCAGGCCATGTGCGGCAACAGTCCCGACGCGCTGATTATGGGTCGCCTAGGGGTTCGGTTGAGCTGGGAAGCTGGCAGTGTGGAGGGCGCCGTGTCGACCCTGGCTGATGAGTGGTACCCTCGCCTGGTAGATGGCCCCAACTTTGCCGAGGGCATCCAGGCGTTTGTGGAAAAACGGCCGCCGAAGTGGGTGAACTCGAAGTTGTAAAAGAGCGGCTGCATACACGCGTACAAAGATGATGTTAAGAGTTAGAGCAGAACGCGCGTTTCTCTGCGAAATTACCCAGCTAGGTATCCACACTGTGAGAGACCACCTGGTGGCCACTCCGATGGCTACCAACTCTACACGTGTAACGTATTGTACGTAGGTAGGTAAGTATCTTATCAGATGGTTCTGACGTGCTGCCCCATGTTTTAGGGTTATCAGATGAGGTGCCGTGCCATCCGTGAGGCTCCCAGGGAGGTGATACCGGGGGATGGAGTGCTCCGTATGACAGGTGTTCCGTGCAGCACGCGTAGTGGGTGCAGTGACATCCTGGGTGGACTTTTCCCGCATGTACACAGTGTCCCGCAGCACAATATAACGGTAGACAGGGGATCTGGACCCGCACTAGCGCAGTCGAGACCTGTGGCTAGACCTTTTAGCTCCCGGGAATGCTACTGAAAAGGATCTGATAACTTTAACTCGTGTACTTCCATTGGTCATGGCCACACCGGTGCGTGCGGTCGTGCGCTTCCCTCCCCCCTTTTTCATTTCCCCCGCTGCTCTGCTCGATTCTTTTCCTTGGCAGCCCTGCCAAGATTGATCCCCAGTGTCAGGAAGCTTGTGCGGCCTTGGACAAAGCTTTTACCGAACGTCCGTCCGTCCGGGGGGGGGCCTGCTGCTTGCTACAGGGTCGAGGCTGCTCCGACCCGAGTCTCGGTCGTAACGTGATAGCTAGACCTCAGAAGTCGGCCTCAGAAGTCGGCTCCTCCTTCCGTGCCGGCAGAAGATGCCGAGACCGGCGGCCCGTCCGCAGTGCCGCAGCCGCGAACGGTAAACTCGGCAATCGAGCGTGGAGCCGCAGCTGCCTCTCGCCCGCTTCTGGAAAAATACGATGTTGGGCAAGGTGGGTTCGAGCGAGGCGATGAGTAGAGTTGAGTTGCATCATAAGGCGCAAGATCCAGGGAGCAGCCGTCCCGCCATTCACTGCTTCCCACACGTGGGATGTGGGAGCAAGTGGGGCAAATGCGAGCAGACGCAAACAGGGCCATCGACCCATCCATCCCACGGTGTTCTGCTGGTTACGTGATTGACTCCATTCACGTTACGGTCGAGAATGCATCCTTCAGGGCCCACCCCACATCCCACTGCACCACACTGCACCACACTACACTGCATGCAGACATGCCTACTTTGCTACTCTACAAGGTCTACCTAAGGTAGTGTACTCCGTACAGTGGACATGCTAGTGTTGGAAAGCCCTAGGGCAGGGAGCTGCCGATCTCGGGGGGACCGGGGCCATCGATGTGATCATCTAATCTTATCTGATTCGCGTCGTCAGCAGATTTACGAGCCGCCGGCCGCCCCCCGGCCCTCTCTTCTCTTCAGCTTGAAATGAACCAGGGAAAAATCAGATCTACTAGCGAATCCCAAAATCTCTGCGTTGAATCAACAATCATCGATGGTTCCTCCCCTGTCAGCGTATCTGATATCTGACTACTTACAGGAGAGCCGCTTGCTGTCTGACACACCACCTGCTCCTCCTACTTCATAGTTCCTTGTTCTTACAACTTTGTTTCGCTGCATTTTGGCCCAGAAACAATGGTGGCGCTCAACAGGCTCCGAACCGCCTTCCGTCGAACGACGACCGACGACGGACTCACGCCGGTCGTCATGGACACAGTAGGGGACAACAAGGTCAATCCAGTGACTGAAGGCACCACTGGAGTCGACAGCCCTGGCGAACCACAGCCGGAACTTCCCGCGGAAGACGCACAGCGCGGTGTCCACGATGTTGAGGCCGTGACTCTGACTTGGTCCAAGGCGTCACTGATCGCCGTATTCCTCAAGTACGTGCCCTCGCTGTCCTCAGGGACCTTTGTGTAAATCTAGCTAACGTTGGCCACTCGTCAGTATCTGGTTGCTCTACTTCGTCAATGCATTCCAGTCTACCATTCTCTCGAACTTGCTCCCATTCGTCACGAGTGACTTCGAGTCTCACTCGTTGTTGAATGTTATCTACATCGTAGCAGACGCTATGTCCGCTGCGGTCTTCATCCCCATGGCAAAGATCATGGACGTCTGGGGCCGAGCTGAGGGTTTCCTCATCATGACCGTATTTGCTACCTTGGGCCTGATCCTCATGGCTTCATGTAATAATCTTGCTACCTTCTGCGCCGCATATGTGAGACTTCTCTTCTAGTACAGCGCATACAAACCATGTTAATGATTTGAAACTCAGGTGTTCTATACCATTGGATTCAGCGGCATGACATACTGCGTCGACGGTTAGTATCCTCAACAGCCATGGGGCAAGTAGACGCTAATATAAAATGCCATAGTGATCACGGCCGACGCGTCCAAGTTGAAGAACCGAGGCTTGGCATATGCTTTCACATCTTCTCCATACATGATTACCGCATTCGCCGCATCAAAAGCGGCCGATGATGTTTACGATATCAACTGGCGATGGGGCTTCGGATGCTTTGCCATCATCTTCCCCGTCGTAGCTGCTCCGTTGTACTTCGTGCTGAAGTACAACCTTCGCAAGTCCAGGGAACTAGGCGCCACCACCAAGGAAAAGAGCAACCGGACGATAATACAGAGTATCTGGTATTGGTTCGTCGAGTTTGATCGTAAGTTATCGATGCTGCTTCCAGATATGCTCGTATACTGATATCGAAAAGTGACCGGTGTCGTTCTGTTCTCCACTGGCCTTACAGTATTTCTGCTTCCATTTAGCATCGCTTCCGATGCGCCTGATGGCTGGGGCTCAGGCTATATCATTGCTATGATTGTAGTCGGAGTTGTCGTACTCGCCATCTTCGTCCTCTTCGAGACCTACGTGGCCCCTGCACCAATGCTCAACTTCACCTTCCTAGCCGATCGGACCGTCATCGGAGCGTGCTTATTAGACGCAACCTACCAGATCTCTTACTATTGCTGGGCCAACTACTTCACATCTTTCCTCCAGGTGGTCAATGACTTGACCGTGGCTGAAGCCGGCTATGTCAATAACACCTTTAACGTGGTGTCTGGCGCCCTTCTGTTGCTCGTCGGCTTCCTGATCCGCAAGACTGGTCGCTTCAAGTGGCTGCTGTACATCGCCGTCCCGTTGTACATCTTCGCCCAAGGCTTGATGATCTACTTCCGTCGCCCGAACCAGTCGGTCGGTTACCTGGTCATGTGCCAGGTCTTTATCTCTGTTGGCGGAAGCATCTTCATCCTGATCGAACAAGTCGCCATCCTAGCCGCCGTCGACCATCAGCATATCGCTGCTGTACTTGCCTTGCTGTACGTCGTCGGCACTGTTGGTGGTGCCCTGGGTGCCACCATCTCTGGTGCAATCTGGACAAACACATTCAGGACGGCCCTTTCACGAAACCTACCCGCGTCGGCTCTGCCGGATCTGGATACTATCTATGAGGACATAGACACGCAGCTCAGTTATGCGGTCGGAAGCCCTGAGCGGCTGGCTATTCAAAAGTCATACGGCTACGCGCAGACGAGAATGCTTGCAGCTGGAACTGGGATCATCGGGTTGGCACTCATTTGGATGCTCATGATCCGGAACATCAACGTTTCGAAGATCGCCCAGGTGAAGGGCATGGTCTTCTAAGGTGGCAGGCAACGCCCTTGAGAGACGTAACAGACCGCAAGAGACCATGTCAGCTTAACCTTGAGAAGGTAAGACTGCCGTGGGTGTACTTTGCATCGGAAGAGGGAGGTGAAAGATAGTAGGTGGAAATCTGAGACGAGCTTCAATAGAGTTCAGGTCAAGTTTGCTACTAGTCAACAAATGTACTATACAGAAACCAACCACGATTCAAACCTTAAGCCATATACGCATCGTCATGTCGGCTCCGGTGTAAGAGATCGGGCCCATTACGCCAGGAGGCGATCCAGGTTCAGGGCTGGTATGGGTCGGTAGAGCTGGGGTGGAACGGGTATAGCATATGACGTCCTTTGGCTCCCCGTCCCGAATTCTCGGCTTACTCCTACCAGGAAAGATAATTCTAATATCACACCCTTTAGGTACTATCTCAGCTGCAGGGATGCCTCACTGCGGCAGCAGATGCACAGGACAATACTACGCCATCCGTAGCGCGCCATCCTACCTGTCCTATGTTGTCACATGGGCCTGGGATCCACGTTCGAACCCACGGAAAGAAGCAAGCGCGGGATTCCTGCAGTAGCTGTCAGGTCACTCGTTGCGGTTAAGCCCGGCGTCTTGATGTGACGGCAATGACGTTGGGCAGTTCTACTGGCTCAAATCAGACGCCATGATTGCCTCAGCGAGTATCATAAGATCAATATTCCTCTTGCTTCGTTGTGTTTGGATTTCCGGACGCGGTACTTACTTGAACTGTGCGATCTCATTTTCCCCTTACTTTGATGACGGAGGCTGGCCCAGGCGTCTTCTACGTGTGTTCAGATAGTTAACTGGCGTGTCTATGGCAATCTGAAGAGCGACCCATGGAAGAAGAACGATACTAATTTTACGGAGAACATTCTGACGTGCTGCGTTGTGGTATCGGCGAAAGCGATGGGAAGACCTAACTGAGTTGAGCTATCCTATAGTTTGGTCTAAGATTCTCTTCGCAAATGGAGCTGTCTATTTCAATTTGCAAGTTATAGCAAGCATATTCAGGGGTAAGCTCTCTCCCAGCTGTCTCAAATATTGAGTGACAGCTCGAGTTCCTGCCCTAACGTAGCCCGGGCCTATGTCTGAATTTCGCAGCTAAAGCGTCTGAACCTATTCAATGTTTAGGCCAGACAAACAGACCTAGAGTGCCTGGCCCAGATGTGGTACAATCTCTCGCACGTCTAGCCGTTCCCGCCGGGTCCCAGGTCGCCGAATCACTCTACAGGAGACCTGCACAACTTGGTAGTGCTTGGAAATGGAGCAGAAGTGCCTCCGTGTCTGGGAGCGTAGGTATAGTGACGGAGGAAGAGAGCTATGAATATAGAATTAACTCCTAGGTATCCACATCTAAAGCAGTTGAACGAAACACACGCACGATTTGTACAATCCAAGCAGTCAATGCCCTGAAGATGATCACTATGCACCCACCAACCGTCACACGAGAACGGTAACAAAGTTATCGAGGATCTTGTTGAATACCTCCTCAGTCCCCCTACGCCGTCTTCTTCCACTGCAAGTACAGCCCAATCAAGCTGCTGACGGTTCCCGCAATGCCAACAATGCCGTCGTCGAAGTTCACCCAACCAAGCGCGGAGGTGGGCACCGTCAGGTCGCAAAAGTCGGATATCAGCTGGAGGCGGCTGGCGTCCCGTTCCCTGTGTCATATATGGTCAGAAAAGGGTGCTTCATGCCACAAGCCGCAACGCGGATGGATGACATCGGAGGAAAGAAGGTACTAACAAGGCTATTCTCTTGCTCTCCACCACGCCCTCACCCTCCTTCTTGTCCACCTTGGCCTCCCGCTCCTTCAGCTTCTGCAGCGTGTACAGCTGCGCGACGACACTGCACAGGATCCCCACGGCCCAGAACCGGTACGCCTCGCGCTGGAAAGTCTTGGCGGCCTCGCTCTTGCGCACGCCTATGGCGTCCAGCAGCGTGGCCAGGTCCAGCGTCAGGTAGCCCGCGTAGCCGAGCTGGCGGCCTACGACGGCGTACCGGAGCACCGGGTCCATGGTCTTGGCGTCGGCGGCGACGGCGGCGGCCTTGAGGTGCTCGACGTTCTTGCCGGCGCGCATGATCTTGCGGGTAAGCCCGAACTGCTTCTTGATGGTTTCCCAGGGCGCGATTGAGGCCGGGGTCCCGTTGGTCCGGTACAGGTACCAGGCGTAGAAGCGCGCGAAGTACTGCAGCGTGCGCAGGACCTTGTCGCGGCCGACGGTGGTCGCGACGAACTTGAGGTAGTGCGCCACCGACGGGTGGTAGATGACGGCGTCGGCGACCATCTTTGCGATATTGGGGGTGGTGTTGAGGCTCTGTTGACAAGGTCGTGTGCGGGAGGGAGCTACCGGCGTCGTGCAGCTGTCGGAATTGATGGAGGGCGATGAAACTGAGTGCCCGCGCTGATGCGGGCTTCAATGTGGCTTCTCCTCTTTCTCGCTAGAGACTGGAACTCTCGGCTGATCACAAGCACATGCCGAGGTCTGCCTGCTGGAACCGGGGACCCCAGATCTGACGTGTGACAGCAGCCCGCGATTGGGGCCTGACATGCCAGGCGAAAAGATGGGGAAAAGGAAAGCCCAGGTGTAATGCCTGAGGCATCAAAGACCTCATGCCGCCCACTCATCAATTTCCCTTTGATCGACTTCTTGCCCGTCATCAGCTCCGCCCTGCCGGGTCCGCTTCTCCACGGCCTCGGCGGGAATACATCATACATATGTCCGCTGGAGCCCTACGAGGCCTTCGCTGACTCAAGCCGCGCGCTTCTGTGCTTCTCGAACAGAAGACCCTTGGTCTCGGGTCAGTTCGACTCCTATTCTCGCGAGCTCATGCACCTCGGTGTTTGACCCCGAGATCTTGGGAGATAGCCGTAGCCGCCGTCAACCGTCGCGCTATTAGCTCCGGGCCCGACGTTGCTCCAGGTCTCCCTCGAGTGGAGAGGGGCACGCTCTGCGCTCTGCTGCTGTTCCGGGAATTCCCTTTGAGCGTTGGAGAAGCCGCGAAAGCTGCCTCTGGCAGTGTGGCTGGCACCAGTTCCCCACGGCTGTTCCTCCACTTCCCCTCGGCCGGAAGAGCGTCTTCGCTCCAATCATAGCGGTTCCGACCGGCCTGGCCAAACGTCACTAACCTTTTGTCAGCTCCTCTGATAACCGCCCCTCTGCCGAGCGATGAGGGGTGAAATAGGGATCCATTACCGTCATACCTTCGCGGTAGGTAATGGATCGGAGAGACAGTTCTATCTTCATACTAAGCAGGACTAAAAAGGTAGCAGTCGGGGCATTTCGTCTTCTGCCATATTTTCAATCAATATCCCCACTTGTCTTGCTTCTGCGCGTTCCTTATTCATCGTCTATTCCCGACCCTCATAGCTCGCTGCGAATGATTCCATCCGTGAACCCCGCCATCCTACCTTTGTCTATAGACTGCCAGACCGGCGTCACTTATATAACCCGTGTACGCCAATACTGAGCAGACTCAAGTCGCTATTTGCTTCTTCTCTCTCTCTTCGATTTTGTTATCCAGGAATAAGTCTTCGCTGTAACCGCCAAGATGTCGACTGCCGTTGGGAATGGCGCCAATGGCGAAATGGAGAAAGTCAACACGGACATCGTGACCTTGACGCGGTTCCTGACGGAAGAGCAAGTCAAACACAAGGAGGCTACCGGTGACTTCACGTAAGTGCATCCTTCGACGCGTTTCGAGTTGCAATCAGGAAAAAGGGGGGAGGTGGGTTCCCAGGCTGACCGGATCTTACGACGCAGGTTACTCTGCCACGCCTTGCAGTTCTCCTTCAAGTCGATTGCCTACTACATCCGAAGGGCAACGCTAGTTAACCTCACCGGTCTGGCCGGCTCGTCCAACACGACTGGCGATGACCAGAAGAAGCTCGACGTCATCTCCAACGACCTGTTCATTGCGGCGATGCGGTCCTCGGGCAAGTGCGCGCTCCTGGTCTCGGAAGAGGAGGAGAACGTCATATTCTTTGAGGGGCACAAGAATGCCCGCTACGCGGTCGCCTGCGACCCCATTGATGGCAGCTCCAACCTGGATGCCGGTGTTTCTGTCGGCACCATCTTTGGCGTCCACAAGCTGGCCGAGGGCTCGACCGGCACTAAGGAAGACATCCTCAAGCCCGGAACCGAGCTAGTCGCCGCGGGCTTCACCATGTATGGCGCCTCGGCACAGCTGGTCATCACCATGAAGGGCGGCGGTGTCAACGGCTTCACCCTCGACAACGGCGTTGGCGAATTCATCCTCACCCACCCCAACATGCGGCTGCCCAAGAAGCGCGCCATCTACTCGGTCAACGAGGGCAACTCGCTGTACTGGGAGGACGACGTCAAGGCGTACTTCAACTCGCTCAAGGAGCCGCAGGAGGGTGGCAAGCCCTACAGCGCCCGCTACATCGGCAGCATGGTGGCTGACGCCTACCGGACGCTGTTGTACGGCGGTATCTTCGCGTACCCTGCTGATAAGAAGAGTCCCAAGGGCAAGCTCCGAATTCTGTACGAGTGTGCGCCCATGGCGATGGTCTTTGAGAACGGTAGGGCTCCCAAACCTCTGTGCAAAGCTATTGAGACGTGTTGCTAATCTCAATCGGTAACATAGCTGGCGGACAGGCTGTGAACAGCAAGATGGAGAGGATGCTCGAGGTTGTCCCTGAGTAAGTGAACCACTCCGGCATCGTCGGACCCCTGAGAAGTAGAAATTGCGACTGACATAATTGCATAGACACATTCACGACAGGTCCGGCATCTTCATGGGCAGCTACGATGAGATTGAGAAGGTTAAGAAGTTCCACAAGTCGAGCTAAACAGGCTCCTGGTTGCTGGGTTATGGAGGGACAATCGGCGTTTCGTCTTGACCTGAACAAGATTGATGATCTGCTGTATCTATGGGTTGGTGGATGGATGGACGGACGGACGGATGGATCAACAAGAGACTGAAGAAAGGCGAGGGCATGCCTGGTTATGTAACACGGGCCGATTTCTTCACGATACCTACCTCATTTACGGACCGCTACGAATTGAGTAAGGCGCCGCAGCCGAATTGGAAATGGGCAGAGTGGCAGTAGTGGTGGTGTTGGCACCAGCAGCGAATGAGATTTGGAAAGGCTCAATGCAACTCATGATTCGCTACCTGTCTTTTCTCCAACTCTCCTGACATATTCTCCCCTGTCCCTACAGGAGCTACATAAGGTAACTCCGGGGTGCAGTCCCGGTAGGATTTGGAAACCTTCTTTCTACTCTTGCGTATATATGTAGGTATATATTCGAAGGCCATGCCTGAATGAGTCGCCATCACAGCGACTTGCAGCATGAATGCAATGAACATACCACAACAATGGCCTTCCTCAGGGGCCATCACCGCCGCGCTGGCGGTGACCGTAGCGGTCTACCTTGTCCTGTACCGCTTTTCGTCGACTAAACTCCATCCACAAGAGCCGCCTGTAATTGTGTCTCCGATTCCCTTCGTGGGGCATCTCATAGGCATGGTGCTCAAGGGCGGCGCGTACGTCAAGTCTCTAGGGTATGTATGGTAGAGTCATCACTCCATTTACACGATTGTCCCCGGAGTCTACCATGTTATATGCACACGGGGAATAATGGCGAAGGTACTGACGTTGAAGTAGCCTCCGCAACCGCGACAAGCCCATCTTCACCCTCCCGGTGCCCGCGTCACGCATCTACATCGTGACCGACCCCTCGCTGGCAGCCGCGGTGCAGCGCGCCTCCAAGGCGCTGTCTTTCACGCCGCTGGTGCCTGACATCACCCGGCGCGTGCTCGGCCTCGACGCCGCGGCCGCGGACGCCCTGCGCCAGAACATCGACCCGGAGCCGGGCGACCCGCGCGGCTTCCTCGCCGACATGCACGACATGGTGTACGGCTTCCTCGGTCCCGGCGAAGACCTCGACGCCTTGACCTTGGACGCTGCCGCCGAGCTGGCGGCTCAGGTCAATACCTACGCGGAGGAGGCGAGAGGTCGCCTCCCGGACGGCGAGGTTGTTGACCTGCTCTCTTGGGTGCGGCACTTCGTGACCGTGGGCACGGCACGCTTCCTCTACGGTCAGGAAAACCCGCTCGCCTTGCACCCGGAGCTGGAGCAGGCGTTCTGGGACTTCGATCACGGGCTGGGCGGGCTGCTGATGGGCGTGCTGCCCTCGGTAACGGCTCGGAAGCCCTACAAGCGCCGCGAGGCCATTGTTGCCGCGTTCACGGAGTATCTAGAAGCCGGGGTCCACCTCGAGGCATCCAGAATCGTGCGCAACCGCGTAGAGATTGCGGAGCGATATGGTTGGCCGCCGAGCAGGACGGCGCGGAGCGAGCTGAGCTTCCTGTTCGCGGGCATCGTCAACACGGCGACGGCGACCTTCTGGACGGTGCTGCGCGTGTTCGCGGACCGCGCGCTGCTCCAGGCCGTGCGGGCAGAGCTGGGAGCAGCAGCGACGGCCGGCAAGGGAGAGGAAGGAGGTAGCAGTGGCGGCGACGACAGAAATCACCTGCTCCTGAGCGTCCAGGCGGTGCGCGCGGGGTGTCCGACGCTACACGCCGTGCTCCGCGAGTGCCTGCGGCTCGGGTCGGACAACTTCTCCACGCGGCTGGTCAAGGCCGACACGCTGCTGGCCGAGCGGTACTTCCTGCGGCAGGGGTCGGTCGTGCAGATCGCGGGCGGTGTAATCCACGCAGACAGGAGCCTCTGGGGCGACGACGCGGAGGAGTTCAACCCGCGGAGGTTCCTGGAGGAGGAGGACGGTGGGGGCAAGAGGAGGAGGAAGGAGCACCCGGCTGCGTTCCGGGCGTTCGGGGGCGGCAAGACACTGTGTCCGGGGAGGCACTTTGCGACGGCCGAGATCATGGCGTTTGTGGCGATGATTGTGCTGATGTTCGACCCGGAGGCGCCAGATGGGGGGAAGATAGGGGTGCCGAACAAGGACGATCATGTCTTGCCTGTGCACATTCTGGAACCCAAGGCTAAAGACGCGGTGAGGGTACGGATCAGGGTCAGAGGTGTAGATGAGACGAGGCATGTCAAAGTAATTCAGTGACGGGTCCAGCATTGCGTACTACAGCGGCTCTCTTTACCAGTCAGTGCCCCTTAATCCCACGGCTGCAGTAGGAGGGTGCTGTAGGAGTCTGCTAGGTATTATAGTTGCTGTAATCCGTACAAAAAGAGTAGCAGTGTACTGGATTACGGGACTGCTTCGTCCGGTTCCTGTAGTACCTGACGCTTATGAGACATGTTGTGAGCGTGTCCAAGCTGCCATATCTTAATGTGAACGTCTGTAGGAGTATGACGCGTTTCCCTCCCATCATCGCCACAGGGCTTGCGAACGGCACCTGCAAGGCCTAGCACCTCTGCTTGTTCACAACACAGAATATCATCTAGATCAACTCTGCACGGCGGGCTAGGTATTTGTAAGACTCAGACTCGTCATCCGTGCATCTCTGAGGGTGGGCATGCAGCACCGGCACCAGCGGGTCCACTTCGAAAACTTTTCCGCGCAGCCCACATAAAGCCAAAATCGACACCGTCTGCCACCAACAACCACACCGGCTACCATTGGTGCTCACACCAAGAATCTTCCGTAGTATAGTGGTCAGTATGTGAGCTTGTCATCCGAGGCTCCGTCTCAGACATCGCTCGAGACCCGGGTTCAATTCCCGGCGGGAGAGATAATACACTGGGCCTGGTTCTTCCAGGCGATATTTTTTGCTTATTTTTCCACCCTTCCTCAAAATGTTCAGGAAACATCGGCAAGCGGAGGTCAGGTAGATAATCTTGTGATTCGTTTTCTTTCTAACTCTGTTTCTTCAGGTTGTACCAGCTAGGGGAGGAAGCTTGACGTCGTTGGTCTGCGACGACTTCCACACAGGTGGTGAGCCGCAGTATAACAATCGTGCCGCCCTACATTGTATGTGCAGTTGGAATGCTGCCGGTCGCAGAGAATGCCTGGCACGACTTCCAATAAACACCACTGCGGTGCGGCAAGTTGTACTTCATCCTTCATCCTTCATCCCGAATCAACAACCTTCGAGGAAGATCCATGGAGTGGAGAGCAGAGCTTAGGACGAGTTTGTACTGCCTGCTGCCTATGTCGAGTTGGTGAAGATCCAAAGTCATGCTGGCGATGTCAACTTTACAAGGAGCGAAGAAGAGTGTTAATGAGAAAGCGAGATAGCGATTAATATCCGAGCCTACCAATTCAAAGTATCTACTCCCACAATTGTGATGCATTCGGTTTCCACACCGGCCAATCTCAGTTCCAAGAGCCAGCTAGAGATGGCCTCGATAGACCAACAAATGACCCCCCGGACCGGGGAATCTCGACACGCACACAACAGCGACAACCGCCCGCCCATTCCCTCAGGCAACTCACAGCCTGCCCCTCAAATTCTGCAGCTTCGGGTCGGTGTCCACCTGCAGGACGTCGCGGAGGTTGACGTCGATGCCCTCCTCCCGCAGCCGCGCCGTGAGCCTCATGACGCAGTCCCTGTTTGAGCAAAAAGACCCAGGCAGACGTTAGAAAAGACGCGCGCGGGCCAGGAAATGACAACTAAATCTCAATACCTGAATGGTAAGAGCCTCACATGAAGTCCTCGTCCTCCGTCTCGTCGCCGTTCTCGCCGCCCAGCGCCAGCCGCGCCGCCTCGTCCGCTAGGTTGATGATGTCCCGCAGCAGCTCCTCGGACCGGCTCCGCGGCGCCGTCTGGGTGGTGCCCTGCGCGGGAGCGGCAGGCTGGGCCACACCGGCGCCGCTGCTGCTGCTGGTGCTAGTGGGGAGGGAAGGGCCTCTAGCTCCGGCGCCAGCCGTACCGGGCGCTGCCGCGGATTTTACCTGGACCTTGACCTCCCCTTCGATGCCATCGACACGCAGCGAAGTAGTTGCCACGGATGAGCCGCCTCCCGGTGCAGGGGGCTGGGGCTGCATCGTCGGCGGGGGAGTCACGCTGACAAGGTCCCGGAGAAATTTGTTTGCGGCCTCTGACCCATCCATGAGCCACTTCAGGCACAGCTGGACACGCTCGCGAGCGTAGCGGTTATGGTCATCGTAGGTGCAGCAGTTCAGCAGAGAAACTATGCCGTTATGCCGCACAATCTGCATCTGAACGTCGGGGTTGCCAGGGCTCTTGCGATGTGGCAGGGGCTGGAGCAGCGCCGCGAGAATCTGCAGGATCTGCCCCTTGATTCCAGCCCACGGGTATTTGTGCGCGGGCTCCTGCATAGGTGGTGGAGGCGGGGGCGGGGGAGGGATTCCGCTTCCATCGTACGGCCGCTCGATTACCGGCGCAGTTGTGCTTGATCCAGCCATGCCACCGGCAGACTGCCCGGCCGCATCGACCAGGGGCTTCTTCGGCACGCCGGCTTCCAAGCCTTTAAGCAGTGCCAGCAGATCATACGCGGCCTCCCATTCGATAAGCTTCGTTCGCAGTTCGAAATCCTCCGAGACAGTGATGAGAAAGTCGAGAAACTGTGCGAGGCCGTCCTTGGCCCGCTCCATGTCCCAGTTGTCGACGGGGAAGTCCGCCGCGTCGATGATATCGCCTCTTATCTGCGCCTGGAGGTTCATCAGAGCCACACACTCCGGTACGATGCGGCTGCGGAAGGAGGTGAAGAAGAAGTGCACGAGCTTCACCGCAGCGAGGTTCTCCTTAGCATCCTCGGCCGGAGGGTTCTGCATCCGTGAGCGGAACATGTAGTTCACCAGGCGCAGGAGCACGGTCTGGGCTGGGGATATTATGTCCTTGGGAATCCTCAGGTTGGTCCAGGCGTAGGGGATCAGAGCGCTGTGGTGGATGGCCTCGACAATTTGGCTCGTGATCTGAAAGATAAGCGACTGCTCGTCCTTCTCCCACACCGCAATGAAGACCAGCATCTCCCGCAGAAGGCTCTTGCCACAGTCGAGAGCGAGGAACATCCTGCACCTCGTCTTCTGCAGATTCTCCCCGGCGCGCGTCCAGCCGCTGCCGGCTGCATCGAGGATGCACGACTTGACAATCATGTGCAGCGCCTCTATCTGCTTAGGATCAAGAATGTTGGGCACTTCTGTCAGGAGCCCCGTCATGGGCCCTTCGCCGTAGGAGTCATCATCATCGATATCCTCTTCCTCCGCCATGTCATCGACGTAGTCGTGAGGGTGGTCGTGACTCCACTCGTGAACGCGACTGTGGCTGATGTCTCCGTCCAAGGCGTAGTGGTGCGGATCATCAGGGTGGTGATGATGGACGTGCGCATCATGATCATGCTCGGGCCGGAACTGATGAGCGTACCGGTGGATGAGGTTCGCCTTGCAGTTCTCAATGCGCGACTTGGCATACTCCACCGTCGGCATGGGGGAAACCCACTCGTCAAAGTTGATGTCACGGGCTCGGATCCACCACATGTCCACCTCTCTCGAGACGCGGCCGTACGCCTTGTCCTGCTCGAACTTGTCCGTCTCGTCCGGCTTCCAAACCGGGTTGATCTTCTCTGTATCCTTCGGGTTGTCTGCTCTCACCTTCACGGATCCCTCCGGCAGCCAGTTCCAGGCGAGAGGCGAGATCGGAGCGAGGGTACCCGGAGGGTTGTGGGAATGGTTCTGGGCATAGTCTTTGAGGAGGGCCCTCGCGGTATCACACATTGTTGAGTTGCGCTCCAGCCAGTGCTGAACTTCGGTCTTTGCCACGTCAACCCTGAAACCATCGCCAATGCCCTCGTGAGGATCATCGTAGGCGGCGTCATCATCGTCGAACAGAACGTCGAACCAGAAAGACATCTTGTTTCGGTCATTCTTAGCGGTCCAGTTATGAGCCTGCTGAAGAGACGTGACAAGTATCTTCTTATCTGCACGATCTGTCAGCACACATACCTGGAATGGAGGAGGTACTCGGTAACGAACAGAGGTCGGTAATCTCATTCAACTTCAGTCTGGACGCGTCGTCCAGGATCTCGCCGTCATAACCCTTGCTCGTGACATTAACACACAAAATGACAGTCTGGTAGACCATCTGGTCGAAATGGACAGCAGCGCAAAGATCCTGGGGAACCTCGGGCTCAGAGGTGACCAACAGGTTCCGAGCGATGTGCATGAGCTTGTTAAGGATCTGCAGATCATCCTTCAGACTCTGGTAATTCTTAATGATAAGGGCTGTGCTCTCCTGCGGCGTGACGCCCTTGTCAGGATCGTTGAGACTGGAGAGTGGTCCAACAGAGCGGGTAGTCAAGTTCGGGATTGCAGCGGCGAAGATCCTCGTCAGCCAAATCCAAATGGCTACGTTGCGCGACAGAGCTTCGCTATATAGCGGCCGGTCAGCAGAGGGTCCAACTCGAGGATATCAGCCACGGCATTTCATCTTACCGGACATCCTTAAAGCCGTGGGTCTTGTCGAGAGTCCTTGAGACCATGGAGACAACCTTGGCTGTGGTCAGAGGGCCCATGGCAGGTGAATCAGTGTAATGGCCCTCGAGACAGATGAGGGCCGCCGAAAAGCTTCGCTCTTCGATGGACTCATTGGAGCCGGGGCCGGTCTTGGCCTGCTCGCCCTCAGCAGCCGTGGGCGCCATGGCGTGAATGTGCGATGTGGAATCTGACCAGAAGTTGCCGCCCGTTGAAGTGAGTTGGCTATAAGACAGTTGCAGACTTTATTCCCGGGTCCCTAAGACGTCTTTCACTACCAAGCTGAAGTCTTTGCTGTGATGCCAGCCAGGTCTGCCGCTTCAAACCTCTTGAGGTTCAAATCCCCCGCCGGGCAAGCGTCGAACGTCACTTGCGCAGAGAGGATTCTAGTCGAAGATCTGTTTGAGATGAGAGATCGAAGAGGGAACCAAGTAAAGGGAAAGAAAGGTGTGTGTTGGTCGGGTTGGTAATCCTTCCTTGCTGTGTGCCTCACCTCGAGAGCTCAACGCCGCTTGTTTATTTAGGGCGGTTTGTCACTGAAACTTTTCCGCCGTGGCGGATCTCTTCAACGGGCGTGCACGCACCGAGCAGCCAATCACAGAGCGCAAACGGTCTGTACCTCAGGTACTCGGGTAAGGTACGTACCACGTGGTGGTCCCTGGTGGTCCCTGTTCCGCCGATAAGCCCCTCTATCTAAGGTACCTGCCTGCCCGTCTATCAGTGAGCTTGATCTCGCAATGGCGGGGTAGATTTTTCTCTGCAGAAAAGAGGACGAGACGGGACTGGCACCCCTCGACGCTGACGATATATCTCTCCGAGGATACCAGAGCGAGCATCCTAGCCCAGTCCTCCTGGATCCTTCGATCTCTCCCGTCAGATCTGCCTCTCTGTATCTAATTGGAGCCCCATATACAAGTCCCACGGCATCCCCTCTTATCCGTGCTCTTCTCTTCCTGTTCCTCTCTTTCTCCTAGCTCCCATATACCATACATATCCGTCCCTTCACATTACAGTTCTTCTTCCGCCGAGCGGTCATACAGACACAATGGGCTCCCTTCCAGACCACTTTGACCGTAAATGATCCCCCCCTTTCCCAGGGTCCCATTTTAGAAAGCCGCTCTCCGCTAACACTCCTCTTCCTACAGGCCCTGTCCACATCGCGGTGATAGGCGGCACCGGCCTCGCCCACATCGAGGGCTACACTCCCGTCGCGGCACTCAACCCCCTAACCCCCTGGGGCCACCCCTCGGCGCCGATCCAGATCCTCGAGCACAACGGCGTGCCCATCGCTTTCCTCTCCCGGCACGGCCTTCACCACGAGATCGCGCCTCACGAGGTGCCCAACCGCGCCAACATCGCGGCCCTGCGCCACGTCGGCGTCCGGTGCGTCATCGCCTTCTCCGCCGTCGGCTCCCTGCAGGAGCAAATCCGCCCCATGGACTTCGTCGTCCCGGACCAGATCATCGACCGCACCAAGGGCATCCGCCCGTTCACCTTCTTCGAGGGCGGCGTCGTTGGCCACGTCGGCTTCGCGGACCCCTTCGACGCCAAGGTCGGGAAGGTCGTTGAGCAGTGCGCGCACGCCATGCAGGGCGAGGGGAGCACGCTGCACATGGGAGGCACAGTCATCTGCATGGGTAAGGGACATCATACACTCAAATTCCGATCCTCTTCTGCCCCTTGACTCCTCTTCGTTGAGGGCACGTATCGAAGGAGGTGAAAGAAAAGGGGCTGACTCGCTGACTTTACTCCTTTCCACACACAGAGGGACCCCAGTTCTCCACCCGCGCTGAGTCCAACATGTACCGCTCCTGGGGCGGCTCCGTCATTAACATGTCCGCCCTGCCCGAGTCCAAGCTGGCCCGCGAAGCCGAGCTGTCCTACCAGATGATCTGCATGGCCACCGACTACGACTGCTGGCACGACTCCGACGACGTCGACGTCGCCATGGTCATGAAGCACATGGCCCAGAACAGCGTCAACGCCAAGCGCCTCGTCGGCGCCGTGCTCGACCAGCTCGCCCGCCAGGAGCACACCGACCTGGTCATGGGCCGCCACTGGGAGGGCGCCAGCGCCGGGGGCGTCAAGTTCATCACCAAGCCCGAGGGCCGCTCCCCCGAGGCCGCCAAGAAGGTCGAGTACCTCTTCCCCGGCTTCTGGGACAACTAGGCGGGTGCCGGCTTTCTTCTGTGTCGCGTGAAAATTTTGCTTGCAGGTGGTTGCCAGCCGCTTAAGGCATTTGTGTTCAGATCGCTCCCGTGTTATAGAGGGAGATTAGCTGCTATCTAAAACAACGAGAGTTATGGGAAGTAAAATCTGCGATAAAGATAGACGGAGGGCGCATTTTAGTCGTTTAAACCGGCGGCTTCTGGGTATTGTTGAATTACCAATATCTCATCCTCGTGCCGCGGTAGCTAAAAGCGGCCTATTCAGGCCATAATCTAACCTAACCGATGCCACTGATCGACTGGTATCCTACGTATACTATATCCATAGAAGCCACGAGGGCTATCATGCATGACTGAACTCTTCTCTTATCCCAGACGCCCATAACGCCAGCATCATCACAACGTGGGCCGGAAAACCAAACCGGCATGCCACACCCCAGCCGTCCCCTTATATGTATGCGACCGACCGCCCTCACATCAGCTGGTACAGCGCCTGGACGCCCTTCTCGGCGGCGGCCACGTGCCACGGCCTGACGTCCGTCTCCCTGTCCACCAGGCCCCTCGCCCTGGCGAGCGTCCCCAGGCCGCGGAAGTACGTCAGCATCTCCCGCAGCAGCGCCTCGTACAGCCGGGCGTGGCCCTCGCTGTGCAGGATGTTGACCTCCATCACCACCGGCGGATCCTCGGGCCGCGTCCCGCCCCGCTTGACCAGGTACCCGCTCACGAGCGCCGGGTTCAGCTCGACCAGCGACGCCGAGCTGTTCAGCCGGTGGGACACCACGGCACCCCAGGTGGTGTCCGTGACGTCGACCAAGGTCGCCTCCGGGTCGGCCTCCGCGCCAGTTTCCGCGCCTCCCCCGGCTCCTCCCCCAGGCGTCGTGGCGTTCGGGGCTGTGGTGGCGGCGCCCATGGGTGTTGCCGGCGTCCCGCTCTGCTCGGGTGAGACAATGGATGCCTGCGGGGTGGACACGGGCGTGCTGTAGAACACCGACTGCACGTTGG
Source organism: Pleurostoma richardsiae (assembly GCA_030052745.1). Lineage (NCBI taxonomy): Eukaryota > Fungi > Ascomycota > Sordariomycetes > Calosphaeriales > Pleurostomataceae > Pleurostoma > Pleurostoma richardsiae. Next base: position 135,598 of record JANBVO010000006.1, read on the forward strand.
TCGGGATTTTGACCGCGGGCGGGATCAGCTGCAGGGACGGGTTCGTGTCCACGGTCATCAGGGTCAGGCTGACCGAGGCCTTGGACTCGGTCTGGCCGAGCGCGATCCAGAAGTCGATCTCCTGCTGGTCCATGGGCCCGCACTTGGTGATGATGACGCGCCAGTGGACCTTCCACACGGATATCAGGTCGTGCGTGGTCTCCCAGATCTCGTGCGCGACGTCCGCCAACGGCGTCGAAAGGGGCTTCGCTTTCCTCCCCAGGCAGTACGACGCTGTCATCTGCTTGCTGCCGCGGTTATCTGTCCATGCCGCAGTCACCCATCGTTCGTCTACACTTTGTGCATAGGCGATATGGATGCACGAGTTGTCCTGCAGCAGGTTGGTCGGCGGCGTGGTTGTCAGCCTGAACTCGATCATCCGCGGCAGAGGTTGCTCTAGAACGATAGCCGGAGAAGGCATCGGCCCTCCGAAGAGGGTGCAGCGATCGTATGTCTCCAGACATAGCCTGACATAGTCTGCGGGTGCCAGAATGGCCAATGAGGATGCCGTGGCGACATAGTCCACTGGCACGAGCTGTAGGACAAGCTCGTTCTGAACCGCCTTCTTCCTGTCCAACAATGCCCTCTTGTACATTTCGAAGAGCTGCTTGAAACATGCACAGGCCTCGACAATTGAGCTCGGCTCGTCAGGTAAGTAGACCAGATACACCACGAAATTCTTACCAACAGCCGGAAGACCCATCAAGGCGTGAGCAACTCTGGCAACTTGGTCAAACCGTGACATCGCAGAGGTCGGGGACCTGCAGGGTTGATCCGCATCGAATGGCACCAGCCCATCTGTTATACCTCCCACGGACGGCGTCCGTTCGAAGGTTCCGAGCTTAAGGGACTCATACACGCTGCGAAGCCGATCCATGAATATACCAGCGTTTTCCGACATACCGTCCCAGTTCGGAAAAATGCAGATAGAGTGGATGTCCTTTGCCCCCTGTGAAGGACCCAGTCCCAAGCTCTCCCAGAAGCCTATTGCAGAAGGCAAGACGGAGAGTTGCGACTCATGCCTACGAACCTCAACATGTGGAGCAGGGATTTGGAACAGGTTAGGCCTCAGTGCCTCCATGCCCGCTGTCGGCCTCGGTTGCATCCGCGTTGGTTGTCCGAGCAGCGGTACATCTGTAACCTCAATTAGAGGGCGAAGCTGGCAGTCTGCTGCACCTTCAAGAGCCTGTGGCAAGATGCTCTGCAGTGTACGGATCGAGCTCCGAATGCGAGTCGCTAGCTCTCGACGTGACTCGATTATTCCATGCATGTCGGAGATGAGATCAAAATGGCCAAGCTTCAAGCAGCCACTAACTGCCTGCTCTGTAATGATCTGTGCGATCGTGATGAAGTCATCATCTGCTAGTGAAAGCTGACTTGGGAAAGGGTCTGGGTCGGCAAAGTAGTTGATAAGGGATAGTTCAGGCGTATCCAGCCCTGAAAGTCTAGATAGGTCCACAGTGCTGTAGGCCGGTGAATCAGCTCCGCCGTCCAGATCCCTGAGTGATGTCGCAATGGACTCATGGTCATCGTCTAAGCGCCTGCGTCTGACGCTGGACTTGGTCGGAGACGACGGTTCCTCGGAAAAGTCGCTGCTGTCGTCCTGGTCTGATACGAGACTGACTTCGTCAGCATCAGAAGCCGGGTCTTCTAGTCTGCCGGGACTGTGCTGTATAGAACTGTTCTCTAAATCGCCCGTTATCCTCGCCATCAGAGCACTCATATTCGAGGAAAGATCCGTCAGCTTCCCCCGCCCTTTGCTGTGGCGGCGGAGATAGTCTGTGGTCGGTACTGTTGTGGGTGTGGGAGTGTCCTTATTCTCCTTCTGAGAGTCCCAATGCACGTCGAACCGGCCACTATCCTGGTACTTCTTGTTAAGGAGAGAGACGGACGGGTCGAAGTGGACTTTGCCAAAAACGCTGCCACGACGTTTCGGCTGTTCTGAGGCTGGTGTGGTTTCCGTGGTGCCTTCTAATGAGGCCTTGACTCGCTTATATACGGTATCGGGATCAAAAGGACTTGGCTGTCGTTTGACGCCAGCTGCAGACGTGCGGGACAGAGCTCTGTTACGCTGGCGGCCCTCATCGGTAAGTGTACTTCGAGCGTGCTTCAACTCAGGTTTCGCAAAGACCGGCGATGCCGGGCCGTCCAGCATCTTGATGTCCGCCTCAGTGTCAGCAGGGTTATGAGAGAACTGCCCGAAGTGTTGACTAGTATCAGCCGACGTATCCATAGCCGAAGCGATGTCGGGAAGACCCGAAAGAGTGACATCCATTGAACTTGGATGCTCGTCAAAGAAACTGAAGTCCGCGTCGGTAATATTGGCGTCACCGAACATGTCCTCACCAATATCTCCGAATAGATTCTCTCCTTGAATTAGGAACGAGGTTTGAGGCTGTTCGCGCCGAGATTCCGTGCCATCCCACCCATGCCCGAAGTTGTCCGCTATCGGCCCTGACCCAACCATCGTCGTATCAATATCCACAATCGCAGCAGAGGCAGCTTGATTCCCCGGGCTTGAGACTGTCCCGTCCATCGATGGCGTAGCTCCGACAGGATTCTGAACGCCATCGGGAGGAGTTGGATACATAGCTCCCGCTGCTGGCCCAGCGTTGCTGGGACGGCGAAGCGAGAAAGGAGAGTGGCTGTTAGGTTGGGCGCGATTATCAGTTTCAACGGCAGGGGCAAGGGCAGCCGCTTCCCTTTCCTTCTTTCTCTTAACCAATGCCTCCTCTCTCTCTTCATTGCCTAGATACCACGTCTTAGCATTGTTTAGGGCATCAAAGCTCTCCTTTGCACCGGGTGAGCTCCCGTCATGCTCACAGTGATGCTTCGAAAGGCGGGCTGTGAGCTTCCTGAAGCATAGCACGGACGGCCAGACTAGACTGGCTGACGGATTCATGACAGGAGTTCGTTTTCCGTCATTCCTTTGCTCTAGCGGCTTCCTGCGCAGAGACTGGATGGTGAGCCAAGAAGACTTGTTTAGAAGGGCAGAAGAAACACCCCGCAACTCGAGCATCTTAGAACATATACTGCGCCACTGCGTTGTCCTCCTGTCAGACTCAGGTCGGAAGCGGGTAACTTGTGTGTCTGGCGACTGTACGGCGCTTGCGTCCCATGGGTTTTCTCCGCCATCAGCAATGCCCTGAAACGTCCCAAAGATCCCCAACGGGCCGGCCAGAACAGAGACACCCGGAGACATCAAGTTTGACTGCAAGCTATCCGCAGCAGATGCTAAGCCATGCACAAGAGAGAAAGCCAGACTGATGAGAAGCGACCCGGTGGTTGTCAGGTAGACTCGAAATGTGCCAATTGTCGCCGGCGTGTGAGGCTGGCCGTTTTCGGAGCCACTGATGGGCGGCGCAGGAGGTAGAAGCAAGGATCTTGCGTTGAGCGGTATGGCCCCAACCTTGGAACAGAACAGGTACGACAAACTCGACAACAGGGCGGCAATGAAGTGCTCATAGATATCCTTGACGGGAATGGCGGCATGGCCTTTCGTATCCGCAGTAATGGCCGTTGCAACCCTTGAATCGCCATCTTGGGTAGTGGCAACCGAGGATTGGGATGAGGGTGGGACGTTCAGTGCCTGCGCACTTCGAAAAGCATTGTTGTCCAACGCAGAACCACTAGACGACGAGCTGCTTGGCGTTGTTGTAGAGTTGACCCCCGGGGGTCGGTTCTTGAGTAGATTGGCGGGCTCGAATGCACCTTCGTCGACGACACCTATCCTAGAGCCACATATATCAATGACGGGTTCGAGAGCGGGCATTCCTGGTGAGCCGATCGTGCCGCCGTCCTTCCCCACCAGCTGAAAGCACCAGATACTCCTGCGGACCGGGTCCGCATAGACCAGATGCCCTCCATGTCTCAGCGCATTCTCCACGTCAGAGGGTGCGAATGTGTAGCTCGATGGGTGCGAGATCGCCGGTTCGTATATCTTGAAAGCGATGGATGAGATATTACTCTAAGACGCGCGCATCAGATCAGTATTGGGAGCTCGCAGATGGAAGAAGGCGGCAAAGCGGGGGATCATACAATCAATAGCGTGTTAGTGTCATATTCCCCGGCGTCCATATCGTGAATCGAGCCCCTTGAGTCGTCGGGGTTGCTCCTTCATAGGCAAGACAGGCTCCCGGGCGTTCGTTAGAGCGGCAGGCGACAATGGCGGTCGTGTCACAGCGCCGCTCGATTGCAAGCGAGGGCCGAGGGACGGGTGTCGGAGGCGCGTGTCGAATGGAGTGGCGCTGAGCACTGGATGAAGCGGATCTTTGATATCAAGTTGTTCGCTACACCGGACTCCATCGCAGCAGTCCCATATAGCCGGGACAGACAGCGTGACGGAGTAAGGCCGGAGCCGCGCAGCAAATATAATCAGTCGAACAACGAAGAGAGGCGCGTTCAAGTAAGGGCCAGCAAATAGAATAGAATGGCAACGAAGGAGCTCGTCCGCTGAAGCTCAGGAGAGCTGGTACGACGGGTCCTGTTGGTGCTCTCCGGGCTGGCGGGACAGCGAGACAGCGGGCTGATGCGCGAGGAGTCGATGTGCGACGATAGGATCAGCAGCACTTGGCGGGCGGGCGTGGAGGAGGTTCAGGCTAATATTCCCAGGCGAACGGGCTGGACAGCGGAGCGGCCGCAGAGGACCACCTGATAGGCCCGCCGGGATCCCAGCACTTGTTTGCCCTTAGCTCGGCCTGAGCCGACGCTAAATGGGGCTTCCTGGTTACATCTCGCCCCGTGCAGCTGCTTATCAGCGATAAGAAATTTCCCCATCCGAGCAGATCCAATCTTTTTTTCTTCCTGTCTCGCTGCTCCCCGCCATCACCATTCAACGAAAGGTGGTTTTTCCGGCGAAAGCTACGCTCTCGCTGTCGCACACGATGAAGATCACGACTCCGGGCCTGGTTCCCGTCTATACGGTCGCCGGAGAATCCACATCCCGGCCTCTTCCCGACTGGCTGACGCGAAGGAGGAAGCGAAGCCTGAAGGATGACCCCGAGTACCAGAACCGAGTCGAACTCCTGCAGGATGTACGCCATACCTCCCCCACTTCCTCCTTCGATATTGTGGAAAATGTCTGACTGAACGTGCTGTTTATAGTTCGAGTTCGACGAGGCTTCAATATGCGTACGAGTTAGCGAGGATGGAAACTGGGTCATGAGCACCGGAACCTACAAACCACAGATGCATGTGCACAGCTTGCCGCAGCTCAGTTTGAGCTGGGACAGGCACACCATCTCTACAAACGTCAGATTCGTCCTGCTAGGTTCGGACTGCTCGAAGAGTCTTCATCTACAAGACGACCGGAGGATAGAAGCGCACACGCTAGCCGGCTGTCACTGGCAAGGTCGCCTTCCCCGGTATGGCCGAGACCTGGTCTACGACCGGTTTTCCACCGAAGCCCTAATACCTGCTGCGGGAGTCGATGATGAGGGGAACGGGGAGGTTTTTCGTCTCAACCTCGAACGCGGCCAGTACCTTAGGTCTTATAAAATCGATGTCGGTAGAGACGATGGCTCGGAGCGCGGCATGCAGGGCAGCATCGACACTGGCTGTGTGAATACGGCTGCAGTGGCCGAGAATACCCACAACCTCCTGGCATTCGGCACCTCCCGGGGAACCGTGGAGTTCTGGGATCCCCGGTCTCGAGCCCGGTGTGCAGCCCTTGACCTGCCCAGTTCGGAGGAGGTGACGGCGCTTGAGTTCGACCCCTCAGGTCTGTCCCTCGCCATTGGAGCGTCTACAGGCATCGTGCGCCTCTTTGACTTGCGGCGACCGGTACCTCTCCTCACCAAAGACCAAGGCTACGGTTTCCCAGTGCAAAACATCATGCATTTGACCACAGCATCTCATGAGAAGAAGGTCCTGAGCTCCGACAAGAAGAGTATCAAGTTGTGGGATCAAGAGACCGGTGATACTTGGACGTCCATCGAACCTGTTGTTGACCTCAACTTTGTCACCCACTGTAAAGACTCCGGGATGCTGTTAACTGCGAACGAGGGCAAGCAGCAGCACGCGTTCTTCATCCCACAACTGGGCCCGGCCCCGAGCTGGTGCCGATACTTGGACTCGATAACCGAAGAGATGGAGGAGGAGATCCCAGAGACATACGAGAACTACAAGTTCTTGACGGTGCCGGAGCTCAAGCAGCTCAGCTTGTCACATCTCGTCGGCAAGACAAACCTCCTGCGGCCTTACATGCACGGCTACTTCGTTGCTACGAAGTTGTATGAGCAAGCCCGCCTCATTGCGAACCCATATGTATTTGAGGAAGAGCGGGCCAAGAGAGTCAAGGAGAAGATTGAGAAGGAGCGGACTAGCCGGATCAGGAGCACCAAGAAGGTCAGGGTCAACCAGAAGATCGTCGACAAGCTCCTGCAGAAGCAAGAGAAGAGAGAGACGGTGGATACGGAGGCTGGCATTCTCGGTGATGAGCGTTTCAAGAAGATGTTCGAGGATGAGGAGTTCAAGGTCGACGAGACCACTCACGAGTTCCGCGCTCTCAACCCTAGCACGAAGGTTGACGCCCCGGAAACAGATGGAACCAGCGGCGCCCACGGTCGAAGCAGTAGGGGCGCGAGGGATCCTGAAGAAGATGACGACTCAGCGCCTATTCGGAAGTCTAATGGCGACGTTTCTATGCGGATATCGTCATCTTCACAGGCGGGCAGATCGACAAGGGATACAGCACTGGGGTCACGGGCTCAAAAGTCTGGAAGAAGCGGAAAGACTCGCCGGGAGGAGGTCGTTGGTGAGCAACAGGTCACTTTCCTTCCGGAAAGGAAGAAGAAGGGAACAGAGGAAGAGTCTGCGCCCACGAAGAGGCGCTTGGACGGCAGACGAAGCGCAAGCGGCAACGCCTTCCGAAAATTATAATACAAAATAATCCGCCACGGCCAGTCCAATGCTGGCCGTATTCATCAACGCGCTGCTGCATAATCGGGCTCATATGATCCAACCCCCGGAAACATCGCCATTCATAAAATCCGCTCCACCATCAACGCTCAACCAACTACTGGAGGCCTCGCCCTTGACCCATCGTCTCCTATCGCCTCAAGAATTTCCGCTTGACTTCGACTTCGGTAAGACCCTTCTCGACATCCTCTGGTCTCAGCCGCGGAGTGGGCGGGACATCGTCGAGCTTGACACGACCGGCACGCGACCTTGACGGCCCTTCTTTGACCGACTTAGGGAATTCGGAGCGCCTGGGGGTCAAGGCCGTGACGACCTTCTTTGCAGATCTCCGAATGGTCTCGCGAACCCGCCATTCTCTCTTCTTGGCGACGTAGAAGAGGACCGAGGAGGCAACTGGTAGGCTGTCAGTGGTCGTGGCCATCTTCAAGAGCTAGTAACGGTGCGCTCACTTCCAAACACGCCGACGAAGCAGACAATGACGATGATGGCTACCATCGCGCCATGAGATATACCGACACCGCCGGGAGAGCTGCCTGCAGCACCGGCAGCACTGTCTTCAGCATCGGACCCTGATGAGCTGGCGCCGGCTGTCCCGGGAGCGGCGTCCTGGCCACCCGTGTACGGGTCGAGGGTGGCGAGGGGGAAGTAGGTCGACGCAGTCGTCGCGGCCGCCATCTTGTCGAGCTGGTGCTGTGGTATTGTTCAAAGCCGTTCGGTCGCAGAGCGCTCAGTTGCTCCAGATCCTTCCGTGTGTAAATCGAACGACCGTCGAACCACTTCCAGCCAGCGGAAGGAGGAGCACGGAAGCAGCAGTATAAGAATCCGGGAGAGGGACTGGGCGCTCAGGGAAGCCACGCGCGGCCACTGGCTGGCTATTTAGAGTACTGGCCGGGACCAGCAGGCCAAGCATTTGCGTCTCGGCAGAGGACGCCTCCTTGGCCTTTGCCTGGACCCCGGCCTAAAGATAGCAATGACAGGCCCATTATACCCCTTGTACGGACTGTGTCTTGCTGCACCGCGAGGATCTGTGACCGCACTTGCAGACCAGCACGTCGCTCGGCACTCGACGGCCGTGCCCTGGCACTCGAAAGGCTTCTAACTAGACAGCAGCCCGCGCCGCCATTGGACGCGTGCGTGCGGACGGTGAAACCCAGGCACAAAACGACCATGGACCGTCGCATCTGCGGCGTCTTCTATTGGTGGTTTGTGTGTCTGCCGAAGCGCTGAGGTTGTTTGGCGCCCTTCGTTGTGCCCCTGGCGAGCACGCTGCAGGCGGCCAATGAGAGGCGGCGGACAGGGGGCTGATCACCGCCAGGGGATCACATCTGCAGGCGCCGCACCTTTTCACGGTAGACACATGCGCCTCACTCAGTCTAAATCAAGGTTATCGGGCAGAAGGCCCTCTTCGACCAGCCATATAGTTATCTGCTGCTGTATACTGGGTGCCTACTTACGTGATGTGATTCCATATGCCTACATCACCAAAGGAGTGCTCCGGTCGATTGCGAATGCAGGTTGATGCACCTGTGATCAGTGACCCCATCGAAATAACAGCTTGCGCGGCGACGACGGTCGTCCGTGATCATGAATGGAATCCTGCATCCCTTCCCACCAGCCGAGAAGCTCTCTCGGCTCCACGTCAAACGACACGTCTCTACTGCACATTCTGTCCTCTGCAGATAACGACGCCAAGGCCAAGACGACAAGCCCCTTTTCCCAGCCAGAAGAGCCAATGACAACCCAGAAAAAAGGCAGCGAGTATCACTTGCCGCCGTCTCGACGAGAACTAGGAGCCTCGAAATCGTCGGCCTGTTGTTGGTTTCGTGGTGCCTTCCATGCAATGCTTAAATCTGCCTTCGCTTCTGTTGACCCAAATATAGCTTTGCTTCCTTGAGACACGTGGAGGATCGAGGAGACGTAGTCCGGATGCTGGCTTGTCAGTTGGACCCGGCAGCTGCTCTCTATCCTATTCATGTATGCGCCTAGTTGCGGCCAGTGTCATGCTACATGGTCCGTGTATGGCCATAACGAGGAGAGCAGAGAAATATCCTATACACGCCATGAAGGGCGATCTCATCTAGCTCGCCTCTCGTCCAGTATGATCCCAGCTCGCCGGCCGTCTTGCTTCTGTTCCCGTTTGGTACACCAGGGGAAACAAGCTCTCGAGGCCGTTTGTCAGGGCCAACAACGGCCGGAAGGTCCAGCTGCCGGGCTATTTCTGTTCACAGCCGCCCAAAGCAAGTTGCCATTGGTTTTCACTCTCTCCCGGGCCTGCTATAGTGCGGAAACTTTCGCGAAGACCTCAAGGCTGGAGCGAGCATCCACATTGATACCCAAGATGCTAGCCGGTAAGCACTGAATCAATAAGACGGATGAGACTACGTTGAACAGATGAAGCAACAAGAGCAATCATTACAGCTATCCAGGGTGCAGCGCTATCACGCTACTTACATGACCTAGTCATCCATTCATGACTGCCGTATCGAACATCCGGGCACCGTGTATGTCCTCTCAAGTATCGGTCCAGTCTATATGTGCCCACAAGAGCCAAGCAAGGCATAATACCTACCCAACGCCCTATAAAATGCAAAAGCAAGCCACGCAGAACGCTGAGCACTCCCTCCAAGTCGAGAGAAAAGTAGACGGAAGCACAATCAGTACGTCTCCGGTAGCGACGAGAAGGTCGGCACCGTGTCGTTGCAGTTGAAGCTCCGGTCGTACGCCTTCTCGGGCAGGATCCCCGCCGCCATCCCCCTCTTGTAGCTCCACTGCGTGCTGCCCTCGCCGCTGGTCCACCACGTCCAGTAGAACCAGCCCCACCCCTTCTCGAAGCTGTCCATCTGCGCCTCCGCGAACGTCCGCAGGAACGTCTTGTAGTCGTCGCTGTACGCGCTCGGGTCCGCGTTGGCATCGGTGCAGTCGCACTGGTCGTTCAGCGTCGGGCACCGCGGCGTCAGCGCGTTGAGAGGGTCCGACGAGTTGCCCGTGTTGTAGGTGCCCGTCCAGCGGTTGCCCCAGCCCACGTTGGTCAGGTACTGCGCGCAGTCGGTGTCCGCCTGCGACCACTCGGCCACCAGCGTCGGGCCGTACCCCGTCGACGTGTCCATACTCTGCTCCGTCTGCTCCGTCCAGCCCTCGCACGCGTACGTGATCTTAGTGGTGTGGTTGTAGTCGATCTGGTTGTTGTTGAAGATGACGTACTGGTGCACGTCCAGTGCCATGTCGTCGTAGCCCGTCATGCGGCCCTGCCAGTTGCTGAGCCCCATGAACCCGTCGCCAAACACGACGATGGCGTTCTTGACACCGTTCTTCCGCACCAGCGCATACATCTCTTCGGTCCAGCTTATCACCTGATCGACCGGGAGGAACGTCATCTTCGGCTCGTTGCACAGGCCGTAGTGGGAGATGATGTTGGTGTACCGGTCCTGCGCGAAGAACTGGGACAGCTTGTCGTGCACATCTTTAGACCGCTGGACGTTGAGGTCGCCGTCCGTCCCGTTCATCCACCCGATGGGCCCTTGGCGGCCACTGTGATTCCATCCATTCTGGCTGCCCGGAAGAGCATGGAGGTCGAGATTTACGCGCAGTCCGTATTTCCGCGCCCACTCGATCCCTCGCAGAAGATACCGCCATGAGGTCCGAAAGATGTAAGGGTCGCCCGAATAGGTCTCCACGGCCCAGTAAGAGAACGGGATCCGGACATGGTCCAACCCAGCGTCTGCAATCTCCGCGAATGTTGACTCCGTCACAAATGTCGAGTAGTGCTTTTCCAGAGTGCTAGCGCAGTTTGAAGCCAAATAGGTACATAGTGTGTACTCGTCGATGATGCCAAGATCCGAATCGTAGCTGAACAGATCCGGAGTGATGAACGGCTCGAGGGACAGCCACCCTCCTAGATTGACTCCCCGTGCTGGCGTGTCGGCGTAGGAGCCCCAAGCCTTATTGAGAGCAGGCACGTACTCGTTCGCGGCTTTACTATCGTCCCACGTCGAGTTCAGCCCCATGATCGGCAGGTCTCCGACTGTATCGTTCGTGTATGTAAGGTTAAAGTCAACTGTGTCGACCCATGTGTAAGGATTGAGATAGTCTGGCGCATTGGACGGGATGCTGTCCGGTGATATGCTGCTTAAACCGGTTGAAGAAGAGCTGGAATCGTTAGATTTCTTCTTCTTGCTGACAACAACCGCAACAACGATGATGACAATCAAGATGACGAGGCCGCATCCGCCGAGAATTACTAGAAAGCATTAGTATTACAGCAATCCCAGGTTTTGGCGGTACACTGACATAACCGCTTCTTTTTCTTGCTCATCTTCGGTTTGGCCTCGTAGTAGAGGTCCTCCTTCTCCAGACTGTCATAGCTGCTGGTACCGCCTCCACGCATGCCTTTGATGTCTCGACTTCTGCCCTCTTCCATGGCAACACCACTCACAACCCGGTGTTTCTTAGACCTCCGGCGCTCTTTTCGGGGGTCGTCCGAGTATCCATAGTCGTCTCTCTCGGCTCTCCTCCTCTCCCTCCGAGGGCTGTCTTGATATTCATCACCCTCGATTCCCGGGTGATCTTCCGCGTCGGCTTCTATAGCCCTCTTCTGGCGCTTCTTCTCTTCTCTTCGTTTCCTCCTCTTTTCTCTTCGTTCCTGTCTTTCTCTCTCATCCTCCAAGTCCCTCGTGTCTCGAGCTTTACGTCTGTCCTTTTTTTCTCTCCGTTCTCTCGCCTCCGGCCTGGGAGCATCCCGGGTATGCAACTCATTCAGCCGTGCCAATGCATCCGCCGATAACGCATGCGAGCTCCTCCCCGACCGGCTCTCCTCCGATGCGGATACCTGGTGCCGTGAGCTTGATGACCGTTTCTTATGATGTCGTCTGGTTTCCGAGTCGCGGCGCCTGTGGGAAGCTTGGCCCTCACCCTGCGGCGCCATACTGGTACAGCGAGGAATGCGGCGTTGATCAATCGGTCTCTAGTGTCGCTGTCCTGGTGCCAAAGAATGGAGGATGTTTCAATACTTGCCAGCTCGGTCCCGACCATTTCCTGTTTGGGCGATATTGACGCGCGGACATTGGCCGGGCAACCATCTTATCAGTCTGCTCTAAAGTGGTTGCATCTGTGGGGCGATCCGATCAGCGGTCTAACATGGCTCGCGGGCGAAACCCCGCAACAGCCGTCGCAAGCCGAAGCTCAACCCCGGATTTACATCATGCTGTCCCCTCTGCTTCGTCTGACCGAGAGGTTTACCTCCTCCGTTGCTCTTTTTTGCTCATTATTGAGAAGATAGAAGCCCGTCGTGTCTTTGATAAGGGTGCTCGATACGGAATATCCGTTTCTCTACGCCTAATGCCGCTCGGAGTCCACCCAAAACAAAGGTTATGAGGGTCCAGGCTTCCCAACACCTTCGGAGGGTGTTGGCGCCCTCGACTCCGCGGTGTGCTGTGTACAGGGCATCGTGGACTCAACTGGTCAAGTCGCGGTGTTATTCGACGCATCCACCCAACGCGAAGCTGAACCTACCGACCGATTATGCCAGAACGCCCTTGCTCGCCCACACATCGCAGTCGGCTCTGAACAACCCAGAACTGCCCCCAGAAGCGCGGAGCGGTGCAACAAAGCGGATGAACCTATTCCAGTCGATCAACGATGCTCTGTCGATAGCGCTAGCCGAAGACGAGAATGTTTTGCTATTTGGAGAAGACGTTGCGTTTGGTGGAGTATTCCGCTGCTCTATGAAGCTGGCCGAGATGTATGGCGGCGACCGCGTCTTCAACACGCCCTTGTCCGAGCAGGGCATCATGGGATTCGCCATTGGGCTGGCCGCCGAGGGCATGCGGCCCGTAGCGGAAATCCAATTTGCCGACTACGTGTTTCCAGCCTTTGACCAGATGGTCAACGAGGCGGCCAAGTTCCGGTACCGCGACGGTACCTGCGGCAGGCATGCCGGGGGTCTGACCGTCCGGATGCCCTGTGGAGCGGTCGGCCACGGCGCTATGTACCACTCCCAGTCCCCTGAGAGTTTGTTCACGCATGTGCCGGGTTTCAGGGTGATCATGCCGCGGTCGCCGTTGCAGGCGAAGGGCCTGCTGCTCGCTGCAATCCGGAGCAACGACCCTTGCATCTTCATGGAGCCCAAGGCGCTGTACCGAGCCGCGGTAGAGCAGGTGCCTGTGGCCCCGTATGAGCTGCCGCTGTCCAAAGCGGAGATTCTCAAGGAAGGCAAGGATGTCACCATCGTGTCATACGGTCAGCCTCTGTATATTTGCCTGTCTGCAATCAAGCAGGCGGAGCAAGAGCTGGGAATCAGCATCGAGCTGATCGATCTTCGGACCATCTATCCATGGGACAAGGATTGTGTCCTGAAGAGCGTCCAGAAAACAGGACGCTGTCTGGTGGTCCACGAGTCAATGATCAATGCTGGCGTCGGCGCCGAGGTAGCGGCGGTAATCCAAGAAGATCCGGAAACATTCATACGCCTCGAGGCTCCAGTTGCACGAGTTGCAGGATGGAGTATACCAACGCCATTAGTATTCGAGAAGTTCAATATTCCTGACGTTTCAAGTGAGTACACCTTCAGTTGGCGGTCCTAGCCTGACCATCAAGCTAACAGTCGAACAGGAGTTTATGATGGCATCAAGAAGGTCCTGGAGTACTGACGACTTTGGTTCGTTCAGATATCGGACGTTCATAAGTAGCACATGCATATAAAGAGGACATGACATACATGATCCAGATCTAGCAAAGAAGTAAATCAAGTAGACCTGGATAAATGCGAAGATTAATGGGGAGCTTGCAATGAATTTTTGAGGTGCTCGGTTCCAGATTCTTCGTGATGACCGGGCCGCCAACAGCTGGCAGCTGAAGTCTGACGGCCCCGCATTGGTGCCCCGCGCGGCCCGCGTCAACGGGCTCCTGTTTCATCACCGGAGCAGCAACCCGACGGAGCTCCCTTCACAGCACGCTCCAAGCACGCGGAACTGCTCAACATAGCCACTGTGTGGTTAATTCCTTCCACTTCCTTTTGGAACAACATACCCTATGGAGACAGCCCTAGACTGGGTCTCCACTTTCGTGGAGGGCGCGCCTCCTGGTGAGGTACGTATCCTTATTTCGCTCGCCCAGGCGACGCTGACATTGCCAAGCTCGCAGATGTTGTAGCCGGTATGCTGAACCGCCAACTACCCTCTCACGTGGATCGCTAACGATGACGCTGCCGCAGACATCAAGAACCTGACGCCCGCGCACCCACGGGTGGTTGGCCAGCTGGGCGAGGCATTCGAGAAGTACAACGAGGAGCAGTTCATCACCGTGAAGTTGCCTGGCGGCAGCCAGCAGGTCATCATCAGCATCCACAGTTCCCTCGGAGATGGCCGATACTACGACGTCGAGAGTTCCTCGAGCTTCGAGTTCGACCACGCGACACAGGTGCGGAACGCTATACGCCGGGGCTTCAAGGAGAAGGAGGCGCTGACATCTTTGCAGAAAGCCAGCGGTGTCCAGAGCTACGTCCTGGAAAGCAAGCACTCCGACCTCGTGTACGTCTGACTGAGTGGCAATGAAGATCCAAGGTTCACTGACTCTCTGCAGGAAGTCGACACTCAAGAGCCTCGGCACGTATGTCAAGGAGCACTACCCCAACGCGTCATATGGCGTGTACCCGATCGAGGGCGACTCGAAGCTGGCTATCATAATAGTCGCCAACAAATACTCCCCAGGCAACTTTTGGTGCGAACTATCCGCCCAGTATATTCCATGGCCGTGGAGACTGACAGACGGGTATAGGAACGGCCGGTGGCGCTCGCTCTACATCTTTGACCCGGCGGGAGGTTCTCTAGAAGGCTCGATCAAGGTGGACGTGCACTACTACGAGGACGGCAACGTCCGGCTCCTGACGAACAAGTCGGCAACAGCGTCAGTCCCGTCCGGGACGGGCAGCGGCATCGCCAAGGAGATCGCGTCGATCGAGAAGAAGTACCAGGAGGAGCTGAACAAGGGGTTCGCGAACCTGAGCGAGGGCACGTTCAAGGGGCTGAGGAGACAGCTGCCGGTGACGAGGCAGAAGATCGAGTGGGACAAGGTGGCCAGCTACCGGCTGGGACAGGACATCGGCGGTGGGAGCTCCCGGCAGTAGATCTCCGCTCCGGCGTGCGTGTTGTGCCGGGGACTACGGAACCGTATCTGCCGTAACCCGGCAAAAGAAGGTGCCAGAAAGAAATCCAGCTTAGCGAGCGGTAGCGGTGCAAGCGGTGTATGCAGGCTCAAGGCAAATGGCGCGTCTGGTCCCCCACCCTTACGCGATCAGTACTGTACTGGACACAACTGCCTGTGGAGCATCTCAACAAGCGCAGGCGGATTCTGTCCAATCTGTCGGCCGGTCCGAGGCGTGCATTTTTTATCCCTGATAAGGAAGACGCTACGAAGCCGCCGCTTCGTAGAGCTCTTGCGTAGTGGCAGTGGTAGCGTAGAATCACGGAGCCAAAATGCTCGATACTGAAATAGAATCCCTTGGTGTCATTGGAACAGACTGGCGATGAGGCAATGCAGAGTGAATCCACGCGCTTTGCTCGGCATGTGTTGTTTCGCTGCGCAGCATCGCTTGACATGCCGTGCACATGAGCCGGCAGGGCAGTCATCGCCGAGGCTCCCCAGATCAGTGAACCGTACTGCGCGCAGCAGAGAGCGGCGTCAGAACGGGCCCCAGAAAGATGGGGGGCCGGGAAGAGGAGTCGGCAACGGCGCAAGGATCTTCGAGATCCCGAGTCGAACCATCTGTGCCATCAGTGCCCACCGCGTCTGTGCGAGGGCGGAGGTTCGGGCCAATCAGCAGCGTGGCAATCGATATCGGCAAAGCCAGGCTGGCTGTTGAGCTCGCTCGGTCACTGACACCTTTTTTGGGCCTCCGCTCCCAAATTTCCCCCTACCTGGCAGGGCGCGAAGTGCTTTGCTAGAGGGAGACGGGATCAATAAAACCACCGTGGACCCTTTTTCTCTCCTCAACCTCCTGCGATCCCACCCCACTCAACCGATCGGTAGCAACAATCGCCAGCAGCTTTGCGGTCTGACCCTTTCTCTTTCAGACCTTCTGCCACCGAAAAGCTCGTCAATTCTTCTTGAGCGGACTTTTTATCGTCCAGTTCCCGCCTTTCTTTCCCCCAATCGGCGCTCGCACCAATCAGAGAGAACCGCCTGCCAAAATGTCGGAGACAAAGGAGTTCACGTTCCAGGACGTCGCCGAGCACAACACAAAGAAGGACATCTACCTCGTCGTCCACGAGAAGGTCTACGATATCACCAAGTTTGTTGACGAGCATCCGTAAGTGATGATCTTCCCACTCACCGTTACTCTCCTGCTCCACGCTCTTTTCGCGCCGTGCCCTTATCGTTCAGAGAGGAGCTGTGTTCGCTGATAGACAATCACAGCGGTGGCGAGGAGGTCCTGTTAGACGTAGCCGGCCAGGATGCGAGCGAGGCTTTCGAGGATGTCGGCCACAGCGACGAGGCACGGGAAACACTGGAGCAGCTGCTGGTTGGAAAGCTGAAGCGGCAGGTATGTCTTCGCGCCGTATTTCCGACGAATTGTCAAGAGCTCTGACTGACCGACGCGTTCGCAGCCTGGTGACCCCGGCCCCAAGGCTGCTCTGCCCGGCTCGCTGGCGCCCGCCGGCCAGACGCAGGCCGCTACTGGTCTCGGAATTGGTCTCTACGCTTTCATTCTCATCGGCGGTGCCGCCGCCTACTTCGCCTACAACTACCTTCAGCAGCAGGAGCAGAAGGCTTAGAGGATGATATGTGCACAATGACGTTCAGGGGAGTTGGGTGTAGCTCGGGGTGATTTCGGAGGAGCCCCGATTTCTTTCTCGGAATTGTTCCGGGGCCACGGTCGCATATCATCCGAAATGGTCCCTTCCGCTACAAGTAGACCGATTTTCTCCATGTTTCTGGCCATGTGGCGCTTCGGCGACTTTCGGCCTCGCAAGACATGTCCTTCTGGTTTGCTGCATCTGGGACGACGCGCGGAGCTCGTGGGGCGGGTGCAAGCGGTAGTGGCCGACTCGCTCTATCCGTGCGCTGTCCAGCTACCTACCTAGCTGTTACCTACCTACTACCTAAGGTAGTTGCAAAATATATTGACCTTGTAATGCCGTGGATAGGCTCTCTTTTGCTCTGCTTGAAGCCCGCGGTGCCTTTTGCATGTGACTCAAGTAGCCCTCTGACTAGGCGAGGGGCGATGCCCGCGTAACTTGGATTGCCTTGCATCATCATTAACCTCATGGCTGCTGTACCTGTAGATCAAAGGGCAACTGCTCCATATTAGATCACCAGATTTCCAACCGACTCACCGCCATGAAGAATCGGATGGACACCATCGTTGGTTGACTGCACGTACTCGGCACTTTTCTCTAATCGATAACGAAACCGGATACGAGGAACTTAGAGTTGGTAGGTACCCAAGTTACCCAAAATACTCAATTAAGCAGTATTTCCCGGTAAGGCCTAACAGGGGGATTTGTGCTTATTGGCTGACATAAGACCAGTGGGGTACTGAGGTACCTGACCAAGCAACTCGCCTACGGCGAAACGTCAGACCTGCCCTGCCAGTTCGACATTCTAGGTAGGTAAGGTGCTTCAACGTCCGCCTGCTTCACACACCGAGCACCCGTCTCCAGCCGAATCGAGCACCGGCCTTTTTTCTAATACTGCTCGGTTAGCAACAAAGAGCTCGACAGCCAGAACCAAGCAGGATGTCTTTCCTCGAGCGGCAGCAGGCCGCCTTCAGCGGCAGCCTCGCCTCCGCAGCAGCCAAGATGTCATCGTCGACGAAGCGGCCCCTCGCGCCGCCCTCGCCCTCCCCATCCGTCGCCTCGACCACCTCGGTGGCGCCGGCCGGCACGACGCCGACCAAGGGCAAGAAGTCGCGCGACGCCGGCGGGGTCATCTACTCGCAGCCGGAGAACACGGGGCTGGGCAACGAGCTCGCCACGCAGATGGTGTACGCGGTGCAGCACCTCAAGGAGCGCGACCGACCCCTCAAGCTCGACGACATCCTCGACCACCTGTCGGCGACGCGCCAGCCTGAGTCCTTCCAGGTGTCCATCATGGAGCGGCTGCGCGCCAGCCCCAGCGTGCAGTGGATCCCGGACCCGAACCTCAGCGAGCAGACGTGGAAGTCGGGCACGTACGTGCACCGGCCCAAGATCCCCGGCGTCAAGTCCAAGACGCAGCTGCTGGCGTACCTGCAGTCACTGGCGGACGCCAAGGGCGTTGAGGTGAAGGACCTAAAGGACGGATGGAAGGACGCCGACCAGGGCATCGCGGATCTGGAGCGGGAGCACAGGGTGCTGGTCGTTCGGGCGAAGAAGGACGGCACGGCGCGCTGGGTGTGGCCCAACGACCCGACGCTCTGCCACACCGTCGACCCGGAGTTCCGCAACATGTGGCACAAGGTCGAGGTCCCCAGCGTTGACGACATCGTCCGCCGCCTCACGCAAGTCGGGCAGAAGCCCACCAGCGAGGATCCCCGCCTCAAGATCAGCAACGCGCCTAAGGTCAAGAAGGAGAAGAAGCGTGCCGTTCGCCGGTCGGGTAAAACCACTAATACCCATATGGAGCACCTGCTCAAGGACTTCGCACCAAAGCGGTGAGCTGGGTTTGCTTTCTAGGGAGTTCATTACTATGCATGGCTATTGGAGTTCTGGTCTGGAATGACTAAGTCACTGGAAATTCGTGGGCTTCAGCCATCTCGGGAAGCAAGGTTGGAGAGCAAACAAACAAAATTCTATCAGCGAGCGGCTCGCACACAAAATCGGTCATTGGCGTTAGGTCAGGAGGCGATGGGTTGCTGCTTGCGGCAATCCACACCAACGGGGTTTTGTCGGTGAGTGAAGGAGTATCACCACATAGACCGGCTACTAGAGATACCCAAATACATATTTGTTTTACTGAAATGGGCTCACGCCTGTGAGAACGATCTTTTTGAAAAGCCTAGAGACGCGGAGAGATCCACACGTAGATAGCTAGAAGAGGTATCATAAGTATCCGTTAGCCAGAAGGTTAGGGACAGAACAGTCTCCAATATCTCCAGATGCGGCCAGGTAACCGAAAACAAAGACGAAGCATCCGGACGCCTTTCCAGTGTCCACCGACACCAGCCAGCTTTTATCTGCAAGAGATGCCACCTTAAATATAACAGGAGAGTGATATTCGCCAAGTAGAAAGAAACAAGCAGAGGTACGCTCCCTAGCCACGATCTTTCATAAACCAGTTCTTAAGGCAAGACTCCGTCGTCTCCCTTGAGCTTCGCCGCAGCCTCCTCCTCCAGCGCTCTCACCCTCTCGAACACACCAAGAAACACCCCGGGCTCCTGGAACCCGCCCACCCTGAACCTCCCCTGCACGACATAGCTCGGCACCGCCTCGATCTCCTTCCCGCTCTTCGCCAGCCGGTCGATCTCGTCCGCCTCCCGCCCCAGCTCCTCCCCCTCCTCCCCGTCGCCGCCGCCCTCCAGCCACCGCAGCGCCTCCGCCTCGCTGGCCCAGAGCCCCTCCCGCGCCGCGACCTCCGCCAGGAACGCGCGGTCCGAGACGTCGCGCCCCGCGGGGCCGAACTCGTCCTCGAAGATGGCGTGGAGGAGGCGCCTGCCCAGGGCGGGCGAGCGCCGCTGCGCGAGGAGAACCAGCCGGTGGCTGTCGCGCGTGTTGCCGGTGGTGCCGGCGAAGGAAGGGGGCGGCACGCCGAGGGAGGTGGCGGCGGCGGAGAGGCGGGCGTAGAACCCGGCGATGCGAGAGGGGCCGAACTTGCGGAGGTAGTAGTCTCGTTTTGGGTAGGCTGGTTGTTTGGTGTTAGCTCTGGAGGCAGTTGAAATGGGGTATGATGGGATGATATGGGAGGTAGTCTGTGATATAGGAAGGTATGTCACTGTAAGAAAGAAGGCATGATGTGAAGGCACATGGTGTCCCGCCCGCAGCGACAAGGGGGATGGTGAAGCAGTCCAAAGCCGGTGTCGAGACGGATCGCACGCAGTCGAATTAAGAAAACTCACCGGACACTTTTGCCTCCGGAAATAGGTAGAATGGCTTCCAGGCGACCTCGAACTCCGCGTCTGGGTGCTGCTGTTTGTACGTCTCCATCGCCCTGTCGAGGCTCATCAACCCCAGATAGCACCATGGGCATGTGGTATCGGAGAAGACCTGGACCTCAAATCTCGTCATCTTCCTCTCCCCGCCGGGTACCCGAAGCCGGTGGTCGTGGCGGGCTTCTTCTGCTGGCCGCTGCGGTAGTTCCCAAGGTCTCATCCCTTGCCTTCCCTGTTTTCATATAATCGCTCTAATTTTCAATGAGAACGAGCGTGAATCCGCCCCTGTTTCCTCCCAGGTGAAGATAACAGGTGGTTCACGTAGTATCAGGCACTGTGCAGGGTAGAATAGTAGTAGAGGAAGGCTGGAGAAATGAAGGCATTCCCAACTGAGGAGCAGTCCACCCCAGAACGCAGCGCAGCTGTATATGCACCCACCCCGGTTTAAAACAGTTCACAGCACTACTGCGCGCAGATTCTTGCCTCCCAGCTGCTTAGAGAGTCAGTATCTGGTCTTACGTTCGTCTCGGGAAGTCGCCGACGGCTTTGCGGCGGTGATTATAAATCATAAAATAGCTATTCTTTCGTCGCCGACGAACTCCATTCTTTTTTTCGCCGCCGCTGCCTCGGCACCTTCCGCTGTCGACATGTTCTTCGTTGATAGCTGATACGCGAAATACAAGAGAAAAAGCGATCGCAGAGTTCCCTGAGCGTATACACACTGCACTTCGGTGATGGCGACAACTTCGTGCTGTGTGAAGTCCACTTGATCTTTCTTCCCACAGATTGCAAGAGCTCGACCGACCTTCAACTCCCTTGGAGCCTTGACTTGGAAAATACCGAGTCCCAAGAAAAGGAAATATGGTTCTTACAGCATTATGATGGTGCGGTGAAACGCTGCGGTTCTCGCCAGAGGATTGACCCTTGTGTCTGTGATCATCCCTAAAGTGGAAACTCGAGAGTGAATAGTAATCGTGAAATTGTGATTGATTTCTCTGCTTCTTGTGCCTTGGAAGGATAGAAGAGAAGAAGAAAGCTGCTCTACAAACAATGCCAACCGGCTCCTTTTCTTTTTTTGCCCTCCATGAACAGAAGATGAGTCCTGAACACCGCCTCCGAGATCATGATGCATGACGAAACCCGCCTTGGGTGAACTGCCGGCTGCTAGTCTAGGTGAAGATTAAGGAAATTGCAAAGCGAAGCAGAGTGTGCCGCCGGTCTCTTTTCCGGTAATCATTAAAAGGGCCGTGCCGGTCCTGACCGTCTCTATAGTAGAACATGGGGATCTTCGAAATCTGATCATGCAGATTTTCAGGAGTGATCCCATAAACCTCCTGTCAATGCACGCCAACCGTGGCCACGTCCCTTTTAGATTCCTAACCCGCGTTCAATATGCGGGACAGGAAAGCCATTTCGGAGGGGGAAACGGTAAATCGCCATGCAAGGGAAGAGTAATCATAGATTAGTGACTGCCGAGCAGTCGGCCTCGAGCAAGATGGAGATGCTCGGCACGTAACCCGCGACCGATGCCGCTTCCGTAGGCGAACCCCATAGCTCACCCCCCCAATGCCAACCCAGTATGAAGAGACCAGTCGTATAAGTGATTAGTAGTAGGTATCGTAAGCATCCTAAGCTCCCGTCCAAAGCTCACCCGCGCGGGTCTTGATGTCGTAAGGGCCAGATGGGGGCTCCGCACTGCCGGTCCTTCTAGGGCCAGAGGCGCTGTTCCATAGCATCTGCCCAGTCAAGGCAGCACTCGATGGGTAGACCTCGGGGTCTGGATATACATATCCGTTTCCGTTGTTGCTCTGGGACGGCGAAGCAACGTGTGACGGAGAGGCCCAGCCGACGCTTCCCATGTGGGGGCTGCCTCCGGCACTGCCAGGGCCCTGCGAATGCTCGATGCTTGGCTCCAAAGTCTGTGGGGGACCATATCCAGTAGGATGCGAGGTGGGGCGAATGCCGCTGTTGTAGCCAGACGACACCGTGGATGTCGGGCTTCCAACGTGCAGATCATTGCGAAGGTGAACAGGCAGTGAGCTGTTGGCTAGGTATTGGTGCTGCAAAGCACTGCCTGCCATCTCGGCATTCGGCGACATCGACATGGTGCGCTGCGCAGGAGATGGAGTTGTCAGGGGAGACGGATGGTTAGAGACATGGCTGGGAATCTGATCGCCCTCCGGCTTCACCGGACGGGCTGAGGCAGCTCTGGCGGCGACGGTGTTGCTTGCACCTCTAGCTAAAGCTTCTGCCGTAGCCCTTGCTGCGTCCTCAACCGTCCCACTATGATGGTTTTGGTGCCGAGTAAGGGTTGTTCGCCGAGTGAAAGTCTTCTGGCAGTCAGCATAAGGGCATTTGTAAGGCCGCTTGCCCGAGTGAATGCGCCGATGTCTGGCAAGCGAGCTAGAGTCGCTGAAGGGCTGTTTGAAATTGTCAGCGGGGGGCTCTAGCCTCTGGGAAGACAGACCGCTTGCTAACCTTTCCACATCTCTCACACATATGCGGCTTCTCACCGGTGTGGACACGCATGTGCACAGTCAGAGCGGATCGCTGAATGAACTGCTTTCCGCAGTTGGGATAATCACAGACGTGAGGTCGGACACCAGTATGTATGCGTTCTAGCCGCTGTTAGTATTATTGAAATCACCGGTTGGGAGAATCAGACGAACCATGCCGGGCGAGGTCGCTCCGTCTCGCGAAACCCTTCCCACAAGTACTGCATGGGTACGCCTTGGGAGGAGGAGGGGGCTGAACGTCAGCAGCCCGGTACTGTGCAGGCTGCATCTGGCCTTGGGCCAGATCTGGAGGCAGGCCAGGGAAAAACTGTGCGTGAGGCATAGGTGCCTCGGGGACCGACATGGGAGCATGCATGGAGCCCGGAGAGGGGTATGAGCGACCATTCATGAGGCCATTCATGGCCGACGCAGAGTATCTTGAATGTTCCGAACCGTGAGGAGAATCAGCTCGCTCGATGGGTAATTGCGGCAACTGCGGCATAGACTGTTGCTGTGGAATAGGCTGCTGCTGCTCGGGATTTGAGCCTTGAGGAGTCTGAGTAGACGCGGAGGGACCACCCTTTTGGTTCAACATATTTGTGATGCCCATTACTTCACCAGGCGCTGGCGACTTCATGTTGCTCAAGAGAAGAACAAAGGATGCTGCCTGAGCGGATCGAACCGGGGGGTCGACAACTCGTTAGGAGGTGTGGCAGTCTGTTGCCAACAAGGCATACAACTCCTCAATGTTTCAAAAAGCAGTGAGAACCGAGTGATAGATGACCAGTGAGCGTTGGCCTTCAAGGCTGAAAGACACATTAGCGATCCTGTGCGTCCAGTGAGACCGACAAGCTGTGAGGTGCGAAGCAGATGGCTGAGATAAATGATGAATCACATGGCCAAGACGTGGGTATGGCATTCAGCAAGGGTACCTAGGTGGTCTGAAGGTGGCCCGAGCTGAAGTACAGATAGATGCCAGCAGCTGTGCGATAATGGTGGTTTGCTCACCTTAACTTGAGATTGTCGATGGAAAAAGAAAATGACACGTAATAGTCGATTCTCCTTGGAAAATTGGCTGTGAACCAATCGCGCAGTCCTGATGATGCAGGCGGCGAGAGTATTGAAGGTCTTTGAAGAATTGCTGTTGCCGCTAAGGTGAGCAGAGGGTGAAGTTGGTGTGGGCGGTCCGAGGGTGCACGGTTCAGATGAGCAACCGCGTACCGAATTTAGGCGCGCGCTCAACTACCTTGGATACTTAGACGTGACTAGAAGTGGATTTGACGGTATCCAGGAGTAACTTTTGTGAATTTCGTGATGGAAAGAAGTACGTCGACGTCGGAAATTGATGGCCGATGAAGTGATGTGACTGGTGCAGGGCAGGTGCCTGGAGGATGACCCAAAGCCTATTTGTATTGCCACCAAAGTCTGCTCAGAGGGAAGGGGCGGCAGTGAGGGACCGTTTTGGGTTGTAGGTGCGTATTCAGCGCGGTGAAGTTTTGTGAAGACGTAGCGCAGGATGGATGCACTGATGCAGTGCCGTCGCCCTTGGTTGTGAGAAAGGTAGCTCAGTGCGACGTGACGTAGCACTGCGAGGCTCCTTTCATTCGTTGGGGATGGGTTGATAAGGGAAAGGCCTGGTGTTTTAGGGCTGATTCACAGTATTCGTGGTTGGCTAGGTAGACGTTCTCTCGAGGTGCCAAACGCGAAGCCGGAGTGGTCCAGGTCCCTAAGCACAGCCCTCTTGGTGCGCAGGACAATGCCGAGGTGCGGAAGACTTGATTATTCGTTCGAGTGTTCTGCCTGGGGTACTTTGAAGGGATCTCGCGATGCCGTTGCCGAAGAAGACGCCTCAGGGACAACAGGGCAAAGCACGCGGCTCGGTCCGGGTCAAGGTGGATCTGAAGCAGAGGCTGCGTTAGAAGCTGGGGTCTGTCATAGTCTGCAGGAGCTCGGGCACCACGAAGGGATGGAAATACCACGAGCGCACAATGACGATAATCTCACACGGCAGATGGTGGGAGACTGCTCGCCTTCTCCAGGGCGTTGAGACGGCAAGTGGCTGCTGCTCGCCGTGCAAGATGCGTGGTGGTTTGGACTTGGGGGAGAGACTGGGTGTGCCTCGAGGCGCGGGTGTTCAAGTTCAAAAAAATGTCGGGGCGGCAGCACAGATGGGCCGAAGGCACGACCAGAAAAAGCAGGCATTCAACAACACCTCTTAAAAACACCGGCACACGTCCAGTGCAACAAACGCGAGGCGCTCGCCTCGGCACAGGCAAAACAGAACACAGACTGCCGCCCACCAAATTCGTCGTCACACTGAAAAGGAGCGCGAAGAAAAAGAACACACAACGTACCGTGGTGACGAGTTATTGTCCGCGCAAATGCGGTGAGCTTGGTGCAGGAGGGATCGGAGGAGAGAGATGACGCTGCAACGATGACGGTCGAAAGGGGTCTGAAAAGAATATAAGTGGGAAAAAGAAATAATTACCCTTGCTGGCGGTGCTAACGTGTCGAAAGTTTGAAACGAACGGTTAAGGTGGGAGGCGCATGGGTCGATTGGCCGAAACGATTGATGATGTACCCGGCAGGTACACTATTCTGGGAGCTTTCCGACCCTCAGGTACCGGCTAGCAGGGCTTCCAGGGGGGGCTTGTTGCCAGGCTTGGAAGACGGAGGCCGGGGTGTTCCTGATTTGATGGGGCCCAGTGGGGAAACGGGACTTCCAAGGTTCCTCTTCAATGCGTCTTCCCCAGTTGCACGTTCTCTCTCCCCTCGTCGCCGGCTTCTGCAAGGACCAACCTGGGAGTCGCATCATGTACCTTCCTTACCTTTGCAGTCTTTGATAAATACCAACTTGCACTTACATCGACGGCTCTGCAGGATTGATTCCAAAGCTAGGCACCCATCAACAAGTCAAATCTGGACAAGATGCATTTGCAAGGCCACTAAAGGTGTAGGTAGGTACCTAACTTCCAGATTACAGATACACGCCTGCGGGACATCCGGTAAGCCAGGTACATACAGGTACCGGTGCGAACGGTGAGGCGCAGAAATTGCCCACTCTCCTGCCTCCGTTAACCAGCGTCATTCTCATCTTCCATGCTGTGGTGTACCGGATGTACTCCGGGAGTACATCTGCCGTCTGGTTATTCGTACATACGTCTGCCTCTCCCAGGCACAGAGAATTGATGGGAGTCGACGTGATGGGGAGCATTTTCCCCGTCACCCGTCTCCACCACGCTCATCCCGGTTGTACCTCGACTGCCTCACCTTGCGTATCTTCGTCCTGCACTAGAGCTACCCAGGCCTGCATCCCAGCTCCTGTCGCGCAATGCTCTGTGGAAATTCCGGAGAGGACGACTCGCAGAGCGTGGCATCCGATGCTCCCGCACATTAAGGAGCAGCTTGTGACGAGATCTCAAGGTTTTCATGGGATCGCTGCTGCGGGACCACCAGAGGCAATATGTGGTGTATTATACGGGGATATCGATATGGTCGGTAGAGAAGGTTGCAGCCGGCTCCAGCCTTTGCAACTTTGAAAGCGTCCTAGAGTGAGCAAGCCCTTGGCAGTACGTTCTTCACGCTCACAAGGCGTGCATACACAACGGCTCCTCTTGTCACATCCTTGACGGCTGGCTAATGATGTCTTGTGCCTATCTGCAGTCATGCAATGCAATTAGGTAAAGCGCCACAGCCTCTTAAAATCATGGAATGCTTGAACAGTGGGAGAACCAACAGCACGCCGGCTGGACAGGGGCAGGAGGGTCAAGAGGATGGACGGCTGTCTCTCGGCAAGCCCACATTGATCAGCCTTAAAGTCAACGCAAGCTGGACCCGTACAGTATCTAGTAAGGTACGCACATGCCAGCTACTGTGCTACTCTATAACTACCATTTCTAATGTGTATCAACCTCTGCTCTCCTTGAAGAAGCGGCGGCCTGGCAAAGAAGTTGGTCTAGGTAGTTTATGTCTCGCGAGCTGGGTTGTGTCCCAGCCTATTTGATCAGACTCGCAATACCGCCGTATGACAGACGCGCAAGAAGTGTCGCCTGCAGCCCCTTAGTTAGACTAGGCAACCCGTCTCCTGGCCTGTGTCGAAGAAGCAGAAATACGGTACTCCGCATGTGAAGGCTGCTGTCTCACTGCGCCTGATAACGCCCGGAGCTAGCAGTGACAGTCAGCGCAGGACAGAAGATGGCGCAAGAGGGGATGCGAACTTAGCATAGCCCGTATCCCGTCTTCTCGGCCGTCTCGTCCTTCTCGGCCTTCTCGGTTCGCCTTAGCTGCAGAGAGAGTCGAGCAGGAAAGATTGGGGGTTTACGGAGAGCATCCTGAGGGGCATCACGCTGGTTGGCTGCATGGGGAGGCCGATGGCCAGTGCATTGACGCAAGGGTGCGACAGCAGATTGGGCCTATACCGTATGCAGCAGGTTTCTCGAATGCTTCCAGAAGGAGTGGGGAAGGGGTGGGAGCCCTGGGAGCCCTGGAAGCCGTCTGGAAGCTGCGGAAGGTTTCGAAGGGGGCTTGAAGGAGACAAGGACGTGGTATGCTGGAAGCTGGAACAGGCCAGCTGCGCCGCAGTCACCCCTGTGACCTCCTGCGCCAAGCCAATGCGATCATCACCAGACAAGGGGGGCTGCCGGCGGTGATCAGGGGGTGGGCGGGCACTGGCCAATTTGCCAAAACGCGCGAAAGAGGGCACCGGAGCCATTCAGGACAGCAAAGCGGCAGGGAACGAGAAATTGCTCCTCGGACAGGCAGTGGCCCGTGTGCGACCCTCCCTGCATCCGACCCATGCACGGCCCTCGCCGTCGAAGGTTTCAAGTGCTTCCATTCTGCCTTCCACGCAGGGGGGTTCCACTTTTTGCTTCTATTCTCTTCATGCCCCGTGCCCGGCTCCCCCGTCGACCACCTCACCAGGCGTGGGGACCTTTCCATGCAGGTTGATGCAGCCCATATCAGGTAGTCTGCCGACCAAGAGCCTGCGCCCATCTCAGAAGGGGCATAGGCTTGCTGGCAGAGAGATGAGCAGAGGAGCTCTGGTCCGCCTTCTCTTTATCTTCGTCTCCTTTCGTCTGTCCTGCTATTGCGTAGGTAATCTCCGGAATCGCTCATCTGCCATGACCCTTCTCCATGCTTCTCGTTATTTTTGGACTGCTGCCAGCGCTAGTCACCGCTAGGCACTGAGACTAATCAATCTTCACTGCTTGTACCACCCAAGTACCGTGGTTTCCGATATGACGTCGCATGGCCTTCCCACGATCGCTATGGTCAGAAAGGGGCCTCATCTCAGGAAGAAGCGCTGCCGAGAGAGTCCAGCTGAGCTCAAGCAATCGCATTCCAAGTGGAGCTGCAGATTCATTGCAACGTATCTAACTGCCTTGCCTGATCTAGTCGTCCACTTAGCCACGGTTTCAGGTGAGGCATCTTCCATCATTCATCCATCGAGAAGGCTGTTCCTTTCAGCTTTACGGTGAAGCATATGCACCACGGCAAGGCACCCCCCTCTTCAACTGCCAGCCCTGGCTTCTCCCGCCGCCTTTTCCGTATCTAATAGTCACTCTACGTGAGGGCCAACCAATCCGCAGTCGTCCCCTCTCGAGCGTGGCTGACTTGCGTGATCCTGCGGCTGCATCTCCTGCCAGCTACCAGGTCAAAAGATGCACTTTGAAGGGAAAGAGATCTGATTGTTCGCTTGGTACAATGCTCTTCTGGCGTCCCGTTCCTTTCCACTCTACCAGCAGACACTCCTAGCGCGGCATATCTTGCTCTGTGGCTTGCGGTTTAACCTGGCCCGACCCGGTTGCCTTATGACCGCCTCTACCCCGGAGCGATGACCCCCAACCCAATGCCCCGATTATCAAGGCATTTTCGTAATGCCCTACCATATCAGAAGGTTGCGCGGTATTCAGTAGTGTGGATGAAGCCTGCTCGGCTCTGGCCGACTTTGCCTTGTCGTTCTCCGTAGCAAACTAAAGTAAAACTACTTAAAGACTGGCAAGGAAAGCCCACATTACGACAGCTTTACTGAGCTCAAATATGACTTCTCTATATCAAAAATAGGGACGCCAGGCTTGGCTTGGATTACTGGGTGCATTGATCAGCGCAACTTGCTTCCTTGCCGCCAACCACGCACAGCATTTTCTCCTTACGCGTTTAAATTTCCGTAGCCGTCTCGGTAGGTGAGACACTTAACTAGCGGGCGAACTGCCCTCACTATTGAAGGTTCTTGCCATTGCTTCAGGCTTCAGTTCTTTACTCTGTCCATGTCGCTCTTTCTCTTCTACAGATATCCATTGGTAGAGTGTCATCTAGGAGGAGGGCGAGTGTCTTCCCGGATGCTCCTGTACTGCGGGTGCGGAAAAGTTGAAAGGTACACCAACCGGCTCACTCCTAGGCCGCTGATGCCAACCTTGCGGGGTGTCTGGGAGCTGTAGGCATAGTTGGGGATTTCCCGTGGAGCGAGTGGGAGGGTCGACCCAGCAGGAGCAATGTGATGCTATCAACC
Organism: Pleurostoma richardsiae; assembly: GCA_030052745.1. Lineage (NCBI taxonomy): Eukaryota > Fungi > Ascomycota > Sordariomycetes > Calosphaeriales > Pleurostomataceae > Pleurostoma > Pleurostoma richardsiae. The sequence goes on from JANBVO010000006.1 coordinate 164,618, forward strand.
GCCCGCAACTCTCATCGGGCGATCTGGGTTCGCGCTCTATTTTCCCCATTAGATAGAGAAAGCTGGTTTTGGTAGCTAGACGCTCGTAAATGTCCATAACAAGCTCTTGAATTACCCGAATGTGTAGTTAATACAGGTCTTTTCTCAAAGGTCATGCAGGAGACTTCCAAGTTAGCATTGGTATGGATACCTCTTCAGAACTCGTACCAGCCGAGCAAGGACAGATGGCCAGGTCGCTGGACATGAGATCACGATCGCCCTTATAACCACATGCGCAACTCACACAGGACTAAGCTCCTTTTCTCCGCTGTAGTGCTGTAATCAGCCAGGGAAACCTAGCGCTTGCCTAGTTATTCCAGGCGTCACCTCGCGAACGTCGCGACTGATATTTCGCAGTTAACTCTATAAAGAATGCTTTTTAACCAGACAATGCAGTGAGTCATACGCCTTTCTATGGAGGACCGAGATGAGAGTATACTCAGCGAGAAGAGCCTCGCGGCCAGGTGACTGTCTTCCCTTCTCCCGGAATCAGCAGCTCCTTCTTTTAACCAAGAGATAAAGTCGTTATGCAACAGCTTCACCATTGGCCGTATCAGTCACACAGCATGACTAAGGCCACCAATCGAGGGGACTAGACGTCTTTTACGACGATCCGTTCGCCTCAAGCTTCCCCTCCGTCTTCTCCAGGTACGCAATCAGGTCCTCTATCGTGCAGACCTTCAGACCCCACTTCCGCGCGAACGCGATGCACCCCTCGCCCCTCAGCATCCCCGGCTCGGCCATGACGGCCCGGCCCTCGACCTCCCGCCCGTCGTCGACCAGCTCACAGATGGCGGCGACCTCCCTCTTGCCGGCGAGCCTGCAGAAGTCGACGGCGGCCTCGGTGTGGCCGCTGCGCTGGCGCACGCCGCCGGGCCGGGCCCGCAGGGGGAACACGTGGCCCGGGCGGCGCAGAGAGTCCGGCGTGGAGTCTGGGGCGGCGAGCACGCGACAGGTGAGGGCGCGGTCGTGGGCGCTGATGCCGGTGGTGGTGGAGGGGTGCTCGGCGTCGACGGAAAGGGTGTAGGCTGTGCCGCGGGGGTCCGCGTTGCGCTCGACCATCTGGGGCAGGGAGAGGGTGTCGGTGCGCTGCGGGGTCATGGGTGCGCAGATCAGCCCGGAGGAGTGCCGCACCATGAAGGCCATCTGCTCGGTCGTGACGGCCTCGGCCGCGATGATCAGGTCGGCCTCGTTCTCGCGGCCGGGGTCGTCGAGGACGACGATGAACTCGCCATTCCCTGAGAGACGGAGGGGTTAGTCAGAGCTTGCCCGGCAATTGCGGGGGAAGTGGGGACAGGAAGAGGGTCGTCTTACGGAAAGACTCGATAGTATCCGGGATAGAGTCGAATTGTGACCGGTCAATGGTTGTCGAAGGCATGCTGGGCTCTGAGTGTCGTCTGGAGGTTTGGGAAGGAAGGCCGACGTGAAGTTGCTCTGCTCGGCGCAAGAATCAGGTGGAATGCGATCGCGAGGTCGCTCCGATGGTGGCCAGTCTCGGCTTTAGATCTGCGTTTAACAACCTGCAGGACAATTGCGTACAGAGGTGTCGGACCAGAACGGAGACAAATGAGGCTGAAATTGACGATATATACAGACTATGCTATTCCAGCTTGTCGTTCTCTTTCGTATTTACGAGTCAGAGGCACATAGGATGGGGAGAGGCGACTGATAAAATAATGGGGAGGCGGCGGCCCCGCCAGCATGTGGAAGGGCCGGCTGCCGATGTCGTGCGAGATTCGAGACTTTCTCTCACCAAGGGTCCCTCCCGGCCCCTGGGAGGTGCTGACTAGCGCTGGGCAATCCGCTGAGTGAGCAAAGACATTCGACATTCCGAGACTCTCGGTGACTCTTCCCGAGAGACATTTGAACGTTTACGTAAGGTACCGGCCGGCTCTGCAGCAGCGATATGCTAGCAACTTAACCCTGATGACAGACGCTGACAAAACTTGCCGCGCGGTACGGCTGGAAGCAATACACAACAATGGAGCTGCCCCACAGGAACCAGTCCATTGATTCTGTTACTGAGAGCGAAGGCCTTTGCGAATGATGGAGGCTCTGGCGGAAATGAGGGCATGTTATGCGCCTTCTTCGACGTCGTCGTCGGACGAGATAATTGACGCCTGAGAGTCGAGTCTGTATGAATTGTATGCGCAACAGTCAAACAGACTGTTTAGACTTAGACTCAGTCACTCATACCTATTTAGAGAACACGGTTCAGCCCAAATTCCACTGCATCGATAGCCACCGAGACTGTTTACACTTAGGCACAGTGTCTTGTATCATCGATGTCGGCTTCCCTTGACGAGATGTGAGACGTGAGAAGTGAAGGTTCTGATGTTGCAAAGGTTCAACCAGACACAGACTTGTGTGGCTTGACCCTAAGCGACGCCACACATGAGCAGCCACACAATTCTAACCCCACGCCAAACCCTCTGACTCTATCCCCAGTGAGTCAAGCTCGATTTGTTTACCCCGCCAAAATTTCTCTGCCCCTCGGTCTCCTGGAGTCTCGCACGACATTTCGAGATTCGACATTACGCTCACCTCGATCTTCCGAAGCCCTCAATTGAACTACTTTTGTGCCAGGATACCATGGCAGGAGAAGGCAGCGACCAGGCGGCGGCCCCCGCCCCGCCCACCGAGGAGGTGCAGAACTTGCACCTCGACGAAGTGACCGGCGAGCGTGTTAGTGTTTGCCGCGTGTGAACAAACCTATGGCCGGAGTCTGACTTGTCAAACAGGTCTCCAAGTCCGAGCTCAAGAAGCGCCAGAAGGCCCGCCAGCGCGAGGAGGAAAAGAAGAAGAAGGCCGCTGCTGCACCGCCCAAGGCCCCTTCCGCGAAGAAGGCCGCCGCTGGGGAAAACGAGGAGGAATTGGATCCTAGACAATACTTCGAGCTGCGCTCTCGACAGGTCAAGGGCCTCCTTGACTCCAGCAACCCCAGCGACAACCCATACCCCCATAAGTTCCATGTGACGTATGATGATAGGAACTTTGTTGAGGAGTTCGGTCACCGTACGTTATCCACAGAGCCACCGGGATGTCTCTTATCCGTGCGGTCGGTGCCTTAGAGGCACTACTTGCTTATGCTAACACGAAATTGCAGTCAAGTCCGGTGAACACGACCAGGGGAAGCAGATATCCATTGCGGGACGGATCTACGGCAAGCGATCCATGGGCAAGCTCATCTTCTACGATATTCGCACTGCAGCAGACACTAGATCGATTGGCACCAGACTGCAGGTTGTCTGCCAGCCTGAACACTCCAAGAGCGAGGTCCCTTTTGAGGTGCAGCATGAGAACTTGAGGCGAGGCGATGTCATTGGTGTCGTGGGCTTCCCTGGACGGACTGCCCCCAAGAAGCTGCTGGCCGAGGGCAAGGAGGGAGAGCTTTCCGTTTTCGCTACTGAAGTCAGACTGCTTGCACCGTCACTGAGAATGCTGCCCACGGAGCACTTCGGGCTCAAGGACATTGAGGCGCGGTTCCGTATGCGTTATCTTGATCTGCTGTTCAATGACTCCTCAAGACAGGCTCTGTGGACTCGCTCCAAGATGGTATGTCGGAGTCGCGGGACAGAAGCAGTACCGGGACTTTGTAGAAGCCAGTCTGGCTGTTGCAAAGTTCCTCGGTCCACGGATCTGATATATATGCTGATTTTCACGTATTAGGTTCGATACATCCGCGAATTCTTCAATGACCGCAATTTCGTGGAAGGTAGGTACCGCTATGCGCTCCTTGTATACGCTATTTGCTTACAAAATGAACAGTTGAGACCCCTATGATGGCCGCCATTGCCGGTGGAGCGACGGCGTTACCTTTTGTCACTCACCACAATGAATATGACCTAGACATGTTTTTGCGTGTTGCGCCCGAGCTCTACCTCAAGATGCTGATTGTTGGGCAATTCGGAAAGATCTTTGAACTTGGAAAGAACTTCAGGAATGAGGGTGTCGATCTGACCCATAACCCGGAGTTTACGAGTTGCGAGTTCTACTGGGCGTATGCCGATGTCTACGACGTCATGAATTTGACTGAAGAGCTGGTCTCCAGTTTGGTCAAGCACCTCACTGGAGGCTACAAGACTCAATTCACTACCGTCACTGGCGAGGTTCTCGATATCAACTGGGAGGCGCCGTGGCGCCGAGTCGAGATGATTCCCGAGCTTGAGCGTGCGACAGGGGAGAAGTTCCCGCCGGCCGAGGAGCTGCATACTGACGAGAGTCTCGAGTTCCTCAAGCGCGTTCTCAAGAAGATGAATCTCGATTGCCCACCACCGGTCACCACCGCCAGAGCTCTGGACAAGCTTACCGGAGAGTTCATCGAGGAGACCTGCGTTAACCCTACTTTCATCATGGAGCATCCTCAGCTCATGTCTCCTCTGGTATGTGCCCGAGAACACCAGTGATGTTGCGGACGATAAGAGACTAACATGTATCTAGGCCAAGTATCATCGCAAGAAGAAGGGATTGTGTGAGCGGTTCGAGGCCTTCGTCTGCGTAAGCTTAATCCGTTTTTGATTCGGTATCATATGTCAGTACTAACAGGCAGTTCAGCGCAAGGAGATTGCGAACGCCTATACTGGTAACTATCACCGCTTATCCCCTCCGTTGTGATCAGTAAACTAACCACAAACACAGAGCTGAACAACCCCTTCGACCAGCGCCTGAGATTTGAGGAGCAGGCTCGCCAGAAGGCCCAGGGTGATGACGAAGCCCAGCTCATTGACGAGAACGTATGCATTTTCTTTTCCTTGCCCTGCATGTTCGATCAGATGAGAGTGATCGCTGCTAATGCGCTTCTTTATAGTTCCTGACCGCCCTGGAATATGGCCTTCCTCCCACTGGCGGCTGGGGTCTCGGTATTGACCGGTTGGCGATGTTCCTCACGAACAACTATGCCATTAGAGAGGTCCTGGCTTTCCCTTTCATGAAGGAGGACAAGACGGAGAAGAAGGAAAAGTTCGCGGCGGAGGTTGTGGATGTCACGCCGCTCCCCGAGGAGGGCATCCGTATGCAATAACTCCGTTCCTGCTGCCACCCGAGAGTCTGCTAACGCTCTATCTCAGGCCACAAATAGACGAAGATGTGGACAAGCTTGGAGCGCGTCTTAGAGAGGCTACTGGAAATCATGGAGATTTTCGCATTTCAAAAGGTCGTTGCTGGGAGAAGGTATGCTGTCCCCTAAAGATAGAGTCGAGTTGTAGTACAGGTCAGGTCGAGGAATTCTATGATACATTGGCTGTCTAGCCTCCAGTCTCCCACTCTTTCATCCATCAGCATCCCCTCAAGCCGATCCATGTGAAATGGCTAGACGCCGACCACCTAGTTATGTCATTGTTGTAAATACAGCTTTCTGAATGGAATAAGCCGGAATGGCACTTGGACAGTCTGCATTCCTTTCTTCTGCAAGTGGAGAATTGCAGCTACGCTTCCTATATGTATCGGGCAGGCAAGCTATTTTATGGTCTTCAGTCTCTTCTGGACCAGGGCCAGAGTGGAGTTCGGTATCCGCAAGCGATGCCCCAAGATGAGCGAGCCGGTGAGCAGCGCCAGGGCGCCCGCCTGGTGCGCCGCCGCCAAGGGGATGGGGACGAGCCACAGCAGCGTCGTGATGCCGAGGGTGACCTGCGCTAGCATCAGGTGCACCATCCCCATCGTCATCTTCTTGGGCCCGCGTGGCAGCGCCGCGGCGATGCCCGGTCTCCGGCTGTAGGCGAACAGCGCCAGGATGGCCACGCAGGTGGTCGTGGCGAGGATCCGGTGGTCCAGCTGCACCAGGCTGGGGTTCTCGAGCATGTTGCGCCACCACAGGTCCGAGTCGTCCTCCTTGCGGCTGTAGAACTTGTCCCACAGCTCCGAGCGGGGAGGTGTCAGCCCGTTGCCCATCATGGGGAACTCGTTGTAGATCAGGCCGGCGTCCAGCCCGGCCACCAGGCCGCCCGACAGGGCCGTCACGAAGACGAGGGCCGTCAGCGCCGCCACGTACCGCTTGAAGGGCGCGAGGGCGGGGCTACGCAGCGAGGAGGCGAGCTTGGCGGCCGCGGCGGGGTCGGCGAGCAGGCGGTGCGAGCGCAGGACGCTCAGGCCGGCGAGCAGCATCCAGGAGTAGCAGACGAAAGCGGTGGCCAGATGGGTGGTGAGGCGGTACTGGGAGACGCGGGGGTGGGCGCCCTCGGCGAACAGGTCGTCGGTCAGGCCGGAGGCGACCATCCACCAGCCGATGAAGCCCTGGAAGCCGATGAGGGCGGAGATACCGACGAGGTTGAGGGCCATGCGCGGGGTCACGCGCCGCCGGGCGATGAAGTAGACTGTCGGCACGACGAATGTCAAGCCGATGAGGCGGCCCCAGAGGCGGTGCGTCCACTCCATAAAGTAGATCTTCTTGAACTCGTCGACATCCATGTGCGGGTTCAGCTTGGCGTACTCGGGCGAGGCGCGGTACTTCTCGAACTCGGACTCCCAGTCGGCCTGGGACATGGGCGGGAGAGAGCCGGTGACGGGGCGCCATTCCGTTATGCTGAGGCTGTTGCGGGGGGAAAGATAAAGGATCAGTCATCGTTGTCCAAGAGTATATGGCTGCAGTTGTTCCTTACCCCGACTCCGTCAACCGGGTCAGCCCGCCGAAGATGACGATCCCGAAGACGCTCGCGGCACTGCCGATGAGCCAGTACCCGACGGCCTTGGAGCTCGTCTCTGGGAACGCTCTCTTGGTCGCCTGGCCGGCCGCTGAGGCAGCAGGCTTAGCTGCAGCAGCGGTCGAGGCAGCGATCTTGCTGCTCAGGGCGCCCATGGGCGACTGCGCTTGCACCGACTGCGCGGTCGCGTAGCCTCGGGATCGTACGATATCGCCGATACGCGATGATGGCGTGAAGAACCTCCTGTGCTCCTTGCGGAGGCATTGGCTGCAGACAAAGGGAGATTTGGAGAGCTGGAGGCCGAGCCTCCGCATCCCCGCCTGGAAGAAGGCCATCTTTGCAGCTGCCGCACGAGAAGAGCTGGAAGAGGCGGTTGAAGGCTTCGGATAGTATCGAATGTTTTAAGAGTCCGTCCGGTCACGAACTTTTTGGAGGTGCAATTGGAGAAAGTGGGGCTCGCGTCTTCGGTGTCCGGACACAGGCGCTCGACGAATCAACGGCCCTCAATTCATCATCGCTCGACGACTTCGTCCGATGCAATTTCTCGCCCGACGACATTTGTCACGCTGTGCATCACTGTCAGGCATACAGCAATTGTCATCGACTTGTGTCGGCCTCGCGCCCTTTGAGCCAGACTTGGGGTCAAAGCCATGGCATCAACAAGCAGTCTATGGTCGTGGCCGGCGGAGCTTAGAGCAAGCAAGTATTGCTGTCCTTGATGAGGAAGTTGTCCCTGTTTTGTTTGCTGTGGCTAGGTGAACGGCGCTTTTATAAACGTCTTGATACATTCTCACTGTGCTTTCCTAAGAGAAAATAATCCATGGTCGCGAATGTCTATCAATACACTTGCTTCTTCCCTTTGCCTCCCCCTCCAAGTCGTGTCATGAACTTCCTGTGCCAGGCAGGATCTCCTCAATCTTCCTCTTTCCAGCTAGGATCATCTCCTTTAGGCTCTTCCGGTTCTTCTTTTTGTCATAGAGCGGCTTGTGCTCCTGGTTTATGTCGTGCTCGTTCTCATAGTCTACATGGACAAATGCTCGCTCGACGTCGGACAAGCCCTCGAGCTTTCTCTGCAAGGCCTGGCTCACATCATGCGAAACCCTGAGCGGAGTGTCCTGATCCATGACTATATCAACTTCGACATAATACTTCTGGCCAGCGTGGTATGCGCGGCACTGCCTCGAGTTAGAATGGATGGATAGCTTGCAGCTCGGCAGTTTTGACTCACAGTGTCGACCTTCAAGATCCTCGAGTCGTGGGTCATGGCCATATAGATGAGCTTGGATATGAACTCCCTCGGAGCCGACTTCCCCACGAGCAGCCATACTTGTTCAAACGCGTTTGAGACCCACGAAAATAGGATTAGAAGTGCGATGCAGATGGCGCCGATAGGATCTAGGTACCACACGAAGCGGTCGCCCACAATTGACATGATGAGACCGAAGCTGTTGACGGCGATGTCGTTACGGTGGTCGATGAAGAAGACATGAACTGAAGGATATTTGCGGAGAGCGAAGCAGTATACCATCAAGCTGGCCTTTGCAAAGACTGTCACTGTTTTAGCAGACACAACCCTCTATGGAAGAAGGAGAGCTGGGGCCTTCTCACTAGCAACGCCAACGATCACAATGGGAATAATGTCCAGCTGTTCGGAGTCCTGCTCTCCTTCCGCCAAACTCCGTCCCGATTCCACGAGAAGCTGGATAGCAACCGTGGTCATCAATGCGCAAAACAGGATGACACCCATTGTCTCAATCCTGGTGCGACCCTACGAGGCGTCAGGCAAGTCGTCACAACCCAGCGTCGATATCAGGGACTCAGTCACTTACCACCGGGTACTTGTACACACTTGGCCGGGCTGCCAACTTGGAGGTGATGAGCATCACGAAGGATGACACGAGATCCATCTATCATTCTACAATGAGTTGTTGCTGCGACTGCTGGAGTGGAAGTTGACTTACAAAGGCATCCGCAGCCGTGGCGAACAGCGACAACGAACCCGTCGCAATGGCAGCATATAGTTGGATGATGAAGAGGCAGAGGTTGACAGTGAAGGATGCATATACTGCAAATTTGATTTTAGGCCCCATGCGAACATCTTCCTCGACTTGCAGCCGCTCTTCGTCACCAGCACCGAGGAATTGATCGATAAGATCATTCTGTCGGGTATAGTATTTCTTCAATTTCTTTTTGTTGCCCTTTGGATGGTCGATCTTCATCTGGCGTTGGGTGACATTGTCCCGTCTATGCCGGCCAAAGTCCATGGGATCGGACGGGTTGATCTCAAGCGCAGATGCAAGCCCAAGAGACTCGGCAGTGCCGCCCGTCCCCGAAGAGGCCGATGAGGCCTCGGCAGGGTTGACCTTCTCAAGATGATTCTCGGAACTATCTTTTTCATCCCGACTACGCTCAATTGTCGCCGATGGGATAGAGCCATTGCGGGCAACAGCAGGAGTGTTTGCTTACGCCTTGTCAGTAATGCCTGCTATTCAAAGGAGTTAAGACCAAGACTGGTCTTAGGATTGGCAGTGGAAGAAACATTCGAAACACTTCCGGATGCCGGATGCCGTGGAGAATCAAGAGATTTGAGCCAAACTTAGAATCACTTACCCACCGGCTGCGAATCGTTCTGCGACTCTGGCTGGGCCATGTCTTTATTTCTGGGATGAATCATGCGACAGGAAGTGGATTGTTGTCTCTGGGGAGAAATCTGAACCGAGTGATTTGCGAGCCAGGTCGGTTATAAGACCATCTCCAGTATGACACTGAAGGCGAAAGTGACCGCCACAGCAGCGTCACATACTAGGGGCTCTGGACGCCAAAGTGAAAGGCATTAGCAGGCGAGTGTGCCGCAAGTTGTGGTGCAGATGGAACGCCCAGAACGCACATCATTCACAGCTGGTTTTCTTTAGCGGAGCAAGAGCAACATGACCCCTTTTCTGTGTCTTGGCACTGGGGTATCGCATCCTGATGCCTTGGTAGCATTGCGAGCAACTTCTATTTGGAAGATCCTAAGAAGGAAATCGCTGGACGTGCGATCATCCATGGAGTCTAAGCGGCTCCTCCTGCGGTTATGCTTTCCAAATTCCCCCATTGGTTACGGGCATTGTTTCAAGCCAGAGCGGGAGGCTCAATAGCCGCAGCAGACGGTTGCATTTCCAGGCCTTGCATTGGCATGCCAAGAGCGCTGAGCATCCACTCCCTCCAAGCACTCCGCAGAAACATTTAAGACGTCGTGGAGCCCGCGACAAGAACCCCATCCGCCAAGAATAATATTCGTTTGAGAGCGTTCTTCCATATTACCGTCATTGTCACGGTGAAGCCGACAACCTCGAGGCCATCAAACACGTGCCGCTGTTGCTCTTCGCCGTCGTGCCCCATCAGGATGGTCAGGCTGAGCCCGCTGGACCCGAGTCGGGGGTCAGCCCCACCGACGAGCCTCATGGAGTCAGCTCTCGGCTGCCGGACTCATAGTTGAAGTATCTTCGAGCCGTTGATGGTTGTCATGGCGTGTTGAAAGGAAATTCTTACACGCTAAAAGATAGACAACGGTGATGGCAGCTATCACAAAGCTGCGCCCTGCCATTCGATTACATCTTCTCGGGGATTGCTGTATTGGGAAGACGGTTGTGCAAGTGGGCCTCTCGGGCCGCCGTTGAAGGTATCGGGAGCTAAAGGAAGCCAAGTCGAGCGAAGATTGACGCGGGGAAGGCCCGTTTCAAGCAGTCGGAATGTTATCCAGACTCGTTATACCAACACTCCAGCCGTGTTGAGCAACCAGCTGCGTACTAGCAGTATTATTCGGGGATCTGTGCCGCGCTGGACCTCGCTTCTTGGTTGACGAGGGCAACAGCCAACTCAGTTACAGCCACAGAGATGTTTCGATACTCGGTGCCAATCCCTGGCCCTTTGCCAAGAAATGGTGAAGCTGTTGAGCGCAGGTTACACTTTCCAAACGTGAGGTGTTGAACTTTGGTTCGACATGGGCCACTGCTGCAAATCGGTCAATCTTAACCTGATAGGACGACTTGCTCGTCTCTGCGGTTGCGGGCTCTACATGGTATCACGATGCGAAGCATTGTGATCTGCCCATCAGAAGGTCTTCCTGCCTCAGATGCTTGGCGGGTTCCACGGTGAGGCCCTCTTTAACAGGCAGCGTCCAGCTGATCTCCTGAGCAACCGCATAGAGTTTCCCTGCGGGCGGGCAGATGCTTGTCTTCACTGTGCATATTAAAGCAAGCCGGCCTCCAAATCTTCGAGGCAGACTTGGCTTGGCAAGTTGTGCGATTATACTTTCCTTCCGAAGGAGTCTTGATTTGGGTTTCTTTCCTATCTGCTTTTCCCCTTCCCCTCCCCTTCTCTAGACGTCAGGATAGACGCCTGTCGTTCGTTTTCTGTACCTTGAAGCTGCGGGGCGGCTTCGTTTCTTCGTTTCTTCGTTTCTTTTCTTGTTTTTGGGCTGGTTCGCTGGGTCGAGCCTATATATATATAGACTTCTCAGCAAGTCGCTCATTACACACTCTCTTCTTTTCTAAAGGCCTGTAACGTCAACGAGATTCACGATGGAGGCAATGCAGAAGCCTCAGTGTGGGAGCGAGCCGGGCGAGGGAGGGGAATATGATGTTGGCATCCATGTACTCGGCCTATGTAAGTTCTGGGGGGGAACGATCAGAGGATTTGGGGATCATCTTAGCTGACATGTCAAAGTTCTGGTGTTGGGAGCCTCAATTTTCGGTACGAAGCATACACGATTACTCGCTAACATGCCCGATCATCTATTGACACTCGTCTTCAGGCGCCGGATTCCCTGTGGTCGCGAAGAAAGTGCCTTGGATCAGGATTCCTCCCAAAGTCTTCTTCGCGTGCAAGCATTTCGGCACTGGTGTCCTGATTGCAACGGCTTTTGTTCATGCAAGTGACTGCCGCCCGCCTTCGGACAGCATAGACCAGCTAACGTGTTGCAGCTCCTCCCAACCGCCTTCGGAAACCTGAACGACCCATGTCTCCCGGATCTGTTTACTGTCCAATACCCCCCGATGCCTGGTGTCATCATGATGGGATCCATGTTCTGCCTCTTTATCATCGAGATGTGGCTTAATAGCAAGACCGGTGGCCACTCGCATGGAGGGCCGATGGGCATCGAATCCGGACCTGCTCCTCCTATGCCGATGAACTTGGCCCCCCAGCGACCTCCTCGGTATGGCAGGGACAGCTTCGAGGCTGACGAGATCGAGTATGAGAAGAAGATAGCCCAGAAAGAGTAAGTTGCATTCGGGGCGGCTTCCCAAGTATGCTTATCTGACAGTTCTAGATTCGAGGAGAATGTTAGGATGCAGCAGACTGAAAACCCATTTGCGGACAACACCGAAATGATGGGCGGATCAGAGATGCCACCGTGGTTCGTCGTCTTCTACGAGCAATACGTCCGCCAGCGCCTGGAGATGCTCAACATGATCCGGGCTCAGGGACCGCGCCAGCCGGAGCCTCAGAGTCAGTCCCAACACCAGGCAGGCGCCGTCACGGAGTCGCCATACGTTGACGAGGAGGGCAAGATGGTCGACCCGCTCGTCTTCAAGAAGATGTCCCTCAACATCACTCTCCTCGAGGGTGGCATCCTGTTCCACTCCGTTTTTGTCGGCATGACTGTCAGCATCACTATTGACGGGTTCATCATCCTGCTCATCGCCATCCTGTTCCACCAGATGTTTGAGGGTCTCGGCCTTGGTTCGCGTATTGCTGCTGTTCCCTACCCGAGGGGAAGCCCGCGCCCCTGGATTCTCGTTGTTGCTTTCGGCACAACGGCGCCCATTGGACAAGCTATCGGGCTTGCGGCTAGAAACTCCTACGACCCCAACAGTGCCTTCGGTCTGATCATCGTCGGTGTCTTCAATGCTATGTAAGCACTCGCTTAGGGGGGCTCTGGGAAGTGACAACCCTGGACTGACTGACTGATCGGAAATAGTTCTTCCGGCCTCCTGCTCTATGCTGCACTCGTCGACCTGTTAGCGGAGGATTTCCTCTCTGAGGAGGCCAACATGCTCATGAAGAAGAAGGACAAGATCACTGCGTTTCTTTTCGTGATCTTGGGAGGTCAGTTCTCATAACCGCTTTCTGCAAATAGTCCTAATTTTGAATAGCTATCGGCATGTCGATTGTTGGTGCATTCGCCTAGATCCTTATCCGGCGGCGACCCCTGACGACCTCTGCCTCCGCCTGGTGACGACGAGGAATATGTCGCGGGCAGTTTACGCATCCTTCGAGTTTTTGGACAACCTAACAAGTCAAACATTCGCAGCTCCCGGCGGCCTAGCGAGAGCTTCTGCGAGAGAACGAACAGGGTGATACTGGTCAACCGGGAACTTTATCAATATTTCTCCCCACCCTACACACGTGTGCACAATTTCTTTGGCCCGTATCTTCATTGTTTTTGCGGAATGCTGCGGATTTACAGAAATAGGAGGCTATGTAATGACAGTCTCTTGACTCAGGGGGCAGCCGCTTACCAGCGTGAGAGATAGAAGGTCTTGTGGACCCCATCGAGTTACTGGACTCGGGCTGAATAGGGCGACTGGAGGAATCGAAATTACTGTCGGGCGTTCCCCCAGTCAGAAGAGGTCTTCAGTGTTTGGACATGCGAGACGCTTAGACACAAAAGCCCATATGGTGGGGTTTGTCGCAGCATAGTTACAAGCTTACCTAAAAGTAATGGACGGCCTGGGACTGGCGACTTTGCTCCTCTTGCGGTGCCAGCGAGTAGCAGATCTCCGTGAGAATCAGTCGATATGGTGTAAGTTCTGACCGCGGCGCTTGAGCGCCAAGGCGGACGCGCTGCCGGCCGAGACGTCTTTGCAACCAGTCACTGCTCGGGAATAAGTCATCACCAGCGTCGATCTCAGATGATGGCAGCATGTCACTTAGCTGGGATGAGAGACAGGGCCTGGCAGCCCCACGCGGCTGAGACCCCTTGCTTGCGTGGTCTGTCATGCCGGCAATACAGGGGTAATCCTTACATGAATGCTTCGAGGTTTTGATACACGCGCGAATAGACTCGACCATATTGAGCTGAAGGAGGGCTTGGCTGTCCCAAGGATCAGAGCTTGACGATGGAATGAACTAGACTGAGAAGAGGAAAGCCAAACCAGGGGATGAGGAAGGAAGAAGGCAAAGCGATTCTCACGAAAAGCACCGTAGCTTGTGCTCAGCCAGCGCACACGGAAGAGACGCAAAGATACAAGGGATCTTGCTTCGACGTTCTACTCTATCCTGCAACTAGCGGGTGATGGATCTCTCGGGGAATAGGAGAATAAAAGCCGAAACACAAAAACCCGGGGCAGGCTAGCTGTGTGCCATACGCCCTTTAGGGACTGGAGATCGAGATCCGAGTCTTGTCCTTCTGGAAGCTCCTCAGGGTGCCTTGCCCTCCTTTGACCCTTGTTCTCGCTAGGATATAGCCCGGCCACTCTCCCCGGCAGATGCATGCAGGCTACCTTATGCGGTGCCGGGCAAGGGTCAAGAGGCGGTACGAAACCGACTGGCGCGTCATCGCCCGGCCGATCCATGTCACATTGTCCGGGAGAGCCAGCCGCGCAGACGCAGGGACGCCGAGACTCTTGGCCGTCTCGTAGTCCTGACAAATCGTCCGTGAGAGTGACCTAGCGACGGTATCTGGCTCTCGGATCGCGCCGCCCCCTATCATCTACCTCAGGCGAGGTCAATAAGCTCGAGCTGTATAGAGCCATGGATGACTGGACGTTGAGGAACGTCCAATCATGGAGAAACCATTTCAGAGCCTCGTCCGGACGCTCTGCTAGCGCAGGGCGGGGTGCATTGATGTTACTGTAGGGGAGCGGGCTCGAGCGCGCGGCTCAGCACACCCCAGGGAGTAGCTGAGCATCTATGAGCCCCTGAGGATACCCTGTTCTTCCTTTTCGCCTGTGAAGATATCGATTTTAGGCTGGATCTGCCGGCATAGGTGTGCTCCTACCGCTAGACACACATCCTCTCCCTTCGCTTCTTGTGCTTCCACTAGTAATGAAACTGGCCCGCAGGCTGAGGATTTGACCGTGTGAAGTAGGTAGATGATTCCACTTGCGAAGATGAAGGACTGTCCAAGCAAGTCGTCCCATTTCTGATGGCGAGACCATTATGTAGCGCGCTCTCTATATACAAACATATGCTATTCGCTTGTAAACCATAAGTGCTCGTTGCCAGGTTAGATGTTGCCGAGGCCCGTCACAGTAGACTTTCGTACTTGTCCAAGCCCGACTTCTGCGGCTGCTGCGGCCTTTGCTGCTGCTGCTGCTGCTGAGCAGCCATGCCCATGCTCGAACCCATACTGCCGCTGCTCATGCTGTTCATACTAGGCGCGCCTGCACCGCCAAGTCCCATTCCGGTGCCCATGCTCATGCTCATGCCTATGCTGTTCGTAGCGCTGTTCTGCAGCCCCATTCCCATTCCCATCCCTGTCCCGACGCCAGACGACCCCGTGCTTCCTGCCCAGGAGAAGCCGCTAGACTGTGTCTGCTGCGAAGGAGGAGGCTTCATGCCGAAGCCTGAAGAAGACGTGGCCGCCATCCCGCCGCTCGCGCCTGGGGGCGGTGGTAGCGAGAACGACGACCCGCGCGAGGAGCTCATGCCGGGCCGTTGCTGGTTGAGCGAGAGCGACGACAACCCCCCGCTCAACCCACCGCCGTAGCTCGGAGTGGAGGAGGAAGGTGGCGATATGGGGTTGTGCGACATAAACCCAGACGTGGTTGTCGAATTGCTCGATGACGCCCACGGGTTCGCAGTCGTGCTCGACCAGTTGACCGAGGTGGACGCTGGCGGCTGCATTGAAGACGCCGGGGAGAAGGCGGACGGCGTGGTGACGGCTGCACTGCTGGGGCTGGCGGGTTGCAGCGGCTGGGAGAACTGAGTTGAGGACGGCGTGAGAGCGTTGAAGTGACTCAGGTCTGGCGTAACTGTCCTAAAGCCCGGCTGCTGAGCCTTCACGGCGTTGAACTGGCTTGTCGCGGCCGGAGCGGTAGCTGTAGGGCTTGGAGTAGACCAGGAGAAGGATGCTGCCTGGGAGGATCTGGGAGGTTTCATCCCCGGCGACGCGGCTGTTGAGGAGGGCATGTCTCCCCAGCTGGTATCCATAGGGTTGCTGGGGTGGCCGGGGGACGTGGTCGACCTGCCCTTGACAAGCCGCTCAAAGTCATCCTCTGTTGCCCCGTTGGAGGCGTCGAATTGAGTGCCCGTGACGCCGCCGAAGGCCATGAAATCCTCGGACGGCGTGGCAACGCCACCGTTTGTGCCTGAGAGTTCTTGGAGCTTCTTCGTCTGCTCGTCTTCGACTCGCCTCGACAGTGACTTGATGAGCTCCATAAAAGCCTGGAACTGCTTCAGGTCGAGCAGGGGGCCCAGGCTCATGTGCCAGAGGACAGGCAGGATCTCCATCGCGACGAAGTCGGCGTCAGCGACTTGACCCACAACTCTGAGGACGTTGAGGGCTGCTATCATGACAGCAGGCTCCTTGGTCTTGATGGCTTTGATGAGTGGTACAATCTTCTCCTGCATGGTGTACTTGTCAAGGGCACTCGATGATGAAGTCTTCTTCTTCTCCTGCAGCCCATCGAGCCCATCATCCGCTCCAGGATCCGTTGACCCTCCGCAGAGTATCACGAATGCTTGTAGGCCACGAACTTTTATTGCAAGGCTGTTCGTTCTGCTGAAGACCGTCGCGATGATGGGGAAAAGCTCGTTCTTGATAGTGCTGAAATCCAGGACTGGTAATATGACGGGCAGCCCACGTAAAGCGACGTCCACTACAGAGTGAGTTGGCGCTTGTATGGCCGCGAGAACGACGGGGAGGATGTCTATGATCTCATGTCAGTGACAGCCTCGAGTCTAGGAATAGAAAGAGCCGACCTACCGTCCTTGAAGTCTTTGCCTGAGCAATTGTTGGCAATCGAGGACAGATTCTCCAACACCACCATCAGCCCAGCGTCCCTGGCCGGATCCTTCTCCTCGGCCTGCTTCGCGTTTATCACGAATGTTTCCTTGAGGACCGGGCGAACCTTGTCTCCGAACGCACGTTTCGCCGAAGGAAGCAAGTCAATGATCTTAAAGACGTTGGCCAGGATTAAGGAGAGCAGATCCTTGTCTTTCGTTTCCTCAAGGAGAGCCGGCAACACTTTCTTTTCCATCACAGACTTTGGAAACGACGGCAGAACTTTATTGAGCCCCCTCATGAATTGAGACTTCTCATTCGCTGTCTTAGCAGGGAACGAATCAAGGAAGCGAATCGTTGAGACAAGAATATTGTCGAAATATTCACTCTCCTGGAACTCCTTCGCCGTCATCCGCTGCGCCGGCCTTCGGGTGATCAACCTTGGAAGCACATGGGCTGATAAGTCCCTCGGCAATGGTCTAGATGAAAGGAAGTTGTTGTTGTGAGAGGGAATAGTGGACGAAGAGGTGAAGACCCTCTTGTAACTAGATATACTGGAGTGGCATTCTATCGGTGATCTGTGGGGTGAGTTGTAGAGAGCAACACAGAGCAAGCCCAATGAGAAGAGGTCAGCCGAAGAGTTGAGGTTGTTATCCAGAACGAAATCTGGCGACGTGTAATCCAAATTCAACTGGACCGAATGGGGCAACCGCGGATCGGGGTTGAGAACCTCGTAGAGGCTTATGGGTTGGAAGGAGGTGGGTTTGGAGGAGTTCTCGGGAGGGCTACAGAATGCCAGACCACTGACTTTCCAGTCAGACTAGACGCAAGTCAGCGACATGTTATGTGTGGAGATCAGAACTGCGACTCTCCCGCCAGAGATAGATGTGTGCGGGCCTACCTTGGCGTTGATTAGGATGCCTTCAGGAGTTAGATTCCCGTGGACGAGGCCGGCATTGTCGTGGAGAAACTCGAGAGCCTTGCTAACCTGCAGGAGGCCCTTCTGTATCTCTAGCTCGTCGATCTCAAGTTCTCGCCTCCTCCGAGTCCCGTCCGAGTCCTCAGTGACATATCGACTGGACCGTCCGCCTACGCCTCCATGCTGCTCTTGATCATCCTTCTCCTGCAACAGGCTAGCGAGTGATGCAGTTACAGCTTCCGTAACGAACTGCAATCCGCCACCTCGCGTCTCTTCGACGGGCTCGACCAGCTCCAGAATGCTGGGGTGCCGCAGCCTGGCAAGAGCAGATGCTTCCTTCTTGAGTCGCTCAACCACCTCCTCAGTGACCTTCTTGAAGGCACTTGCGCCCGACCGTCCCAGGGAGCTTCCGTGCGCATCTAGCGACTTCTTGTCAAAGACAAAGACTGAGTAGGTCTTGCCTGTCGACTTCTTCTTTGCATCGTGAATCTTCCAAGGCCCGGCGGTCGAGATCGCGTTTGGGGATATCGAGTAGTTGGAGGTGATGTTCGTCGACGAGATCGACTTCAGCGCGGAGGAGAACATCGACATTGTGGGCGGTTGCTAGGAAATGATAGAGCAGGAATCATATCTCTCATGTTATGGAACAACCACAGGTCCCTCGAGGTGAGGTGAGGCGAGGCGAGGCGAATGCGCGGTGTCTAGCAAGCTGGTCTCCGGCGTCTCGGACACGTATGCGGGCGCGCGCGGGGGCGGCAGCTGGCGGTAGCAGTGGTAGTTGAAGCTCTCGTGTCGTTATTGCTTCCTCGCTGCTGTCGGATGCCTATCGTAGCGACATGTTCCTCCTTGCTCAAATATCAACTTTGGTGACGATATTGTGTAGCCTGTCAGCGGCGTCCACAGCCAGCAAGCAAATCAGGAGCTGCTGAATTGCTGCTGCGAACAAGGGACCCCGAGACTCCTTCGCTGTGCCTGAAAGAGCTTATCAGTCTGGGCGCTGATTGGTTCAATTCGTTATCTTTCGCAAGCTCCGATACAGGACCGACCTTTTCGCCTTTGGTGTCCGTCCACACCAAAAGGGCGTAATGTCGTTTCTACACTACGAACAGTCATACCTCGACTAATCATACTTCCTCGAGGACGTTGCTGTTGTCCCCTTGATCGCGCTGCAGTCAGGTCGGGAACTGGGCATAATTGCATCTCTTTCTTCCTTCTTCTCGTCGCAATACATCTCAGACACCGTCTCATACTTGAGCTCCGGCCCGCCACGATGATGCGCCCATTCTTCCCGCGCTGCGGCGCCTTCAAGAGATCGGGGACTTCACAGCTGTCGAGGACACTGCTGGGATCATGGCAAGCCACCCCGAGGAATTACAGCATAAAGCCCGAGGCGGCTTCGACGTCAAAGCTGCAGGACCTCGACCCCTCGAAGCTTTCCATCACCCAAACTCAAAAGCCGGGTGCGCTCAAGAAGCCGGAAGAGCTCGTTTTTGGCGCCAACTTCACTGGTCAGAGGAATCCTAATCAGTCTAATGACACCTGAAAGACGAAAGGTCTTGCTAACTTGACTTGCAATCACAGACCACATGCTCACCATTGAGTGGAACAAGACCAATGGCTGGCTAACACCCCAAATCACTCCCTACCAGAACCTCTCGCTGGACCCGGCGACGTGCGTCTTCCACTACGCATTCGAGTGCTTCGAGGGCATGAAGGCGTACAAGGACAAGAAGGGAAACATCCGGCTCTTCCGCCCGGACAAGAATATGGAGCGCTTCAACAAGTCGTCCGCCCGCATCGCCTTGCCTACCTTCAATGGCAAGGCCCTGATCGAACTGATCTCAAAGCTCGTCAAGATCGACTCGCGCTTCATCCCTGAGCAGCGCGGATACTCTCTGTACCTGCGCCCGACCATGATCGGCACCCAGAAGACGCTCGGCGTCGGTCACCCCGGCTCCGCCTTGCTCTTCGTCATCTGCTCCCCCGTCGGCCCCTATTACCCGACCGGCTTCAAGGCCATCTCGCTGGAGGCCACTGACTACGCCGTGCGGGCCTGGCCCGGTGGCGTCGGCGACAAGAAGCTCGGTGCCAACTACGCCCCTTGCATCGTTCCTCAGCGCGAGGCCATGAGCCGCGGCTTCCAGCAGAACCTCTGGCTCTTCGGCGAGGAGGAGTACGTGACCGAGGTCGGCACCATGAACATGTTTGTGGCGCTCCGGAACAAGGAGACCGGGCAGAAGGAGCTCGTCACCGCGCCCCTGGACGGCACCATCCTCGAGGGTGTGACCCGCGACTCGGTGCTGGCTCTGGCGCGCGAGAGGCTGGCGCCGGAGGGCTGGATGATCTCGGAGCGGAAGTACACCATGAACGAGCTGGCCGAGGCTTCCAAAGAGGGCAGGCTCATCGAAGCTTTCGGAGCGGGTACTGCGGCTATCGTCAGCCCTGTCAGGACTATCAGCTGGAAGGGCCAGCTCGTCGACTGTGGCCTCACGGAGAAGCAGGAGTCCGGCGAGGTGGCGACGCGGATGAAGGACTGGATTGAGGGCATACAGTACGGTGATGAGGAGCATGAGTGGAGCTACGTCTGCTAAGGGGGTGCATGGCGGATCTAGCGGGACGGCTGTAGATAGAGGATCACCATATTGCGTTTATGTCTCAGGTTTCATTAGAGCGTCCGGAGTAGAAAAAAGGAGAGGCCTAGTCAATCCGACCGCGTTGAGAACCGAGCAGGTCCAAAAGTGATCTGAAACCCCGTGAATGGTTGAAGGATGTGGCCCACTGCCTATCGTCAACACCTCCAGCTAGTGAGAACTGGTTGTCCCCATGAACATATACACCTCGACAGTCTCCGTCGTTCTATGCGTGCGTCCCAGCGCCCTGTCCAATAATCTCTATTTCTTCTCCGGGTCCTCAAGGATACCCTCCGCCTCTAACCGCCGCCGTGCCTCCTCGAGAGCCCAAGTCTGTATCCTGTACGATAGAAAGTCAGCTGTTGACACCGTACCGGGAATTTTCGACGCAAGCATGGCATCTTCATCAATTCAAATGTATTCCCGATAATGGAAGGCGGCTTGACCGCAAACCGTCCGGAGGATCCGGGAAAAAGAAGGAGTGCCGATATTCGCCTTCGAGGTTGACTCACGAGGTATCCGGCTTGAACGCATACGCCACCGCGAAGACGGCCAGGGAGCCGCAGAAGCCGTAGAAGAACAGGCCCTCCCAGCCCTCGTTCTGGTACTTCTCGCCGGGTTTGACGCCAAACAGCCAGCCGGTAGGGGGGTCGTACTGGGGCCCGTGGGAGGCCGCCCTCCTCGACGTCGACGAGAAAGGCCGCGCCGCGGCAGCGGAGGTCTGGGACTGGGCGGCGCTGCGGACGGCCCGGAGGGCCGCGCTGGGACGGATGGCGGCGCGCATTGCTGCTTGGAGACGGTCGACTTGGATGTTTCGTTGAAAGGGGGCCCAAGTCGACGGCGGAAAGCTGATTGAGTGGAGATGGGTGCCCGTTCGGTCCGGGGGGGGCACGGGATGCTCTTGTTGCTTGAGGCGATGAGTGAGCGAGCTTGGAGGTGCGGGCTTTGACGAGGTCGGGGGAGCGGCAGGGACTGGGAGTGGAGCCGGAGAATCTCGGCGTCCCTGGATCTCGTGATAATTCACGTGACTACCTCTCGATCTACACTATCCCTTGAGAGTGTGTTGACGGGTCCACTCAATGACGATGTGGCTCCCATCGCTTCCGCCTAGAGAATTTCCGAGTCTCCTTCGATGTCTTGGTTCACGCCTGATCTGCGGTTGGCTCGTGGTGTTGACACCTGCAGGCTTCCCGGGAGCTGACGCTAATGGAAGTCTAACCACCCATCTAAGTGAGAGAGCACGCATTCGGCAAAGTCCTCATGATACATCCCGCTATTCTCTAAACGCGACAGAGCCGAGGTCGGAAGTTCTTGCTGTTCTGCATGGTGGAATTGTTGGTTTCGTGTTGACATCGAGGAATCCCGCACTTATCAACGTGCTTGACGCTGATTCTGCTGCTGAAGAAGCCATGCAGTTGGCCAGGTGGAAGTTTCACGCTCATATACTCCTCCCATCGTGGTGGGCTACATGGAGAATATGACACCTCCAGCAATGACATCGGCAATGCAGAGCCCACAGCATCTTCAGGAAACCCCTGACAGTGGCGGAATGCCGCGTCTCCGCGGATTCCACACTGATGGCGAGGTGTTCAGAGCTCGGAGGGGTTCTCTCTCTTTCCAGCCCCTTGAGGAACCGTCCCTAGCCAGGGAGAACTCATCGGACCATGTCCTTGAGCGGACAATGTCAGCCGAGGAACAGCTTCAGAGCATGATTGGAGATGAGGACGACCTCGACTTGGATACCTATGGGCTGGCTGAGTTCCGCGACGGCTTTTTCGACGCCTTGTTCCTGAAGCCTAGGGACGTTGACCTAGATGGACTGATGCAGCATGCGGAGACAACGCTCCCAGCCAGTTTGCTCAGGAGCCACCCACTGTCGTGGACACACTTATGGCACGCTACTAAGGGCATCGTCCGTCGGGTGACCACGACTGCCTCTGGGATAAGACTTGTGAAGAGCTTCATCGCCGTCTTCGCGGCTTATATCATGTGTCTGATACCGTCCGTCCGGGCCTGGTTGGGTAGATACAGCTATATACTCGTTGTCTCGTGTATCATAGATCATCCTGCCAGAACCTTCGGTGCCCAATTGGATGGTGTCCTCTCGACAATGTCTGGCACGGCGCTCGGTCTGGGCTGGGGTGCGCTCAGTCTCTGGGTCTCGACATCTACTTCTCCTGCTCGCAATGGCTATGGTGGCATCCTCGCCATGTTTCTCTGTCTTCTCACGGCGGCTATCGCTTTCGTGAGGTCTCATTTCATTCGATTTTACCAGCTGGTTCTCTGTGCTGGAATAGCAGTTATCTTTGCGAGCCTAGTCGAGACCGGGGAGTCTGTGATCTGGGTCAAACTCCGTTATTTCGGTGTTCCCTGGGCTCTGGGCCAGGCGATTTGCATGATTATCAACGTCGTCTTCTTCCCCGATGTCGGGGCTCGCGCCCTTGCTCTAGCATTCCATAAGGCGAACTCCGTGATGCTGGTGCGTTTCTTCCCCCGGGTATGGGCTGTCGACTTTGTACTGACTGGGAGTCGCAGGATGGCCTAGTCATCCCCAACCCCGAGCCTATGGCAGTGCGTAGGTTGCTGGCACATACTTTTGTGAGTCTCACGCAAGCCTACAGAGACTTCGCCATCGACGTCTCGATCACTCGGGTAGCCCCTCCGGACACCTATGAGTTGCGCAATTTGATGCAAGCGGTTATACGATCGCTACTTGCTCTAAAGACAGAGACACACCTTTTTGATTTGCACGAATCAGCCGGGAGGTACAATCAGTCTGGAGCTGAGGATGACGATCCTTACGGCTTGGGTCTCACACGGACGCGAAGTTCGACGAAGATACCAGTGTACATATCTCCAGCTGAGGAGAAGGCTGTTCGCGTCGTGTGCCAGAAACTTGCTGACCCCACGCGCGAACTTCTCAACTCTATGAGAGACAGTCTGACTACAGCTGATGCTGTGCTCATGCACCTGCTGGGGTACCGTGCATACCATGGGACAGATGACCTAGCGACCCGATTACGTACATCATCAAACCGGATTCGCCAGGGGATGAATGACTTTGATGATGCAGAGACGCCTCTGTTTGCAGGAGATTTACTGCCGAAGACATACTCGACTTTGCCTGGAGTTGTTGAGTTGTTCGTCTTTTGCAGGCCTGTCAGGCAAGCGGCCGACGCAGTAGAGAGGCTGATGCTTAAGATCGGCCAGATGCAAGAGAGCCACCCCTCGCTGCCGCGTCTGCGTCTGCCTTCATACCCAGTGAGCAAATCTCTCAACAGACTGAACGCTCAGGTTCGCCACGATAGGGGCGGTATTACAGCCGGTACGCCAGACGCGTCCACCCCGAGCTACTCCATATACCACTGCTGACCTGGTACAGGTTCTTACTACAAGACTTTCGCCGAGATTGCACGGTCATTGCAGGGGATCATGTCCACGGAGCACTACCCGCTCCCGCAGGATGAGTTTGAAATGGACAACACTGATACTCAACACGCTCACGCCACAATGGAAGCGGAAATGGACGAGGAACCACGTTCAGGCCAGGAAAAGTTTCGCTACAAGGCCTGGAAAGTGCTTCACAGCCTGCAGGGGTACGAGACCAAATACTCGTTCAAGTGCGTACTAGTGGTGATCCTCCTTTCGGTTCCTGCCTGGCTGTCTCAGAGCCGAGACTGGTGGAATCGATACGAATCCTGGTGGTCTGTCGTTATGGCCTGGGTGATGATGCATCCCAGGTTCGTGTCTCTCTCACATCGCCACAGGCAGGAAGCTAACAGTGATAGGGTCGGTGGTAATTTCCAGGACCTTATGGCGAGGGCACTCACTGCTGTCCTAGGCGCTGTTTGGAGTGGACTGGGCTATGCGGCGGGAAACGGCAACCCTTACGTGATGGGAGTCTTCGCCGCAATTTATTTCCTGCCGATGCTATATCGCTTTACGCAGAGCAGGCATGCGGTAAGTAAACATCGTTGCGACCGCATTACTTTCTCACTCGTTTCTAACCTCAACAGCGATCCGGCGTCGTTGGGTGTCTCTCATTCGCTGTCGTATCACTAAGCCTGGTGACTGCGGACGGCGCAGTATCGACAGTACGCATGACATGGTCTACAGGGTTGGCTTTCGTTGTCGGCGTAGTGGCTGCTGTTCTTATCAACTGGCTCCTGTGGCCGTTCGTCGCCAGGCATGAGCTGGGAAAAGCCATATCATCCATGCTCTTCTTCCTGAGTATCTACTACAGAAGTGAGCATCCGCGTCGCTACAACTTCTCTGGCTCCTGCTGACCCGCGGAAAGGGATCGTCGCCAAATATGTATACTATGAAGAGGGTGAAAACCCTACTGCAGAAGACATCAAACGGTCAGAGATATTGGAAAGGAGGATCCGCGAGGGTTTCGTCCGTATCCGGCAACTTATGGTAAGGAAATGGCGTCCATATCTGTTTTAATATGTCGTCCTCGCTGTCAGCTGACACCGCTCCTGCAGGAGCTCACGCTCCATGAAATCCGTCTACGAGCGCCGTTCGACGTCCGGCCGTACTCTGCCCTCGCAGACGCCTGTGAGCGCTTCTTTGAGTACCTGGTCGAGGTGCGGCAGGCGTCGCTGTTCTTCCAGCCCAACTTCGTGGGTGACGAAGAAATCGCCGCCCGCGTCCTGACCTACAGACGGGATGCCGTGGCATCCATCCTGAGCAACCTCTACGTTCTGGCGGGGGCACTGCGGGCCGGGAGGAAAGTACCTGTAAGCTAGAGCCCGGGCAACTTCTATCATGAACGTTTGGCTAATGGTGCAACTTCAGAGGTATCTCCCGAGTGCCGCTGCCGCTCGAAAGCGCCTTTTGGATAAGATGAGCGAACTGGAGGTCCACCTGGAAAACATTCAGAGGAGGGTGTACAACAGCCCCAGCGCCCCGGGGAAGAAGTGGGCGCAGATCTACCAGTACTCATTCAACGAGAGCCTCACGGGCTGCGTTGCCCAGCTAGAGGAGCTGGAGAGATACACCAAGCTAATTGTCGGAGAACAGCGGTAGGTGACAACCACACATTCCCTGGCTGGCGCTTGCTGAACGGGTCACTCTAGGTTCGATTTCACCGTGAAGGACGAAGACTCGGATACCGCTTGAACAATGCTCATAGGACCAAAGCGGACCTGGTTGTCTAAACATGCAATATACCTAATCGTGCAAGCGCTCATCGTAACCTAGAAAGTGACCCAGAACTGTCATTCCCTGATAAACATGCTGTAGTCATGCCCCGTGAAACACCAAACGTGAATAATGTCCCTGCTTTCTCCAAGCGAACCACTAATAGATACCATCCATCATGTCATTCAAAATATCGCGCAAGACGGGCTTCCCCTTCAAGATGGCCCTCTCGCCAATCCTGGCCCGTTTCGGCCCAGATGTCCGATTCTCCTTGCCGCCGAGACGCTTCTGTGACGCCACCACTTTTGGAGGCGAGCCCGCGACGCGCTTCGGGGCTTGGGACACCGCCGTGCTGGCGCTGATCTGCGTCGCCGCGTCGTCGAAGAAGTGGCTCTCGAGCGCGTCAGCGGGCAGGTCGTAGACCCAGCAGCGCTCCTCCATTAGGCCTATGAACCTGGCTAGCATCTCCTCCGCGCCGCTGCCCTTGAGGGTGCTGCAGCTCCCGACGACGAGCAGCTTGGTCTTGGCGCGCGTGAAGGCGACATTGATGCGGCGCCAGTCCTTGAGAAGATCACCGATGTTGCAGGCCTCGTTGGACCGCACGAGGCTGAGGACTACTACTTCTTTGTCGCGGCCCTGGAACCGATCGGCTGTGTGCATCTCGACGGCGCCGCCGTGGCCGCGCAGCCCGTGCTTCAGCAGCGCTAGCTGGCTGCGGTAGTGCGTCATGACGCCGATCTCGTCCGCAGGTACACCGGCGGTGAGGAGCGCCTCGACGAGCTGCGTCACGATGCGCGCCTCGCAGGGGTTCACGATGCGGTTGCCCTTCGCCTCCTCGCGAGATGACGGGATGGCATCCGTGTTGACGAATGCTACGCGGGTGTCCGGATCGACGAGATCGCGCAGCCAGCACGCAGATCCTGTGCAGAAGGAGTTCTGCGTTGACAGGCTTGCGGTGAGGAAGTTGCTGGCGCCGAAATGGTGGCGCTTGAGGGCCTCCATGTTCGGGACGTTGAGCTTGCGGTGGCGAAGCTCCTCGGTACCGCACTTCAAATGCCCGTCGTAGATGAGCGTGTTGCTGAGCGTCATGATGTCCTCGGACATGCGGTACTGGTGCTCGAGGTTGACCACGGACTCCGGGTGGGTGTCGGAGAGGAGCTTGAACAGACTGACGTCCAGGCCACCTACTCTGGCCTCTTCGTTCTGGACCAGCGGGGGCAGCTGGTTGTGGTCACCGACGAGGACAAAAGTGCGTGCCATCCGTATCGGACCGAGGCAGATAGGCAGCGTGATCTGCGACGCTTCATCCACAATGCAGTAATCAAATGTTCGCTCGTTGAAGACGGGGTGACTGATCCCTAGGCACGTCGTCGCAACGACAGGGGTGTCATGCCAGGCGTGACGAATCTCCTCGAATGATTCTTTTCGCTGGCCAGCCAGAATGGCGAAGTCCTGCACTTCTGGGTGAACCTTGGCTGGTGCACCGAGCCTCAAGATGGGGATGTTGTCCTTCTTGAGTTTCAGGAGGATATTGTCCACCGCAGTATGGGTATACGACGTCAACAGTACACTCTTCTTTTGATAGATAAGAGCCCGAATGATGTGTGCTATTGTCGTAGTCTTACCCGTGCCCGGCATGCCGAGGACAAGCGCGTAGTCTTTTGCGCTCATCACCTTCTCGATGGCCTTCTTCTGGTCAACGTTGAGACTGTCTCTATCCGCAATGGTATACTGTGTTGAGACAGCTTTGAATCTCGGCGGAACAAGATCGACAACAAGTTGCCGGGTCTCTCGAGATCCGAAGGCACTGTTGGTCATGATCTGAACAAGATTGTTCCTTACAACGGCCATGCCGTTGCTAAACTCGTCCTTGTCGAGCCTGTATCGGATCGGTGGGGTCTTGATTGTGCCTTGGGACTGCTCCGGCAGAACTCCCTCGGGTACAACCTCCATGATGCTAGCAAAGACTTGGTTGTCGACCTCGTCAAATCCAGGCTGGCGGATCCGAGCGTTATGGAGCCGGCGATCAACAGCGACGCTGATCCTCTGTTTTCTGACCGCAGTCACATACCCGAGAGCAAGTGCGAAATGACCTTGCTCGTCAGAGATTACGATTGGTTCTCCCACCGTGAGCTGCGAATCTAGAAAGGAGAAGCCTGAGGCCGGGTTCTCTTTGACGAAGGTATAATGGAAGCGGTTGATCTTGGGTGTATCCTTATCTTCGGACGCAGAGCCCTCTTCGATAATGACGTTCGCGAAGCATCGACCGACCTTTTCGCGCTCGGTACTAACCATCGTCCATAGCTCTCTTCGGAGCTTTTGACTTTCTCTCTCCTCTTTTGTCAACAAGTCCTCCCACTTCAGGAAGAACTCCTTGTGGGTCGGGGTCAGGTGCTTGACAACCGCATCGAACTTGTCGTTCATGCCGCTCGTTTCGCCGTCGCCATCATCGGCAAGCTTGTGGTAGATAAAGCAGGACGCCTGAGCATAGCACCTCCCGCAGGCGTTCTTGCTCCTCTTCATTGGTGGGAGTTGCACGCTGCGCTCACGAACATAGCAAGCTAACTGATTCCGCTGCATAATCATGTGGCGAAGCTCATGACGTATGGCTGGGATTCGTAGTGTTTGAGAGGTCTCCATGTAGTAAAGAACGCCGTAGGTGATGTCGATATCGTACCGATCAGAGAGAAGAAGGTTGTAGAGGACGGTCTGAGCTTGATGGTTACTGTTGACATTCTTTCCGGTCTTGACTTCGAACGGAACAGTCAGAGTGCGGACATCCGCGCCCTCTCTCAGCGTAACCTGAACAGTTGCATCGATGTTACCCTTCAGGCCGTACATCGGGGACCAGACATGCTCCTCAACATCAAGCAGTTTGCTAACACACATGCTCGCCTTATCGCCGTTTCGGCCTTGGACGATAGCATCAGGCTTGGGAAAGCCTGAGACGAACATATCCGCCCAATATCTCAGCTCTTTCATCTTCGATAACAGATGCTCTCGGGCCTCGTTGAAGCTAATTTTGATCGTATAAAGATCTTCGATATGCCTTTGCATAGCTTTGTCAATTGCTGCGCCAAGAAAAGTCAAGTCCCACTTGTTGGCCATCAGAGCCTCCTGGAATATCTCATGGAGAAGAGTACCGTAAACCAGAGGAGCCGAGGGATCGCTGGTTGCTTTGACACGGTCCTGAAGAACGGCACGGCGCGTGCAGCTGAACGAGTCTGCGACGACCGTGGCAGAGATGAGCTGGTCTGGATGAAGAATCAATATGTTCTTGTTGTTGTCAACGATGCAATGCCCGCCAGACTCGAAGTCGCCGATGACATGCACGTATGATTTCGTATTCGCAGGCGTTTCAACCCAGTCACCCCGGAGGTGGATCGTCTTGATAGACTTTGTCCTGTCGGCCTGCACGACAAGAATCTGTCTTCCCGGTTAGCTGATTTCACCTTGCTTACCACTGCCTCTTACCTTCTCCGGATGCTCAATGCCCCTGTCATCGACAAATGAGCTTGATAAGGCATTTGTCACCAGATATCGCTGAATGACTTTAGGCTTTTGGCTGGACTGCACTCACTTTAGCAAGTTACATTGCATTCGGGGTATCTATCGGTAGGTACGTACATGTGACGATAACGGGCCAGGCTGCGTTACCGACTGAGTGGCAGCAAGTTCTGCGGCTTCAAAGTCAAAGTCACCGCCAAAGTCATCACTATATGGATCCTCTCCGTCTTCTGTACCAGGGTCAGGACCCACCCCGAAGCCAGGACCAGACTTGGTCAGCAAGGGTTGTTGTAAATGCTGCGATGTTGGGTTTGAGTCGATCTCTGCGATCAAGTCTTCTGCGGCGGCGAATATGTCATCGTCATCCAAGTCTCCGAACTCGTCCTCAACCACTGTATTGTGTGGCTCCCTCTTAGAAGTGTCATGAACAGCCACCGGCTGCGAGGCAGGACTAGTCTCCTCTAACGGGACGGGTTTTAGGTTCGAATCAAGTTCCATGAGGGTATCATCGTCGAAGTCATCGTCTCCATAGTCTGAGGAGCCAATATCGCCCAAGAGCGTGTCGCCGTCTGCTTCGTTATCACCAGCTGCGGTGTCCTCAATTGAGTGATCGCTATGACTGCCAGACTGCTTGCGAGGAGATCGTCGTTTCTGGGGAGAAGGAGATCGTACAAGAGAGTATGGAGTATCCGCTTCGTCAGCCTTGTTGATTTCTCCGGTGACAGTCTCTAAAAGCGCCGTGACCATTGAGGATTTGTAGCTGCCAACAGTGGTGTTGCCCCTGGGGGCAGCAGTAGGAGAGTCTGCCTCTGACCGGTCGGCCCTTCGACGTTTGGGCCAATTGGCCCCACAGCTGATAGCCCTCCGTAGATTACTCTCCCCCTGAACCGCCGGGGTATTCTTTGATGGTCTGGGTGAAGAAGACCCCATCAGGCGGGCAAGCAAAGGGTTGCTTGAGCCGAGAGGCGCAGAGTCCTCTGCAGCGCCCACGGAGAAACGATCCCAAAGATCAAGAGCAGGATCAGCATGCGGCGACATGAGGGCCTGTCTCAACTTTTCCACATTCACTGCCGGCGTGTTTGGTTTTGAATAGGCCGGAGACGACGTGGGCGAGGAACTCCTTGCTCGCTTCTTTCCTCGACGAGGTAGCATTGGAGAGATGGTTGAGGCAATAGCATCGCGCTCGTTGTGCCATAGAAGACGCTCACTCGGTGAGACCTCGTCCTCCTCTTTTTGGTTGTCCGGCATGCCAATGAGGTCCTTCCAGGCGAGGCGGGGCGCTGGGGTAGTGGCAGTGCTACACTCGGGGACCGGAGCCGGGGATCGACTGTTGTTCTGAATGCTGTTCCCATTCTCCTTGTCAGACTCGTCGTCAATTACTATCGTGACACGTTTGGTAGCCTCTTCGTTAACGATTTCCGCTGGGTCTGGCAAGCCCGCCTTTGCTGCCGCCTCTTCAGCTTTGGGCTTCTGGAACTGGAACTTCTGCAGCTTGTTCTTGGTGGTAGCGGATATGGGCGCCGGAGGCCTTTGGGGTACCTGTTGAGCTGTTGTGGGGTGACTCTTGGACCTCTGCCACTGTCTCTGCTGCTGCTTCGTGTGGTGTTGTTAGATGGTGCTCCCTCGAGGTAGCGAAGGCAACAACAGCTCCGACAGATTCTTACTTTAAAGGTCCTCTGCTCAGAGAAGGATTTGTGCAGAGGCATGATCAAGGGTCATGACTGGAGCCCTGGAACCGTCCTGTCAGATAGGAGACGCCGGTTGCAGTTTCTCTCCGAAAACTGCCCTTCGACGCTGTTGTTCTGGCGAGAAACCAGTCTGGCTGGTGGTATGTGGGTAGACCTTTCACTGTGGACGCGTCGTGTAAGTACCACGATCAATGGCGATAAGATAAGGCCCTTTTCGCGTAGAGCGTGTTTGTGGCTGTGCGTCGCCTGTGGCGCCAGCTCTCCCCACGTCAAGCTACGAGCTACGGCAGGTACGTAGCTTCGGCAGCGGCTCTGTGCACAACTCTCTCCACTTTCATCAACCGTCTCTGCCGGACCCTCGGAGTGATGTCACAAAAGTCACGGCCAACCTACAGTCCATCCTATATATCGCCAGCCCAGCTCGGAGGATTAGAGAGACTGGCGACCTTGTTGTCGCCCGCTTGGCATTCTAGAAATGTCTGCCGATCCCAACACTCACATCAGTAGAGAAGCCGTGCTCCGCAACCTGGACCAGCTGGGCATCAATTATGAGGCTCTTCCCAAGGCACCCTTCTGGGGCCCCATGTTCGGCTACTCCCAGGAGTCCATCAAGATCAATGCTGCCGGTAGGGTCATGTTCGCGTCAGCGTCGGTTGGTAGGCCATTGACCCAGCCGGAAAAGGATGCGATGGCCTACTACATTGCGAAAGGAATGGTCACTCTCTCCTATACGCCACCAATAGCCCTGGGAATCAGCTTCGCATTTTGGCGCAAGGGCTTGTTGACCTACCGATTCCCATTCTGGCAGCCGAAGCCGGAACAGTTCAATCCCAACAAGTTCGCGTTTCTCCAGGGGGCGCTGGCACAGCGAGCCTGGCATGGTCTGCGTGGGTTGACTTACTACAGTCTAGCACACTTGTTTGTCTACGGCTTCCTCACCTCATACTCAGTGTCCACGTTCATGGCTGGACTTGAAACCGATCCAAGACTGGAGGACTTTCGACGCACAATGAAGTCCAGGTTGGCAAATAGAGCGTCCAGTCGTCAAGGGCATCGCGGTTCGATGGCCGGGCCGACGAATGGCATGTACCAGGAGTCACACGCTGCCGGTCAGGCACCCTATGATGGCTATGATACTAGTTCAGGCTCGGAATCTTCGTCCTATGGGGAAGACGCAGAATTTACCGCACAGGAAGCCCGCAAGGCCGCTGAGGAGGAGGTGCAACGCAGGAAGCAGCAGGCACTAGCTGCGCAGAGACACTCGTCTTCCGAACCGGAGCCATACCAGGACTCACTCGGCGATGATGGGTATGTCTTTGACGACGCTTCTCCCGTTTCGCCGACCGAGAGGCAGCGGGGAGCCCAACAGTCCAGCCAGGGTGGGTCGGCCTGGGAACGTCTGCGACGCCAGGCATCCTCGAGTCAGAATGTTCAGCCACGCGGGGATAGCAACCGGCCAACGGGCTCGTGGCAGCGCCGTCGCGACGAGGAGCAGACGTCTCGAGGGGCTCGGGAAGGGACCTCCTACAACTTCTCGACTGCCGATGAAGAGAGAGCGTATGCAAAGGAGCAGGCGCAAAAGGAATTTGATGAGATGCTTGAACGTGAACGGCGAGGCAACCCCAAGGAGTGATTTGATGCCAGACCAGCGCGACGATACGAAACTTGACCATGAGGTCAGGACGACAACATGTATTATAGCCCTATGTATTCTTAAATACTTAAGGAGTCTATGAGCCCTAGCTAGCATGGCCTGAGCCGCACTCTAGACGTCATCAATGGTAGAAGGCATCAGAACCTCAGTGTTAAATCAAAGGACGTGCCATCTGTCACAACTTCTAAAAGATTTGCACTGGACCGCAATGGAAGATCACAGCTATATACTGTACACAGCAACATGTTTCACCTCCATAGCCACTCCGAGAGCGTGATAGCTCGTTGCTATATCTGCAGCGGTGTCTCACACTAACTGTGCTTGAGCGTTTAAATATATCCGACCATGTAAGTTGTTCACTCGACACGGCTCAAAGACATGTCTCGAGGCATTTGAATGTGCAGGGAACTTAGGCTCCTTCTTCTCCAGGTCTCGAACTTGTATCGAGAAGGTACGCATGGAGGTGCTGCTGTGATAGGCGCCTTATTGTCGGACGGCTGGATCTAGCGGATTTGCAAACAACAAAATAACGTTGTTAAACACGGTAAGACTATTATGCAGTATCAAGGCAGCATACCAGATCGACACGACGAGCTGAGGATAGATCTAGCATGCTATCTCGATCTTAACGCAACAGACAGCTGAGCGCCTCATCTCTCATGTCTGGAGTCCTCTTCAGCCTTGAGCCATCGGGAGCTCAATGTCAACCACCCACGGCACATGAGCCGGCATCTCCTCGTCTACCCCCTGGATCGCCGCATTAACAAACAGCGTCCTCTCGCCCCTTTCCCCAAGTGGATGCTCATCCTCCTCACAGCACTCCACATCCGCCGTGCCCTTCTCCAATAGATCCACCCGGCGCCGCCTCTTCCCCTCCGCCTCCTCGGGCGCATCAAATCTCGACGCTTTCAGATCCACTAGCCTCCTCATGGATACACTTGCGCCGTGGTCGATGTCTGCGAAGAACGTCGGGTCCGTCGAGGCGCCGGAGCCTCGCCACTGGACGAGCCTTGCGCCCCAGCCCTCGTGGATGTGCCCAAAGCAGTGCAGCCGCGGCCGCGAGCGGGCTACGGCGCGGAACAGCGCGGGGCAGCCCGCCCGCCGGTTGTCGTCGGTGTAGTCAAGGATCCCCTGCGGCGGGCCGTGGGTGATGACCACGTCAGCCGCGGAAGCAGGGATGGCGTCGAAGGCGGGATGCTCCTCACCGGTGCGATACTGAAACCCCCAGTTGGCAGAGAGGGAGCGCGTATACGGGCTCGCGAACACGGTCAGGGCGGCACCGTTGGCGAGGACGAAGTGGTGAGCGCCTTCGTCAAGAAAAGTGATGCCGACTCGTTTGCAAGCATCAAAGAGCTGACGGGCCTCACCGAAGCCGCCGTAGACGTTCCTGATGAGTTCTGGTGAGATGGACTCCCTAGCTTGCGCATCGACTGCTTTCTTCCTGAAGGTTGGCACGTCGAGTGTGAAGTCGTGATTTCCGGCGATGACGAGCTTAAGGGGCGCGTCGAGTTCTTTCAAGAGGGCAAGAGTAGTATGGAACTCGCTGAGCTTGGACTCCTCGGTGAGGTCGCCACAGTGGATGACCACGTCTATTGGCCCTGAGGGCGGCCGAGTCGAGAGCGTGTCTCCATGTGTATCTGAGAGGATGAGGAACCGAGTCCTGATAGCTCCCTGGCTATCAGTGCTGCAGTGAATGATATCTACACCGTGATTCGGACAGATATCCAGCCTACAGCAGGACGAGAATCGTCCAAGTTGACCAGGCCTGAGAGGAAAGTAACGTATTGCCCGGTTCAGTTCGGATATGGAATTGCGTCTTGTTGTTAATAGCCTAACCCAGCGTCCCTATGCGATGAGTAGATGGGCCATGATACGGTCTCTTTCTCCTGAACCTGGCGTCCTTCAACCCTGCCATGTATTTATAGCCTTGTGTCCAACTGTGTTTTGATCAGCTGGCTGGGTAGGGCGGTATTGGGTTCTTGTAGATCGAGCTCAATAAAGTTACGATAGTCCATGGTACATGCGGGCATCGGAGCGACAGAGCTTCCTGGACGTTTCGCGTTTTCCAACTGCGTCTCCCACATGGCCTCATCGCCCTCCGGGGCCCGGGTCACATGACCGCCAGCGAGACTTCTCGCGGGTTTCTAATCAACTTGCAGGTTGCAAGGAATCGTATTCGTCTCGCGTGTCCCGAAACATGGAGAGGCCTAGCTTTGAAGTATCCGCCGCCTCACACGAGGATGCAGACCGCATCGCTGCCATCCACCTGGCAGCGATGGACTCCAATCTTCTACTCCACGCTCAGTTCCCGACTTCGGAAAGCCTCTGGGCGCTGCAGGACTTCCTTGCAGTCTGGACACACTCTCAGCTGCGGGATCCACGGTCGCAAGTCTTGGTAGCTCGTGACCCAAGCTCAGGAGAAATCGTGAGCTTCGTTAAATGGGACCTGCCTGTCTTACCGGAAGCTCCGAGCGTTGAATCCGATGAGATCAACTGGCCGACTGGCTCCTGTCGGGTGTACCTCGATGCGTACACCCACCTGGCTGAGGAGGCAAAGAAGAAGGTCACTAGAGACAAGCCGTGCTACCGTGAGTGTACTCGTCTTTCTCAGAATGCTGAAGCATTCCTCGTCGTCTTTAAGTTCCTACCAGGTGCAGGACCGTATTACAGTCGGACTGCCGAGGTTGAAGAGAATAGCCGTAGCGACGGAGCCGGCCGGGTGAAGTTGCGGTATACATCCCCTGCTCTGCAAGACCGTCACTAACCGTCTCTCTCGAGCATAGGAGTAACGTTTATCTGCACAGATCCCCGATGGCAAGGTCGTGGCGCGGGCTCTCTCCTCATGACACGCGTCCCGGAGGATGCGCAGGCGGCTGGCATCCCGGTCTACCTCGAGAGTACCGTGGAGGCGGTCAAAATGTACCAAGAACTGGGCTTCGTAGCTGTAGATGAGTTTAGGATGAAAATACCGAAGCGCGGCTGTACCGAACCAGATGAGGAATATGAGGAGCTCTGTATGTTGTGGTCTCCGCGGCCATGTTAGGTCATCCTAAAGAGATAAAAGAAAACTTCCAGCGAGATCTTGTCGCACGGGTTCATTTCCGTCAGGCCGGCCATCTCCGAAAATGTACTCCGGATAGTCATCTCATCGTCGGTCCAGGTTGGGAGGGGATGAGCTGAGCATGCTGGCCCCCACACGCACGTGGATTTCAGTCTTTGTTCGAAACAAAGTCACCAGCCAACACGGGACATCCGCCACTGCAAATCCGCACATGTGACGGGCTTCCTGTCGCACAGAATGACGACGGTTGGCACCAGGACATCACAAACCGGAGGGATTGATGGACGAAACCTACGGTCGGAGGCGGGGGATGCGGTGCCCCGCCCTCCGCTTTTGGAACCTACCTACCTGTCCGGTGCTTATTCAGACCCTCCACTGATTTGTGGTACTTCATGACTAACGTTTTCTGCTGGTTCTTCACTGGAGCTCTGTTTAGCCGCTATGTCTCCAATAGGGAGGCCTTCCCGGTGCTCCAAGATCTCCAATGAATGTACTCCGCCCATGTCCACTCGGTTCTCCAACCTCCAACTCCAGCAGCGTCACACTGCGATCTCCTCCTGCGCATCAGAGTTTGTGGGGGTGCCTGCCAATCCTGGGACATGCTGTTACGAGGCTTCAGCGCTGCCCAACTGGAGGCTGCCGGAACGGGTAACTTGCATACCGTATCCCACGACTGACCCCAGAGAAGACGACGCCCTCGCAACAACTGTACAATACTGCCAGTCAACAACACCCCCTGGCATCGGCAGACGTCATGGCAGCGCCCTGCAGAGGCACAACACAGCGTACAAAGATGTAACAAGGCCGCACGGCAGGTGTTCCCGAAGCCACTCTGTCGCCAAGTAGGCGCCGTCAGTGCGACGAGTCGACGATGCCATGCTATAACAGTCTGCCTCGGCTACGAAACGTGGTTTTGACAGCCGGAGAGAGTGTCAGAACGACCGGCGTGGTAACCAGCTCGATGAGGCATGGGTTACGCCGAGGCTGGCTTCCTGTCCCGTAAAGTGCCGCTCCGCAATCCGGAGTCCGGATCCCCCACCAACCTATCGCATGCGAGACATATCCAACGATACAGGCACGATGCACGCGCCCCCAGATATTGACCAATATCGAACAGACGACAAGATACCGAAAGGAGCGAGCGTCTCGTGCGAGCGTCCACCTCGTCCCACTTTGAGGCTGGCCGCCGACAGAGGAGCGCCGGGCATTGGCTCCAGCATGACTCGGCAGGGTTAAGCCATTACGTTACAGGTATTCGCCGTGTCCCCCGATGCTGCAGAAGACCCGCAAGCGCCGGTACGGAGGTACCAAAGGGGCCTTTTCTATTTGGTAATGGACACTCCCTGACCGGTAACGTTCGACGACCTCCCGCTTCCCAGATCCGGCCGCCTCATGTAGTTGCTACTTGATGTTTTTCGGTGCTGGAGTTAGAGCTCGGCGCAGATCTAGAGGCTTTCCCCCTAACAGCGCTTTAGCTTTCCTCAGGTGTAGAGGGGACCCGCGCAGACCCTCCGCGACCCGGCTTTCCCTTTGCCATTATGAATTTCGTGTTTAAATTTTCTGAATGATAAGGTCAGACTTTCTGTTATCTCTGCGCTTGTTCATGCGCGCTGCCCAGGTCCCTGGAAAACTGCTGACCACAGACATCATCATCACCTCCGAATCTCTCCTAAACGCGGTGATAGACTCGGTGTGTGCACACGCGCGACACCATCAGCTCCAGCACTAGCAACCAAGCTTACCGTGCTGCGGGGATACCTGGAGCCTCCGTCCCTCCTGAGGATAGGGGGGGGATTGGGTTGTACCCGTCAGCCGTCCTCGTTCCTCGATACAGCAGCCATTCCGTAGTCCGATGCGGATCGCTATTGTATGTACATGCGTACGTCCTTCGGGGCAAGGTTCACTGCCACCAGAAATTAAGCCTCCCGAGTCACTCCCAAGCCTGGCCCGTCTCTTTATGTGACCATTTCCATTTCCATTACTACTCATTATCCTCTGTGTCCCTCGTCTTCCTACCTCCTCCTCTCTTCCCGGACACTCTCGCATGCGTATATCTCTCATCTCGCTTCATCAGTCGAGACAGGCCAGTTCAGTTGCTGAGCGGCTCTTCAACGCTTTCTGCAAGTATTCTTTCTCGCCGTCCCTCTCGTATGGGATACTTCTCCAAAGAGGAATAGTGGCCAGCCTCCATACGCAGATGACGCAGATAAGCCAGGCTTATCTAATCCTCGTCTCGATCGTCACCTAGATCGCCGTATCTGGGTGTATCATCTGCCTCAGGACCGCGCGGGTTGCTGCCGAGCAATCAGGTACTGTACCACGTATACGTACCTGGGTCACACAACGCCCCGCGGGGATCACCGCCTTTTTTCTCATCTTCTCGGCTCAAGGTCAAGGTCTCCTCGCTCTATTGTGTCGAGTTTCCGATAAGACTGGGCGGGCAGCTCAAAACTGTGCGTCTTGCCTCTTATTAAAGCTCCGAGGGACAAAGGGACCGACGGCGTGGGTTGGCGACGCCTCCGTCTGCGCTATCCCTCCTCCACTTCGGCCCCTCTACTGCGACTTACATACACGACTCCTTATCTCTGGAGCCTCTTATCAGGCACTCGGTGCTGCTCGCGTGGTGCCATTCGTCTCTAAAGCCGCAGGTCTTGCTCGGGGCGTAGCATTTCGTGGACCCTGTCCATTGATCTGTTTGGTCCGGCGGCTTGGATTGCATCACTACTGGACTGGCGGTACGGGACCGATATCGAAAGGAGGCGCGCCGTTTGCTGGAGATCCGATCCTGCAGCTGGTGGCAGCATCTCCGTCGCAGCAGCCAGGAACCTGCCCTATCTCTGCCCTAGCCTGGGTCGGTCTATCGCATCCCTCCCCTTCCAGCCCAGCCCAGAGATAGGCATTGCAGCTTGCCTGCATTGCGGCACTGCCGCCGCGTCCTGCCGGACGGGTTTAGTCGGGTCTTTACCTGAACCCGCCTTGTCTCCCGCCTTTTTACACTCGCCATGTCCACCCCCAGTGCCGTCCCAAGGACGGCTCCCATTGCCATTGCTCCCAAACCTCCGCGCCTCCTTGCTCCCAGCCGCCAGGGGAGTATCAACAACGACGCCTTCCCCGGCAGCCTTCACCACCTGGAATCACCAGACCTGCGCTCCCCCTCCACCGGCAGCTCGCCGACTATCCCCTGCGATGCTTGCCAGCGCCGGCGGATCAAGTGCGTCATGAGCGAGGACGACGACAGCTGTATCTCCTGCCAAATAAACGGCGCGGAGTGTTCCCTAGCCGAGAGCCCCCAGGCCAGGAAACGGAAGCTGAACGGTGACTTTGACGGAGGGGACAGCAAGAGGAGGTGAGAGACTGACTTTTATTTCTTTGATTTCCTCAACCTCACTTTCGCTGCCCGTCTTACCTGCATCCTCGGCGACAGCCTTACCACAGCTTGGCATGGCGGGCTTCTTTGATAACTTATTTCCCTCACGCCCGTCCGAGCTTTTCGGACCGGCCCATTCATCCTATCCATCTCTGCATATCCCGCGCCCGGGGTGCCAAGGTCACGCTCCCAGCCTAATCACTGACACCTGATTGGCCGATCTAGTTCACCCGGAAGGTCTGATAACAGGAGGAGACGACAGCAGCCCTCGAGTCTGTCCAGCACTGTCGCCAGCAGTTCTTTGATCGAGGAGATGGCCAACTTCGGGGGCCCGACACTGCTGAAGCGCACTCTCGGCCTGCAGCATGACCGGTACAGCCAGTATATCGGCCCAACGACTGACTTCGAACCGTCTCTGATTAACCTGTCGCTATTCGACCCCCATGACGAGAGCCTGCTGTCACGCGGCACTCTTAGAAAGGTCAGTGATGTCGACACTTTCCTGCTGCTGCCTGACTACAACACGCCGGGCTACGAGCACATCGTCGAGGATGTCGACGAGATCGAGAGGATCGTGGCGCCACACGGCCGGAGGCTTGTAGACCTGTACTTCCGTGTTGTGCACCCGGGTTTCCCTATCGTGCAGAAGTCAGTCTTTTACGAGAAATACGACCGGTCACCTCGAGAATTCTCCCCGCCGCTTCTTGCCGCCGTTTATATCCTGGCCATCAACTGGTGGGATCTGGACGACGACTTGTCAGGCTACCCGCGACCCAACGTCCGAGAACTGGAGAGGTTATGTCGGACCACGCTAGCCGATGCCATGTATAGGCCGAAGCTTTCAACAGTCCAAGCCGGCCTCCTTCTATCACAGCGACCAGAGGGAGACCAGTGGGCTCCGACAGCCCAGATCGTCGCCATCGCACAAGAGCTAGGGCTGCACCTGGACTGCTCCGCTTGGAAGATTCCACCTTGGGAGAGGGGATTGAGGAAGCGTCTAGCCTGGGCTCTGTATATGCAGGACAAATGGGGTGCACTCGTGCATGGACGGCCGTCGCACATCTTTGCGACCAATTGGGCCGTGCAGCAGCTGAGTCAAAATGACTTTCCCGACGTGGAGTGGGATGAGAACGATGTCGAGGAGAAGCTCGACATCGAGCGGGGCCGGACGTTGTTCGCGCAGATGGTGCAGCTTTCTCAGATCCTTGCCGAGATACTCGAGACCTTCTACACGCTGCAGGCCATGCAGACGGTGACGAACGCCGGCTCCCAAGGCACCCACCTCGTCTTATCTCTTGCAAAGCCCATCCAGCTGAAGCTCAAGGAGTGGTACTCGGCGCTGCCGACAGCCATCCGGATGGATTCATCGTTCCAGACCACCAACCCCAATCCCAACCGACTCTGCTGCATCGGCTATCTCCATCTCGCCTACTTCGCCACGGAGATCACGCTCCATCGGCGCATCATCCGCTCGCTCGAGGCCTCTAACCCACCCGTCCCCGAGGGTGCCACCCCCATGACTCCACCCGCCGTGGACCCTTACATCCAGCACATCTGCCGCAGCGCCGCCAAGGCACGGCTCATCTCGGCCATGGACTTCGTTAACCGGCTGACGCCGTCGCACTTGCGGTCCTTCTGGTACTTTGCGTCCAAGACCAACTTCGCGCTCATCGGCACCTTCGGCTCGCTCCTGTGGGCGACTTCCCCCGGCCGCGAGGAGGCCGAGTGGTACCGCCGCCGGCTGGGCGAATACCGCTGGACGCTGTCGGTGTCGTCGAAGCCGGGCGAGGGCAAGGGGCTGACGGAGTTCGCCATGGGCATGCTGGACATCAGCACGGGCCTCCTGAAGAAGCTGCCCGAGAAGCCGTCCATGAGCCGCTCAGCCAGCGTCGCCGACATCGACTCAGCGCGCAGGCAGAGCCTGCTGGCGCTCGGCGGTGCGGGGAGCAGCAGCGTGCCCGGGCCCATGATGATGGACTTCAGCAGCATGAACAGCACGGAGGTCAGCGCAATGCAGAGCCCGAGGAGTCAGGGATCCGACAGCAGCGATGACGCGGCGTACGGGAACTTCGCGCCGACGGCGGGGATGGCCTTCATGGCAGAGTAGCGCGGATCGGTGTGATCTGGATCATCTCCTCTGTGTGAAACAAACGCCGCATGCCAGGAGAGCCTGCAGGATTGGAAAGAGAGAAAGGAATAGATAGAACGGACGGGCGATGTTGGGTGAAGAAGGGGCTGTATATCTGCAACTGACCTGCCCAACACGGGGGGAGAGAGCCCCTTCAGCTTATGACGTGATCGCCTACGGGCATGAGGTGAGGCTGCCAGGGGACACAGCTGGGTGGTCACTTTTGGTTTCCCGTTAGTCAGAGAATCGGGGGGTGCACCTATGGGCTACGGTAGCGAAAAAATAGGGCTGCCCTCCCTGGGCACACACCTCTGCATGAAGAGGTCTTGGGGGCATTTGGCATGAATGAGCATTTCTGGGGACATTGGGATGAGGAAAACCTTCCATTTTGCTTTTGTCGTTCATGTCTTGCTTCGTTTCTTCTTTTTCTTTTCTTTCCTTGGAATCACCATGTCTCCGCCGGCTTCTCTTTCAGTGCTTCGAGCTGATACCCCCTAGATAGAGGTGTCTTCTGACCATTTCCCACCACCTGCATGTATGTATGTCCTTTCGCTGATATTTTTTTTTCTGCATTGGGGACGGGAGGGAGGCCATAGAACGGAAAGGGGGCATGAATCCAAAGCGCTTGATACTTGATACGATCACCCTATGTTGATATCTTGCGTCTTGGTGATCACGCGAGCATGTCACGAGTAGAGGCCCTGTTACCTGCCTATAAGAACAACGGCAACCCTCCTCGAGCCCGCCTACGAAGTCTCTTGGAGCCATTCAGACGCGCTGAAGCCGAGGCGAGTGTCACACAGTAATATAACAATATCTGACAGGCTTCGTGCGCTATGTTGCGGAATAACTACGCCGCAGCACGCCATATCCCACGAGCCCGCGGTTCTCCGCGTCTCCCTGAGACAAGCGTGGCCGATGGCCGCGGAGATGCATCTTCTGAGCCTGTGGGCGGCATGTGTAGCTCGTGGGGGACAACAAGGTAGGGTGCGGACAGAGCATTACCTATGTAGCAGGGAGCAGCTGCCACGCTCGGCCTTAGGTCAGCCGCGCCGTGTCGGTCTGTGCTGCGATATACTCGTCTCTTGAGTGTCTCTAGGAATAGGCTGCTGTCCGCCTGATCCCAGAACAGGCCTATACATACGTCACAGCCTAATTCTCGTCCACATGCATGGAGGCGTTGTCGTATATGTTCCTCCTATTCTTTGTACAAGTGAACCGAGTTGACAAGCAAGGATGAATAAACGATGTGCATTATCTTCGAAACAGCCAGTCAGAACTCCATCGTAAAAACGCGCCAAAAACCAAGCTATGCGCCGCTCGCGTAATAACAATACAGTCAACCCTTTCTGGTATGTCCGTACTCTCCGTGACAGCCACAGTATGCACACAATATCACACAAAGCAGAAGGCCATTCGCTCACGACCATGACACACAGGCTGGGCAGAAAATACTTCCTCGTCCGCCTCCTCGTCTCTTCACGCAGAAGGTCACCTCGCCTGGCCATACCCACCACCATAGCCCGCCCCATCCAGCTCATGGTACCCCCCAACCGGCCCCGCCTGATACCCCATCCCGCCCTGCAGCTCCGCCCTCGGCCCCACCACGGGCCGCGAGTCCGCCTGCCACACGGCCCCCTGCCCGTGGACCTCGTGCACCGGGCGCTGCTGCCCGCCTCCGCCCGGCATGTCCGGCTGCCCGTACAGCCGCTGCCCGCCGGCGGCCCCCTGCGGCTGCGGGTAGCTGTGCTGCCCTTGCAGCTCGGATGTCCCGGGCGGCGGGTACGGCGCGGGCATCTGGCCCCGCAGTTCGGGCGGCATGTTGTGGTTGCCGTGCAGCTCCGGCGGCGGCGCGGGGTAGTTCCCGTGGAGCTCGCCCGCCTGCGGTGGCGGGTAGGGCCCCGCCGACACGGGCGACACGCTGTCGGTGCGCGGGGACGCGCCGGCCTTGAGGGCGCTGGGGCTGGGGCTCGGAGGGGGCGGCGGCATGGAGGCGATGGCGGTGCCGGCCAGCTCGGGCTTTCCGGTGCCGGCTGCGAACTCCGGACCGCCTGGAGGTGCGGCGGCGGCGGCTGCGGCGGCGGCTTCTTTTGCTGCGCGTCTCCTGCGGGCGTTCCACATCAGGTAGAAGACGATGGCGCCGATGAGGCCCAGGCCGACGACTACGCCGACGACGGCGCCGGCAATGACGGCTGTGTTGGGGCTGGATGATGAGGAGGAAGAGCTTCCGCTTCCGCTTCCGCTGCTGCCACTGCTGCTGCCGCTACTGCCATCTCCACTACTGCCCCCGCCGCTGCCAGAGCCTGAGCCCGAGCCGCTGTTGGAGGCGGTTGATGTAGACTTCGTTCCTGAGCCAGTTCCACCAGTCGCGCCTCGTGCGGTGGGGGAGGTTTCGGTAACTGGTGTCAAGTCAGTACTGAGGAGGTTGACAATAAGCCGGAGTGAGAGGAGTGGAGAGACGTACCGGAATCTGTCACGCCGGCGGCAGTGACCTCAGCCCTAGCCGCCTGGCAGTAGAAGTCGAAGACCTATCGGTAAGTTGTAAGCGAAGTGTTCTCGGCATCTCGTTAACATGTCAAGATGAAGCGCGGCGTACCGAAAGCGCAGAAGTGATGTCCTCACTCGCGGTTGATGAGCAGGAGTACTTCACGTTCGACGTGACGCTGTTGGATATCGATCCCGACATGCTCTCCTTGATGCAGGCGCACGATGCCAGCGCCTCGGCCCCGTCTGGACACAAGTCCCACGTTTGCTACACCGACCCTGAGTATCAGTATCCCGACACATGTGATTCAATCGACGAGTCAGTACCGCCGTTGATGCAGGAAGAACTCACGTAGGCGACGGCTTGAGAGACCGCGCTGGCAGCGCAAGGGGCCAAAGCGGCAAACTGGGTCAACGCCGTAATGTAGTAAGTCACTGTGCGAGCGCCATCAGCACGTGAGCAGGTAACAAGCGCTCTCATCACAAGTGTTGCTAGAGTTCTTTAAAGGATGCGGTAAGAAATGCCTGGTACTCACTGTGGCCGGGCGGGTCCGTCGGCGTAGGGAACGACGTCGTGCCGTTGCCCATTGCGCAGTATGCCGCGAACATCTCCTGCGCAGACGTGATATCGGCCGAATGGGAGGCGCAGGAGTACTTGACGTTAGAGTTGATCATCTGGCTGACGAGCAGCGAGTTTTGGTTCTTGCTACAGGCACAAGTAGCCAGAGCGG
This sequence comes from Pleurostoma richardsiae, assembly GCA_030052745.1. Lineage (NCBI taxonomy): Eukaryota > Fungi > Ascomycota > Sordariomycetes > Calosphaeriales > Pleurostomataceae > Pleurostoma > Pleurostoma richardsiae. Next base: position 208,537 of record JANBVO010000006.1, read on the forward strand.
TTGGTTCTTCCGGGCATAGTTCCCACGTCTACAGAAATCAGTCGCCTCGATCTAGGTAATCAGTCGCGCAGAGCTGTCTTACCAGAGTCCTATATAAGACTTGAGTCAGCATCTTGTCGCGACAGTATTTTGGTCTACAAGTTTATTACAGAAGACGTACCCGACTGCGAGGGAAAGCCCACTGGCGGCGCAGGGCGCCAGATACTCGAACTCGGGAACATCGGTGATGAGCTGAGAGACGGGACTCGTTGGTGTCGGGAACGTTGGGATCGAATTCTGGTTACAGTACGCAGTGAGGACCTAGGAGAGGACATCAGACTCTACGCATGTTGACATGTTCATTCGCAGGTGCCTGTACCGTTTGCGCCGAGGCAACATCGTCGCTCGCCGTTGAGCCGCAGCTGTAGCTGACCGAGGCTTGTATGCCTGATGATATCGAGGCAAAGTTGTTGTCCTTGGTGCACACACATCCTTGCAAGTCGGTGACGGCCTCGGGGCAGTGGTCATACGTCAGGGCCTGGATATTCTGAGAGACAGCGGATGCTGCGCATGGTGCCTATCCAACAATTAATGGACCGCTTGGAATTGATGTCACAAGTTTGAATTCCACAGGCATACAAGATATGTGAAGATGGACAGATCTGTCACGTAGACAACTTCGGCCGCGGTCGCCCACGACGCGGTGAACCCCAAGGGAAGCAGAAGGCGCAACTGTGCAAACCGCATCTTCAGAGCCAAGAGCGATCGCTCAAGGAGAAGAGAGGGGGAAAAGAGCGAACGGCACAAAGGAGTGACAGAGAAGAACTGAAGATGATCAGCGTAGCATCTTTCGAGATCACAAGATGGTGGGAGGAGGGAACCACGCGGACTGGATGCGGAGAAGGGCTGCAGGCAGGATCCAATATTGGATATCAGACCGCCATCCCCTCAAATCTCCGTCCCAATGGCGCCCGTCCAGCAAGTATGCCTGGCAGGCATCGCGAAGGGCACACAGCGGGCAGAACACCCTCATCCCTGCGGGGGGTGGTGTTAGACCCCTGCCAGCTGAAAAGGTCTCGTCTGCTTTAAGCATAACTTGGCACGAAACATCCAATGACGAAGCGGACTCGCTTGAGGAAACGGTGCCGGCAAGCCACCGGAGCCAAAAAGTTTGACACGCCATGCCAGGGCGAAGGATAAGGGTCAGTCCGCGTCGCTTGGCAGGACCCGTGGGATGCGAGTCATGAGGGATAGGCCATCAAGAGATGCCGCTCATCCTCCGGCTCAAGCAACTAACATTTCTTTAGAAGAGGGACAAGAAACACCTCCTTGAGCTGCTGAGGTCCGGACTGATAGCAAGTCCCGCGCCGTGCGTGACGGGCGCGCATCTGCTAGTCCGGAGAGCAGCCATGTGCTGCGCCCGAGATAGGGTGTGCAGATGTCTTATTGGCAGAACACGAGAGCTTCAGCCGGCCGAATGGATGACCCGGCGCGTCGAGGACGACACCCCAAATACTCGATGACTTACAAGCTCGAAGAGCGCCGCAAGAAATGCCAGCTCTTCCACTCGCTGGTTGCCAATTTGTGGTTCACGGGACGACGCCGAAGACTCGGTGCAAATGCCGTCGAGACTAAGAAGCAAAGACAAATGGAGACGCTCAAGGCCGAACAGCGAAGAGAGCAACTGGCTCCTCTTCCCAAATTGCTCTTGAAAGGAACTCGCCGCAATAACTTACCGTTCACGTCACACCGTCTCCTGGAGGGATAGGGGCCTGCACGACGGGAGCGCTTCCCGCGCTGGCACACGGACGGTGGAAATGAACCAAGGGAGCTAAAAGCGCCACGAGGTCAAAGGTGCCGACGCCGCCTGGGGTAAAAGGGGCACGTCGTCATAACGGCTGAGAGACGATGGATGAGCCGGTGGGTTCAGTTTTGACACTGTGATGAATGGTGCGATTATCACGCTGTTGCTGTGCTTGGCACAAGGCCTGATTTGTCGTCACGTAACTCAAGGTTCGAACGACTGGCGACAGACACAGTTTGTGTGTTCTCTGTGACCTGAGAAATCTCCGTGCGGCTCTGATTTGACCGCCCGTCAACCAGCCTTCCGATGACTAAGCTCGTGGCTTTGGAGAGGGTTGGGGATGGCTTCACCCATCCTCTTATCTTTTTCTCCTTCTTCAACTCTCGTATCTCTTCTCCTTCCTTCTCCTAACTCCTTCTCTTTGCCCTCTTTCCTCTTTCTTGCCTTCCTACCCTCGTCCCTCGTCCATTACCCGTTCCCCTTTCCCTTCGTGTGCCATGCTTCCCTAAAATGAGCTGCTGTCCTAGCATTTTATGCCGAGCTGGACTTTGCTCTTTGCTTTGTCATTGTGGTTTGTGACCCTGTCGCGTATCTTTGTTTCATAAGGCTTCTCAATATAAGAGCATGGATCCTCCTAGAATATGTTTGCTTGCACTGTTTAAAATTTGCAAGCAGGCGGTGCCGGAGTCTCGCAGGAGCTCCGTAAGGTTTGGCTGCAACTGCGGTCTCTCAACGGCTTGCTTCTGAGTGTTGTTTGGGTCCGATGGCTTCTGCCTGCTCAGATGCCTCCGTCCCGGACGCAAGACCGAGGCCGTGCTTGTGCTCGACTGTATCGTGCCTTATTGAAGCCTTTTCCTATATTCTCGTTGTTATTTCGGCAGAGGCCGCTTTCGAGTCCTACACATGAAGATGATAATCGAAGTCTTGACTCTTCTGCCAGCATGGGACTCCGTGCAAGACTTGCCTGAGCCCGTCGCTTTCACTTGCGTAGTATGCGAACTCCATGGAGCAGACTGCTGGTAGCTTCTTCTTTGTTTTGCATGGTCATGACCTTTTTTTTTTCTCTCTCGGTCTTTGGGTTACTGTCGGATGCTTGTAAACCCTGTACGTCCACTTAATTCCTTGCCCTTCGGAGCTCGAAGATCTGGATATCCTGAATGTTAGTAGTTCACGCACAGGTAGGCACTATGCCGAGACCAACCTGTCGGTGACGGTGAAGTCTACTCACATCTTCAATAGCGTAGTGATTTGTTTTCCGTACACCGAGTCTTATGAGGCAAGCTCGTATTAATTGATGCTCTGTGCCTCGCTTGTTACTGGCGATTGCTGTCTGTTGGGCTTGCTCTGAGTACCGTGCTTGATATCTCGCTTACGCCCCTTATCCGACTTGCCAGCCTTGCGTTTCTTGACCCCCTTGTTCTCGGTTCGATATACTCGGTAAGACGGCGAGCCGAGCCTGATGAAGCATCCCGCATCGCCATTTTCTCCAGAGGTGATAGCCAAACAAAGTTGCATATCTGAAAAGTGAGGCGGGCTGCAGCAACCGACCGGGGTGGTAGGGTCTGATAGGATGCTGCCGTTCCGCGGCGCTCCTTCTCGGGGTTCGGGGCAACCTACTTATATGTACGAGGCCCTCTACATCCGCCCAAGGTCCTCCTTGTACCAATTGTATAATATACACGCCCCGGAGCTGTGTTCTTCCCCCGCGGTTATCAATCAAGCGCCAAGTTATTCCTGAGAGTTCGTGCGCGTGCCCCGGCGCCTAATAGATTACATTGAGATGGCGATGCCTCCTCCCGAAGAGGTCGCATCTTGGTTTCAAGGCTACGAACAGGCCTTTGCACTCCCAGACGCGAGACCCATCTTCAATACCAGAGACCCGAAGCTCCTCAGTGACGTCGCGCTGCGCATCAGTAACCTCTACCTCCGAGTTTACGAGCAGTACCGCACCTCATGTGCACGGCGGGGGATCCCGCCCGACTATGCGGTGTTTGGTTTCGGCAGGTGGGATATGAGGTCCGAGAGACCCATCCGCTTCACGTCCGAATGGAGACTCGGTGGCGACGAGCCCTTGCAGTGGCCTCCCGGGGAGGGTGCGCACTTTCTGGCGACATACATCCGCAACTCTGCCGCCCATGCTGCGACAAGAGTTGAGTTCGACGCGACAATGGACTACCTGGTGGTTATAATCGAAAACACACAAGATCGGCTGAACGCCAATTTCAGCGCCAGAATAGAGGGCAAGGATTATCTCCGGATGCTCACCAGGTCGCTGAAATATCTTGTTGATCAAGTGGCAAATGTCAAACACTCGGGGACGGAATATACGGATGTCGTCAGGTGTCTCAAGCGGTTCCTGGTTCATACCCTCCCAGAGACAGAATAACACCGGCTGCTATGACAGCTATCACTCTTGAGGAACAACTGAGTTTTCAGTGAGAGACGAGATAAGGGTGTCAGGATCCGCAGAGAACAAATGTTAAATATCGCATAACACCTGCCGCCCATGCTGCACTCTGCAAAACGTCGATGTAGCTAGCCTATTTCATCACAGTTTCTCATTAAAAGCGGCATACGTACTGCTTAACCGGTATCATACATTCCTGTATCCTAGACGTACCCCCTGAACGACTACGGTCTCTGCGTCGTCTCATTCAGCCCTGATCCAGGATCGACTTGGCTCCCGCACAGTGAAGCGAAAGTAAGCTATTATTACCATATGCTGCAATATTCTCGTCGGCTGTTACACTTCCACCTGATACAAGTCACGGATGGAAGCATTCAGGTAATCTGAGGTTAATAAGCATGACAGATGTTGTGTATATTTTGCTCTCAGAATCCAAAGACAGGGCTTGTCGTGTAAATGCCATCGAAGTATGGCCCTGTCGCATCGAATGACAGAGTAGAACCATCCCAATGAAAGTCCCAGAGGGGATCGCTGAAGTCAATTTTGCCGATGGCGTCCGGTGTGCCGGAGGTAAACTGCCTGGCCTCTGTGTCGGCAGAGTCGCTAAACGTCTGGCGTGCTCAATATCGAAGAAAGCGCATGTCAAATAGAGGATCCAGACGAGGCCGGGGGCACTGTAGATCCAGATAAGCACATAGCAGTGAAGGAGTTTACAGACGATCGACCAGGCTTCGGCAGAAGTATCCGGGGGAGGACGACTAGGAGGAAGAAGCCCCTTGCCAGAGATCATCGCAACTTAGAGCCTCAGCAACAGCAGCGTCATAATCCTGACAGGCCTTCTGTGCCACGGGAAACTTAGAAGAGATGTGCCTTCTGCCGAGGTGATGCGAGCGACCGCTGCAGCATCCCGGACTCTATTTACCAGGCGCCGCACCATGTATCAGAAATCTTTGGTGCTAAAGACATCATGTGGATGATGGGGATAAACCTAGAAGGGATGACAGACGGCGGCGCTCATCTATTGTCAAATGCTTTTCGGTGAAAGTCAACATTGTGGTCACTTTCGAGTGTATGGCCAAACTGCTCGGAATACCGGGCGAGGGACTGGTGAAAGGATATGGAGGGCTTCCTAGGCGGCTTTAGTCCGGCTCCTGGATTTTAAGATCATTGCCGACGTCCTCTTGTAAGTTGACCTTCAGTCGACAGGATGGAAACTGGGCCTCTGTATTCGACTCGAAGCATAAGGGATGAGATTGAGGTCGGACATTCAAACACAAAGCCCTGATACGTATCGCGACAAGAGGCACTTGTACTTAGGTGCTTCGAAACATTAATCATTCGTTACCATGTCTCAGCATCTGCGACATTGGCTGGGACATCTTGAAGCACCCCGAGATTCGATCATCGGGTGTACACCTACAAATCCGTCAAGTCCAGCCCGGCAACGTGCCCCAGGAAATCTCCCTTCGCGCCCCTCAGAAGCTCATCCATATCAACTGCCCCAGTAGCGATGTACCTCTCACTAACGCCGGCATTGACCCTCTTCGAAAGCAGCTGCTTCAGCTGCGCCCTCAGCGCGCCCACCTCCGCCTTCGTCAGGCCCCTGGCCTCCTTCTCCTTGCTCTTGCGCCCGCTGCCCCGCCCCGCCCAGTTGGCCGCCTTGTCGATGTCGTCGCTGTCGTACTCGACGCCCAGCTCCTCGGCCGCCTGCCGCATCCAGCTGTCCTCCTTGCTGCCCCGCTCCTTGGCCAGCGCCGAGTCCGCAATCTGCTTGGCCAGGCTGACTCGCTCCTTGAGCCGCGACGACAGCCGCCGGTCGACGTCAATGGTCTGCACGAAGAAGTCCGCGCGCTTCTTGCCGGCCTTGGCGGCGGCGGCGGCGTGCACCTTGGCGATGAGCCGCCGCGTAGGCGTGACCTCCTCCGGGCTGCAGAGGAGGATGCTGAGGCCAGAGCTCTCGGCGCGGGCGGTGCGTCCGGAGCGGTGGACGTAGGCGTCCGCAGCACGGGGCACGTGATAGTGGATGACGACATCGATGCCTGGAATGTCGAGGCCACGGGCTGCGACATCTGTTGCGATGAGAATGGAGGCCGCATTAGGCTCAGAGGCGGTAAACCGCTCGACGGATCGGAGTCGTGCCTTCTGCGGCATCTGAGAGTGTAAAGCGTGCACGGGGAGGTTCAAGTTTTGCAACATAGGTGTTAAGCGACGGACTGCGCTGATGGAGTTGGTGAAGATTAGCGTTCGCTTGGTGGGCTGGAGAAGAAGAAGGCTGTAGAGAAAGAGATCCTGTGATATGTTAGCGGAGAAACCAGTCTTGGGGGAAGATTCAATAATACCTTCTCCATAGCACCGCACTCCACGAGGCCCTCTTTGAGCCCCTCCGCCATCTGGGATACCGGATTGACGTCAATGAACTTGGGCTTCTCTTCCCTGAAGTTCAGCCGGTTCAGGAGATATTCCATGGACTGCTCATCGGACACCAAGTCGTATTTGCCCTTCCCAGCCAGCTTCTGCTGCAGACCCTTGTTGAAGGTGGCCGAGAATACCAAGGTCTGCCTTGGGGATAGATCCTGCTCCTCGTCGTCCTCATCCAGCTCTGCCCTGTCCAAGGCGCTCAAAATCTCTTCTGCCTCCTTGAAGTGACCTTCTGTCAGCAGCCTATCGGCCTCATCAATGATCAGGAACTTGATTTCCTTGAATGACTCGAGCAACTGCTTGCTGGAGCTAAGAACTTCCCACAACCGACCCGGCGTTCCGATGACAATATCCGCTTTCTCTAGCTGCCGCTGTTGTTTGTGGACGGATAAGCCTCCGGTAACAGAGCAGACATAAGGCGCATTCGGAAGCGCAGCGCAGAGCTCCTTGATGTGGTTCGTGAGCTGGTGAGCAAGCTCCCGAGTCGGTGACATGATAAGAGCGAGTGGGCCGCCGTCGTCTTCCCCCTTCTCCTCATGTAATGACAGCCACTTCTGCACAATCGGTATGCCAAAGGCTAAAGTCTTTCCAGATCCAGTAGACGCTTTGCCTATCACATCATGACCAGCTAAGATCTCAGGTATGGAAGCTGATTGAATAGCGGTCGGTTTGGAGAACCTCAGGCGGGATAATGACGAGAGTATCCGCGGAGAGAGATCCAATGGCACCCAAGCGGACAGGTCCACCTCTTCATCAACCGCATCAGGATTACTCAGAGTTGAAAATACGTTGGTTTGTAGCTCGTCGTCTTCTGTGGACTTGGTCTCATTTTCCTTCTTGGTCTTCTTTTGCTTCGCCTTCTTCGTCCTCTCGGCCTTGAGCTCTTCCGAAGGGGGCGTATCATCGCTCTTAGCTTCTATGGAGACGCTGGAACCGTTCGGGGTGTCGTCAAAGCCTTCGAATTCCTCGTTTTCGGCAGGTGAAGAGGGTACGGCAGCTAACTGCACGAAACCGTTAGTGTTGGTGACAGTCGTGACGGGGTAAGGAAGAGAACGCACAAACTGAACCGAATTTCCCTTGCGCACGACCTCTACACCCTCGATCTCCTCAAGGCCGTAGAACCCCTCGGCATCGTCGAACATCTCCGGGACTTGGACCGTCTTCCATGGCAGGGAATCGGCGTCCACAACCCGCTTTGGCGCCGTGCTTGCTGTTCGGGGAGCCTGGACCTTTCTCCGCTTCTGGCCACTCGGGGCATTTCCCGAGACTTGCACCTTCCGCTTCTTTTTCCTGTGGTCCTCCATTTTAGCATTCTGGTGTGCATTTGCTGATGTTGCAGGAGAAATGTGAGGCACTGAGGGGACCCTCTAGAAATTTTTAGAGTAGAGCTGCGATAAAGGGTTGGTGGAGTCGCTATCGCAGACATGTGCACAGACCACAGCTTAAATCAGCCCTAGTGTCCAGTCTCGGTCTTTCTGCAGTGAGAGGAAATTTTCTAGGATATAAGAGGGTACCTAAGATAGGTGTGTGAAGGAGATGCCACAGCAGCAGTCTACGACTAAGCGTCTCCGCGGCCATGGGTAAATCTTCAAAGGACAAGCGAGATGCCTACTACAGGCTGGCGAAAGAGCAGGGTTGGCGCGCCAGGAGCGCCTTCAAACTACTCCAGCTCGACGAGGGTGCGACTTTCTTTCTGTCCATGGTGTTGGTGCCAGCGCTAACATGGTTCAAGAATTCGATCTCTTTGCCGATGTGACAAGAGTCGTCGATCTCTGTGCGGCTCCTGGGAGTTGGTCACAAGTGCTATCTCGAGTCCTCATCAAAGGGGAGAAGTTCGGGCGTTCGGCGTGGCAGGACAAGGAAGCTCAATTCCGGCAGCAGATGCTCAAGGTCTTTGGATCCGACATCCCTAATGCTTCCGAAGACGCAGCTGCAGACTTGTTGGAGAGAGCCCCCCCAAAAGTGCAGTCGCTAGAGCCTCGCAAGGACGTGAAGATCGTCTCAATCGACCTGCAGCCCATCAGCCCGCTGCCGGGTATCGTGACCCTCCGAGCGGACATCACTCACCCTGCGACTGTCCCTCTCCTGCTAAAGGCCCTCGACCCAGACTACGACCCAAGCTCCAGGAGCCAACAAGCCTCGCACCCGGTGGATCTGGTCCTGAGCGACGGCGCGCCCGACGTCACCGGGCTCCACGACCTGGACATCTACGTGCAGTCGCAGCTCCTCTTCGCCGCGCTGAACCTCGCTCTCTGCGTGCTCAAGCCTGGCGGCAAGTTCGTCGCCAAGATCTTTAGAGGCCGCAACGTCGACCTGCTGTACGCGCAGCTCAAAGTCTTCTTCGAGCGCGTCGTCGTCGCCAAGCCGCGCTCCTCGCGCGCCAGCAGTGTGGAGGCATTCATCGTGTGCCTCAACTTCCAGCCGCCCGCTGGGTTCATCGCCAGCCTAGAGGAGCCGCTCGGGGTTGGATACCGGCTGCCCAGGATGGTCAAGGAGAGGTCGCAGCAGCTACCCATCATAGCTGAGACGGTCATGCAGGACCCTGAGTCCGGGGCGTGGGACTGGTTGCCGAGTCAGCCATCGGTGGTTGACGAGGATGGCATTGTGGAGGTTGAGATTGAGGATCTGACGGAGGAAAGTGAGAGGGACGTCAGGTGGATTGCTCCGTTCCTGGCCTGTGGCGACCTCTCCGCCTTTGACTCGGACGCGACATATCAGTTGCCGGAGAACTACGTCTCGTTGGATCCCGTCCAGCCGCCTACAGCACCGCCATACAAGACCGCACTGGAGTTGAGGAAGGCAGCGGGAGGCGCCTACGGGAGAACCACAAAGAGGTGACGACGCCTCGAATTCTATGCCTAGGATCCAAACCGAACCAGGGTATCTATCGGGCTATTACGTTCTAGTGCGGGTTGCCGACGAGGCCGTTAGACGGGCCTTTCTTCTCCAGCAGCTTGATCTTGGTGCCTTCGTTCTTCTGGAAGAAGTCGTCTGCCTTCAAGCACTTCGAGTACATCCCCGCCGCTTCTTCGCCACTGGCAAGGATGAAGAAACCCCGCAGGTCCTTCCAGTCCTCCAATATCTCGTTCAGGCAGTTCATCATGAAGGACCCGAGTCCCTTCTGCTGGTATTCCTCCAGCACGTACACGTCCGTCAGGTACCCGAAAGTCACCCAGTCCGTGATGACCCTCGCACCCCCGACCTGCACCCGAGGAGCCTCCTCTGTCTCTGGTCAATCGATACAACATGGCTTTAAAATACGGAAAGGCTCTTACCTCGAGGTTGGGTGGGAGACTCTGGCTTGAGGGCATATAGCGCGATGAGCAGGCAGCTGTCCACTATCTTCTTGAGAGAGTCCTCCGAAAGGGACCTAGCCCACCACAGCATCTCGGATCCGAGCGCGGCATTGAAGGCGTCGAGCTGGAGAAGAGCAGGATCGCTGGAGCAGAGATAGGTTGTGTCCCCGACTTGTCGGTACCAGCTCCGAATGTCGCGCTCAGCGGCCATGCTGCAGGTCCGGTTCGCTAGGTAGGTAGCTATAGGAGCCTTGCGGAAATACCCTTCCTACGTGTTCACGGGACTGTCCTAGGCCGTTCAGTTGCTTGACTCTGGGGGGTTGGGTGGACTAAACGAACCCAGGAGGTTTATGTTTTGACTCGAAGCTCTACGGGTCCGCACTAGGTTGACTCACCTGTGCCCGATGCCGGCTAGAGCGCCGGCCCGCACCGGACCGGAAGCATTCCCTCGCCACTGTATTAATGAAGGGATATCTTATCATTGCGCAGATGCGCATGGTATCAATGTACGGAATTATTTATATCGCGATAGACCATTCTACACTTGAATAGAGGTAGGGGCAACGAACCAGCAACCCCAGCAGCTACCTTCATCTTCTGTCCGCGTAGACACCACTCGAGCCTTGAGCCATGAGCTACTAGTCAATTGCAGACGAAGAGCTATAAGAAAGTGGCCATCGAGGTATGCCTTTGCGGCAGAAGTTCAATCTTTCAGACCATGAAGCCAGATGTTGGGTAAGGTCGTCAATTGAGCTCCCAACCCATCAAGGACCCCTTGGCTCGAGGCTCATCTCCATGGCTCCCAGGTAAGCGCTGCTGGTGTCGTCTCACCAATACTTCTTCGCGAAGTTTATTCCTTCTTGGACCCAGGGGTCGTCCATCGTGCTCTCCACATCAAAGCCATGAGACCCCGGCTGGACACTATAGTGAATCGGAGTCGCAGGATGGATCCTCTTCGCTTCCTTCACGAAGTTGTCGGTCACGACTTTCGGTATCTGTCGTAGGGGGTTAGTCCTTAGCTAAGGTCGTCTTCAAGACACAAGCTCGCTGAGTTATCAGATGAACATACAATGAAGTCACTCTCCCCCTGAGCAATCCACGTTGCAGGTGGGTTCTGGGCCGCTTCCAGACTCTTGAGCAGCAGCAGCCTCTCGTCCGAGCCTATGAGTTCTCTATGGCGGCCCTCCGCGATGATGGCCCCAAACAGTTCCCAATGGTCTGGCGGCAGCGACGACAACCTAATGGCGCCGGGCGCCAGGCCCCTCACAAATTTGTCCACGACTGATTTCTCCGGTGGGACCTGCTGCGCCGGCGGAGGGTTGTAAGCAGGATGGGAGAGGTCGATCGTGGGATACTGGGCCATCACAAGCTTGATGCCGGCTTCCGGGAAGAGAAATGCTGATTCAAGTGAAAGGTAACCGCCTTGGCCGAGCAAGACTCAGCTGTTTGTAGTCCAATATCAGACGTGCCCAGTACGTACCTGCACTCTCCCCCGCGGCGGCAACTCTCGACAAGTCCAGACTCATGCCGGGAGATATCTCCGAGATCTTGGCGGGCAAGGTGTCGCGCACCCAGGACCAGAAGTCCTCGACGTCGTTCAGAATGTCAACTCCATTCGCCTCGGGAATTTTGCGATAGTCCGGGGTGACTACAACAGCCCCCTCAGACTCAGCGTACTGCAGCAACCTAGCGTCAACGTTGGATATGATGCCCGGAGGTCGTCGGAGCTGCCCTGGACCTACCAGCGAGGATACCAGTCCTCATACATGCGGTCGCCCACCATTAGTCCGCCTCCGTGGAAATGGACGAGCAGAGGCCGATTTCCCCCAATTGCACCTTTCGGGATGAGAACGCTCGCGACGAAAGGAGTGTCGCCAATGGTCTTATAGACCAGGTCCGTCCTGCTGAAGAGCTCAAATTTAGAGGCCATAATTGCTAGTTGCCGTTTCGCAGCGTGAAGCAAACAATTACTTCAGATGAGGATGTCGATATGAAGAAGCAATACTAAATACTCTTGTGTTTGCCAGATGCATATCGCTTGGCGAATTTCTAAGCAATAGTCTGCATAAATGACTCAATACCCGCCCGGATGGGCATATCGGCAAAAGATCTCGGTATGTAAGTATCTCGGGGGTCCCCTCCAAACGCAGACGTTTCCCCTGGGCTACGTCATTTCTGGGGGGAGGAGCCTACGGTCCGATTAGCGATGTCAATATCACCATACGATTGTGTCGCGTCGGGCGGCCCTCTCTCCGCTCTCGATAACGAAAAGCGAGTTGCGTGCTCTTCGGCTGCGCTGGTACGGTAGTTCTAAAGATCTCGAACTCGTCTTACATTGATTGATTTGTATCCGGCCTACCTTGCTGCTGGATCTCGCCGCGAGACAGGTCAGAATCAGCAAGTCGACTTACTCATTGTTGAGTGACTGCCAGCTACTTAACCACGCTACGTCGTCCGCGCCAAATATGATGCTGTCAATGTCAAAGCCCGCATCCGGGTAGATGCCGTCAGCGACTCCGTGCGCTGCATCCAGTGCATCGGGAAGGCCACCGGCCCCATCCCAGCCGTATGCACTGCCGTTCTGCGTCTCCTGAACCTTCGAGAACAGGGTCTGCAATGCCGTCGTGAAGACGCGGACGGCGTCGCTCAGGCCCTCGTGGGCCCGGAGGAGCAGCAGCGCCTGATTCCACGACTCGGAGATCTCGCTGCGTGGAAACTGCGCTGGGCGGAGCGTCGCCGCTGCAAGAATGGTTGCCGCGGTGTAGATGTAGAACACCCGGTACCACCACAGTGGGAGGACGCCTATGCCGCTGTTTTGTGAGTGGTACTGAAGGAGAAGGGCAATCATCCCGCGAGCAGTCCGGACGCAGATGGCCGCGCACGACTCCAAGACAGCATCGCCGAGGCTTCCTTCCTCTGATCTGTCAGTCCCGCCGGGCTGATCCACGCAGAACCGCACAAGCAGGGGCCTAAACAACAGTATTCGAGCATGAAATAGCCTGGCCAAGCAGTCAGCCAGGTCAGACTGAGATACGCGGAGGTCTCTCTGACTTGAGGCGGGGATCTTACCTGAGTCTAAGAATTACTGCTTGTTTATGGAAGACCTCACCAGCAAAGGCCCCAGACCGATCCAGGCTCAAGTGACTAGGCAGGGATCGCTCCCATCTGGTCAAGGAGCCGTCGAACTGAATGGCGTTGCTCAAGTTCTCCTCTCGCTGAGTTGCGTGAACCAGATCCGCGCGCTCGGCGGGTTTACGGCCCATCGGCGCAGGAAAGTAGAAACCTAGCATTATGCTGTACGTGATCTCGTATATTTCCAAGGCCTTAGCGAAGTACTCCGACGACCTTTCGGCGTTCTCATCCCCCACGTTGCCCTCCCCGAGCTCTATTGGGTCTCCAGGTCGGACCGCCAGGGATGCAACACTTGGCGAGATTATCGCCGGTCGTCCGTGTGTCACGGCCACCGTCCTAGACGGGCATTAGCATGGCATGGTCTTGACATTGTGGGGAACTTCAGCACCACTTCTGCTAGTCGATTGCATACCAGTCCATAATTATACACGCCTTCCAAGTCCGGCGTATGAGCTGCCTATCCCTAATATTCGACGCTGATGTAGATGCCTCGCAACGATGGAGCCCGAGACCTTGAGCGATCCTCACAGCGAACCCAACTACCATCCAGGTCTGCTGCGGTCTGCTCGTGCATTGGAGATACTGGCCCATAAGTAGCAAGCAATGGACCAGCTCAATAGACCCCGTATCCCAGAATGTCAAGTGAAGCAATTCCTGGGCGCGATGAAAGTAAGTGCTGCTCAGCTGCTCTCTCTTCTCGGCCGCCGTGGACTCTGACACTTGCGCCGACAGAGCGAATATGATATTGAGAGTACTGACAAATATCCGTTCGTCGACGTCGATTGGGGTGCCGGCAAAGATGCCGCGATATGCATGCTCGAATCTCGGCTTGTCGAGGAACATGAACAAGGGATCCATGGAGGACCAGTAAGTCTCGACGAGATGATCCGCCTGCTTGCGCGGAGGCAGGACGTACTCCAGAGTCTCGGGCAAGCCTCCAGTCTCGGAACCCTGCAGAGGCGGCGGAAAGAGGGGAGCATCAAGCATCGGGACTGGGCTCGGCCTGGGTGGACTTGATCGGCCGAGTCTCACATTGGCGGCCGCCCTAATCTGTCCAGCAAATGATCCGTTGCTGCTGCCGCCGAAGTACTCGGGACCGCCCCGGCTGTCAACCCTGGCTGCCGGGCGAACGCCGGGTGGGCTCAGTCGTGAACTAGCGACCGAACCGGCAAGATCACGGCGCGGTGCCGGTGCTACTGACTTCGTCGGACCTGGCACCCTAGAAGAGCCTTGGGACTGGCGCTGCAACGGCTCCTGGGAGATGACTACCTCCGTCGGGGCCGGCTCATGGCCCGAGGCGGACCGGAGGTGTCCGGGGGTTGGACCGCGGGCCCCGAAGGATCGTTCGGAGGCGTCATTCGGATTAGTGCTTGGCTTGTAGACACATTCGTCACGTTTTCTCGCGCAGTTCCCGCAAGCTGACCAAGTATTAACATTTCATTTCTGCAGCCGAGGGGGGGAGTCAGTTACTCGGACGAGCACCATCGCATTTTACTTTTCTTCTGCGGCAAGTGTCGCATGCAATGCTGATTTTCAAACGCCTTTGACGGGGGATGCCTCTGCCTATGTGCAACATCTGGATTTTTGAGTGACGGTTGTCCTTCCGGCGACTGGGGATGTTGAAGCCCGTTGAGTGCGGGAATGGGCAGAGATGTCCAGAGACCTGGATGATCTGTTCCGAGCCAATCATGGGAGGATCCGATGCACTTATACGCCAATCTGGGCCCGTCGACATCAGAAAGAGCCAATCAAGTGCCGTTCCGAGATCAGTGTCCCCGAGATCGAAGTACAATGTCAGACGGGATGAGCTCCTGAACATCCCCTCCGAGACGATTGTCTCCCGAAGCTCGGGAGCGTTCCGCCCAAGTTGTCTGGTATCCTTGGAGTCTCCGCACTCTCGATTAGGTGTCGGGCAAGCACTACGGTATGTATAAGTTACATCCCGTCGGACGCGGGCTCCTGCCTGTGTTGCCCACCTCTTCCTCGTCCACAGAGTAAGAATGACAGCTGCGCCCGATGATCAGAGTGCGGCCCCTGGGCAATCAAGCCGAAGAGTATCACATTGGGATGTCGTAAAAAGCCACTCGTTGATCACAGACGAGATCCTCAGCCATGTCTACGAGGGGTCAGGAACCGCCGTAGACCCCTTCCTGGTCAACTTCCCGCCGAACGACCCTCGAAACCCGATGAACTTTTCGACACCCAAGAAGTGGTTCATCACGTCCGTCGTCACGGCGTCTGTGTTCGCCGTCACCCTCACCTCGTCCGCATACTCGGGTTCCTCGAAGGAGATCACGCGAGACTTCGGCATCAGCTCGGAACTGGCCGCGGCCGGGATTTCCCTCTTCGTTCTGGGCTTCGCCGTGGGTCCTTGCCTGTGGGCGCCGCTCTCCGAGCTGTACGGGAGACAGGTCCTGTTCGTCAGCACGAATGCGCTTGTCGTGGCATTTGTCGCGGGCGCCGCCGGCAGCCGCAACGTGGCCTCGCTTCTGGTCTTCCGGTTCCTGGGCGGCACCTTTGGCGCCTCGCCGCTGACGAACGCCGGCGGCGTCATCGCCGACATCTTCCCGCCGTCTCACCGCGGTCTGGGCATGGCGCTCTTCAGCGCGGCTCCCTTCCTGGGCCCCCTCCTCGGCCCTATCGTCGCCGGCTTTATCAGCATGAACGTCGGCTGGCGCTGGGTCCAGGGCACCATGGCCATTCTGATTGGCGTCATCTGGATCGCCGGTTCTCTCACGATTCCCGAGACGTACGCCCCGGTGCTGCTTCGGAGGAGAGCAAAGCGCCTGTCGAAGCAGACTGGGAAGTGTTACATCAGCCTTCTGGAGCGGGATAGGAGAGATGCCGACATCTCGGCACTGCTAGCAAGGGTGCTAAAGCGGCCATGGCAACTGCTGTTCAGGGAGCCGATCGTGCTTGTTGCGTCGGTTTACATGGCAATACTGTACGGCACACTATACATGCTCTTCGGGGCGTTCCCGATCGTGTACCAGCAACAGCGAGGGTGGAGCGAAGGCGTTGGAGGCCTTGCCTTCCTCGGCACCACGGTCGGTATGGTCCTGGGGCTCTCGTACGTGATCGTCGACAACAAACGATACCGCCGTCTCCACGACGGCCCATACAAGGACACGAGTCCGCCCCCGGAGGCCCGTCTGCCGCCCGCAATCGTCGGTGCCATCGCTCTCCCGGTGGGCATGTTCTGGTTCGCGTGGACCTGCACGCCGGAGTACCACTGGGCTATCGGCGTGGCCGCCGGAGCCCCCTTCGGCTTCGGGATGGTCCTCGTGTTCCTCTCCTGCATCAACTACCTCGTCGACGCCTACACCGTCTACGCGGCCTCGGTGCTCGCCGCCGGCGCCATGCTGCGAGCATACTTCGGCGCGGCCTTCCCGCTCTTCACCCGGGTCATGTACGAGAGGCTCGGGGTCCACTGGGCCAGCTCCATCCCGGGCTTCCTCACTCTGGCCTGCTTGCCCTTCCCGCTCTTGGTGTACCGGCACGGCGAGTCCCTGAGGATGAGGTGCAAGTACGCCAAGGAGGCTGCTCTCGTGATGGCTCAGCTGGAGTCGAGCAGTGACGACCAGTGAGACACGCTCGAACTCGCACCCGGACCCGAACCTCCGCGCAAAACGGCGCCTGGGAAAGGCAGGGATCAAGGCGGCCGACCTCATATGGTTCGTTTCCCGTGGAAAGTCCAGCCCGTTAGGCGGCAAGTCCAAAACGGGAACGTCAGTTGGTCCTGGGGGGGGCGCGTGCTTCTTTTGGTGTCTCATCTCGGGAAAATAGGGGGCACTAGAGTGCGCCAAGCGCCAACGCCGTCTTGGATTGTCTTGGACCGCTTCATTTTGCTCCATACGCAATTTCCCTGGTCCCGAGCCGCCCAACGTGCCGTTACCCGCAGAGTTCACAAGAGGAATTACATTATTGCTGGATGCCCACTGGGAGAGACAAGATACGGACGGTAGAGTATTACACAGGTAGTATAATATTGACAGCTCATGCTATCCAAACGTACAAATCGCCATAGCAATGCTTTTTTTCGACAGCCCTTTCGTCGTCAATGCTCTCTAGAGGTATCAGTCGTCATGCAAAATAATAAACCAAAACCACGGGCCCGTAGACACAGTAAAAACGCTTCATGCAACCACAGAGACGTAGTATTTCCAACAAAGACTCGTACGTCTAATGCTCTCGCCTGACCACGCAATGAACTTCCAAAGGGAGTTGACCCTGGAAGCTTTCCCCAACCCACGACATAACCGGTATTAAACTTGTTTGTATGTTTATAACCAACTCCAAGCGGCAAAGCAGACCAGGCTCCGCAAGCCTTGGCGCGTCTATTTTCTCTCTTCTTCTCAGCAAAAGGAGCGACAAGAATGGGTGTATTATCTCGGTTATCGGTCGATCGGGTTGGGGAAAGAAGCACACACAGCTAAAGCAGTGCGGGCCCGCTCTTTCTCGAGGGAAGCAAAGGGGCTTTACAGGGCGAAGAAGGCAGCAAAGACGGCAGCGCCGACCAGGGCGACGCTCGCCCCGGACCGGACGCCGGCGCTGTCGCTGACGATGGACGGGGTGGTCGTCGCGGAGGTGCTAGAGCCCGTGGTCTCGGCGGCGGTAGTGCTAGCGGCCTCCGAGGTGGTGGCGGCCTCGCTCGTGGTGGTGGCGTTGGAGGCGGAGACGGTCGAACTGGACTCGGCGCTGGAGCTCGTCACGGTGCTGAACGTGGACGAGGAGGCCTTGGTCACGGTGCTGCTGACGGCGCTGCTGGTGCTGCTGACGGCCTTGGAGGTGGCGCTGGCGGACTTGGTGGCGGACGCGGAGGTGGCGGACGAGGAGCTGCCGCTGGAGGAGCCATCGCCGGTGATGACCTTGATGCTCTCGTACGTGCCGGTGTGGTCGCCGTAGGCGTACTCAGTCGCGCCGGAGACGCCGTTGCTGTAGTCGGTGATGGTCAGGCTCTTGTAGTAGCCGAGGAAGGGCGCGTCGGCGAAGTTGGTGTAGCCGCCAGCCCACTCGACGGTGCCCTCTGGGGAGTCCTTGCCGCCGGCGCACCAAGTGCCCAGCTTGATCTGCATGGGGGTCTGGGGGAAGGTGGAGCCGCCCTTGGCGTCGGCGTAGGTCAGGGTGCGGACGACGCTGCCATCGATGATCCAGTCGATCTTCTCCGGGGTCCAGTCGATGGTGTAGGTGTGGAAGTTCTCCTGGGGGTTGCCGACTGGCGAGATGCCGCCGCGGTCGTAGGTGGTCGTGTCGCCCTTGCTGAAGTAGTTGGTCTGGACGTTGTATTCGTCGCCGCCCAGCCACTCCCAGTCAATCTCGTCGAGGTCGTCAGACTGCAGGACGAAGCTGGTGACAATACCGGTGCCCACAGAGGCGCGCACCGTCACATCGACCTTGCCGAAGAAGATGTACTTGGTGCTAGTGATAGTAGGGGCCTGGTTCTCATTGGCGATACTGAAGACGGCGCCCAGAGACTTGTCGTAGGTCAGGGTGGTGCCGTCGGCAACGGTGAACAAGTCGCTCTCGCCCTGGGTGAAGTCGACGGTGACGGTGTCGCCAAACGCAGGGTCGTTCGGGCAAGCTGCAGTAAGCGTCAGTCAGGCTCCTCGTATTTAGTAAAGGAAGATGTGGGAGATTATATACTCACACTTCTCCAGAGGGTTGCAGGAAGTGTAGGTCTGGGCCGAGACCAGGGATGAAGCGGCCAGAGCCACAGCAGTGGCAGAGACGATCTTGGAGAACATCTTGTCCGCTGTTCGAGTAGCGATGCTGGGTATGGAGTTCGAAACTGGGCAGCAAATCTCAAGAAGCTGAAGTGTGTCTTTGGAAGTTTACCGTCGACCGAGGGAAGAGCAGTAAACAAAGACAAAGAGGTTGCAAAGACAGAAGGCGCGAGTGTTGACTTGACTTTCTTCTTGGCCTTGGGAAACAACAAACAACAGCAACAATATAAAGACGCGGAAAGCGAGTGTGGCAAGAACACCAAAGCCGGATATGTCTGTTAGCGAGAGACTGGAAGGACCCAAAGGTTCGTTTTCGTCAAAAGAAGCTTGGGATGGAACGAAAGATGCCCGAGAGGAGAGAGAACGAGTGGTCCATCACCCGGGGGAAGAGGGCGTGTCTTATTAAGGAATGCAATCTCACGAGATGCACCAACCTCCTGACCCCCTGGCTCCAAGCTGATGCCACCTCCAGCTCCCGCGCTGGCCGATGTGATTGGCCACCCGCATGGTGTGTTAACCACCTTGAGGAATGCTCCAGATCCGTGGCGCTGCTGGGCACAGGCAGGCCGCCCGGGCGAGCAGGGGTCCTCCCGACTCCTCCAGGCACCGGTCCAGTCAAGCCAGTGGTCCACCCCGTGTTCATTTTCCCTCTAATGCGAGCTGTGGAGATGGAGGGAATACGAAATGACACCAGACCCCCGTCGATACCTTCCCTACCAAGCCATGACACACGCCATCGACCGCTCACAAAGCAGGTTGGCACGTTGGTTGCACAAGCCTCTTGGCCGGCGCTGGGCGACCGAGTTGGTGAATGAGATCACAGATCGGCCGCCAAGAAGGCACACCAGATCTTGGCCTCTCCCTTTCGTGTCACGGCAACGGCCCACGCATACGGTGGGAGCTAAGTCGTTCATGATCTCATCCGGCTCTGGCAGAGTTTGTCTCTGCTGTTAGCGCACACCGTGCGCCTGCGCGAAGTGGCCCGTTCCGAATTCCGACTGACACAAAGTCATAACAAGCTTAACGAGAAGAACCTTCTCATCCGGATTCCACCCATTTGCACCGGCCCCCAGCGCTAGGCCGCTCGTGATGAGTGAGGGCCTAAGCCTAAAACCTTAATGGAATAGGGGTCCTCGGCGCCCAGTTGCCGTCTGGCCAAACGGGAGCAAGGGAAAAAACGGAGCTCGAGGATCAGGGCGGACCTGGGCTGCGGTGCCTCTGCTGCGTCTCCTCAAGTCTCCCGCCTCCCCCCCTGGCGTGGATCCCTGTGGCCCCTGGCCGCACAGCAACCAATCGGCCCAATTAGCCAACGCCATAGCCGTTGGATGGGCGACTCTGACGTTGGGGGGATGGGGAACGATGCAGTAACTGACAGTTGGCCGTCGTCCTATGGCGTCCGTCCGTCTGCAAAAAAGACCTCTCTGGTCTCCTTGAAACAGGGGAAGGGAGGCCGCTCTCCTCAGCCAAGACTTGTTTGCGCTCAATCAGCAGCCGGCCGCTGACTCTGCGGCCTCCGCCCTAAAACGCGGAGAAACGAAACGTCTCTCGACCCTGGATACAGAACCCGAATGGAGGCTGTGAGGACGAGTACGTGACTCTGTCGAGCCGGCGGCCTCGCAACGTTCCATCCACTCCGTCGACGTCAGTGATGGTGATGGTGGGCGGTTGAGACGGTGGTCTCGGCGTCTCCAGTGCACACACCGTCCACCACAGTCTACAATCTGCCAGTGCCACCGTCAGAAGCCAGTGGAAAACTTCGTATCGTGCGCCATGGACTGGACCGTGCGTGGCAGTGCAGCGTTGTCTTGGCAGGGCCGCCAGTCACGCACACAAAGAATTTTCCGTGTCTCTCTCGCGTCGGCGCGGCACATGTTTTCCAGGCTTTGTCTCCAGCCAACCACACGCCACTCTAAATATAGAAGCCGAAGCCCAGAAAGACCAGTTTATCGATCCGGTGCCTGCCATGGCGAGATCCCAGTGTAGTGATTTGAGTATCTAGTATGTAGTGTAGATAGTGCTTGGAAACTAGACAACTGTACGGGGCACGGCTGTGCTATTTTCATCAACTGACGGAGCCGGCCGGCCACCGGCTACCCCGAGGATACGGTGTCGTCATTGTGTCCCGGCACAGAGGAAAGAGTCTCGGCATGGAATGCTGCTTGCTTTGCTGGCTTGCTCGCCAAGCTCTGGCATTGCTCGAGCAACGATCTGCGCCACGTTCGCTTGAAACACACAAGACACCCTCAGAAACACCACGAGGGAATGTGTCTTCATCCCGGCATCAATCAAGGGTTCTCTGCCCAGGTGTCTCTCCCGGTCTTTCGAGAACTGGTGTATGAGGGTCGGCGAGAGCCGCCCGCAGTTGGTCACCTCGCCCCAGAGGAAGAAGCTCGCTCGAAACCAGAACCATGCGAGGGACTCATATTCAGGCTCCCAGACTGCGCTCACCTTTCCCTTTCATAAGGGAGACTTTATTGCGTCGACCTTGATGGAGTGCTGAATGGCTCTCTCCATATCCTTCTGACAGGCCTTCCATTTTCCAACAAGCATTCTAACCTCTGCTCTCTCATCGAAAGCTGCGATACGGGCAAGCGACAGTAACCTTAAATACGATCTATGCCGGGCCAAGCGGCTCCCTGAGGGACCGAGACGTTGAGGAAGCGCCAGCTGGCCAGGATCGGCCTCCAGCCGGCACTGTTTCTCTCGTCACACTGTCCTGGATGTCTCTGTATTCAGAAAAGAAAAGGAGAATCGATGGATCACCCTCAAGACTACTGTCCTAGTGGACGGATGGAATCAAGCGATGCCTAATGTCAGTCCTTGCTGTCTCTTACATAGCGAAACCTGCATCTTTGCGCTCCGTAACGCCTTGAGAAGTGAAAGCGGTCGAAGCGGTCTAGACTAACTCTACGCCAATCAGCCAGGTATGTTTGTTTCATGAAAATGATGTCAGCTCTGGGGAGGAGAATCATCGGGTACTCAACCATGATCGTCAATTCCAGGCGAGACAAAGTGGATACGGGGATGATTCGCGGGAGCAGCATGGCAAAGCCGTCTGTGCAGTCATCAAGCCAGGCTCATATGTTTACTACTGGGTATCTCGGCTTCTCTGAACATTCGATACCCTCACGACTCCAACCCCAGAGGAGAAGGGCAAGCTCTGGCTAAGCTTTTTGGCGACATCTCCGCGGCCCATCATTCGCGGGGGTGATGACGACCTCGTAGCTTTGCCGCTCCCGAATTTGCGGGGTAGTTGTACCGAGGTGCGCCCATGACTGGGTCATCGCGGTGGGTTTCCCATATCCCGAGTGGTTCAATGCAGCGCGGATCACCTCCAGTGCGACGGTGTATGGACTACCGAGGGGAGATGGAGGAGACGAAAGCATGCAGGTCATACGTAAGTGTTGCTACAACGAGGAAGCACTTTCTCCCGCCAGGAACCCTCTTCCGCCTTTTCCCAGAACGGTGGTGATCTGAATTGATTTCGTCCTTGAATGCCAAGAGAGAGCTTGCCTTCACTTTCTCAAAAGGCGTCTTTAGAGCAGATCGTCTCTTCATAGTGACCTTCATTTTCATTCCTTTTCGTTGCGATACGACATCATCCACCATGGCGGACAGCATCCAGGCAGACGACATGAAGCCCATCGAGGAGAAGCGGGAAAGCGCCCTAGACGGCGGGAAGCCTGCGCAAGGAGACGAACCCCCGGTCGGCTACCGCGTTGTTGAGATCGACCGTGCCACCGAGAAGCGCGTCCTCAGGAAGCTGGACCGGGTGGTCGTGCCCCTCACCTTCCTGGCCTACTTGCTCGCCTTCCTTGACCGGTCTAACATAGGAAATGCGGAGACGGCTGGCATGAGTGAAGACCTGGGCTTTGACGACTCCCAGTATCAGGTCGGTGGCTTTGGCTCTGTGGAAACGGAAGAAGGTAGACTGTTGGCTCGAGCATAGGCTGACTGGAAGCAGTGGCTCCTCACTATTTTCTATATCCCATATAGTACGAAGACTCCTCTAAGGGTGTTCTGTGCTCCATCTGACCTATTGCCAGTTATCTTCGAATGGGCTGCGGTGATGTGGAAGATAGTCCCTCCGCGTACGTCCCAACACCGCGTGGTTCTGGACGTAATTGATCATATAGAGGCTTGGCTGATCCCTTCCCAGATATCTGGGCATTCGCGACCATCCTGATGTGGTCAGTCAAGGCCTATACTCTTAAGAAAGTTCTGCAAGCCTTCGAGTCTCTGACGAATAGACATATATAGGGGCATCGCCTCCACCCTGCAAGCTACGGCGTTCAACTGGGCGGGCCTGATGGCGTGCCGCTGGTTCCTGGCCACGGCCGAAGCCGCATTCTCGCCCGGCATTCCCTATCTCCTGAGCTTCTTCTACAGGAGGCACGAGCTCGGCTTTCGCTGTGGCATCTTCCTCTCAGCAGCTCCGCTCGCCACCACGTTTGCAGGTTCGTTTCTATCCCTCGCAAGCCTCCAACCAGTCTCCTCCTCCCCTTCCGCTTGCTAAACGTACCGCTCCAGGTGCCCTAGCCTACGGGATCACCTCCGGCCACGCCGCCATCGCGAACTGGAAGCTCCTCTTCATCGTCGAGGGCATCCCCACCATCCTCCTCGCCTTCGTCATTTTGAAGTACCTGCCGGACTCGCCCGACACAGCGCGCTTCCTGACCGAGGAGGAGAAGGAGGTGGCGCGGGCCCGCGCGATCCAGCAGTCCGGGGTGGAGGGCGCCGCGCGCATCGGGCGCATCAGCTTGCGGGAGGCCGTCGAGGCCTTCGCCACGCCGCAGACGCTGGTCCAGCCGCTCATGTACTTCAGCTGCAACGTGTCCTTCGCGTCGCTGCCGGTGTTCCTGCCCGCCATCCTGACGACGATGGGCTTCACCTCCATCGACGCGCAGGGGCTCACCGCGCCGCCGTACTTCCTGGCCTTCCTCATCTGCATCCTCACCACGTACCTCGCCGACCGGCTGCGCCAGCGCGGGCTGATGATCGCGGGGCTGTCCGTCGTTGGCGGCGTGGGGTACGTGCTGCTCGCCACCGTCCGGTCCGTGGGCGTGCGCTACCTCGGCGTGTTCCTCGCCGCCGCCGGGGTGTTCCCGGCCATCGCCAACATCCTGTCGTGGGTGCTCAACAACCAGGGCACGGACACCAAGCGCGGTGTGGGCATCGCCATGCTCAACATCATCGGGCAGTGCGGGCCCATCCTCGGCACGCGCGTCTTCCCCGCCGCCGAAAAGCCGTACTACGTCAAGGGCATGAGCATCTGTGCCGGATTCATGTTCTTCAACGCACTGCTGGCCGTGTCGCTGCGGACGTATTTCGCGTGGAAGAACAGGGGGTTCGAGGCGGCGGAGAGGGCGGCGGTGCTAGAAGGTCGGCAGGACGGTCGTGAGGAGGGTAAAGAGGTTGAGGCAGTCGGCGACGTGGAGATTGAGGGTGCTGTGGGGTATCGATATGTGCTATGAAACTGTGGGCGCGGATACAAGAGCGTCGTCCGTCAGTGGCTGGCGTGACATCGCGATAGCGAGACAAAGGATAGCCATGTATCAAGTCTAGAGGGGTAGTATGCGCCATTGCTGCGTCTCCCAGTTAGAAGAGACGACTCGGTTGAGAGAATGCGTAGCTCATACCTCGAACAAGGATGCTGTCTTTCGCACCCATGACAGAATTGCGAGATGTTCCGCAATATCCCTTACGCAATGCCCACGGTAGGGAGACCTGTCTGCATCACGGCTGCGGCTCGGGCTTCTCCTCCAAAGCATGAAGCGGCCAGCGCATAGATCCCGCCCACTGCGGCCCAAGGCGCTCGGCCACGAGGCGGACAACATAGTTCCCCGAATCGCCGACCAGCCACAAGTCGCGGCAGTGATGTAGCAGCACAGCGTAGTAGGCCAGCGTGGCGACGGCCTCGGGCCTGCGCTCCTCCAGCAGCTCGACGAAGCGTTCCGACAGCAGCGGGGGCCAGGAGAGGATGGCGCGGGCGCGCCGCTCCGTGGCGTTGTCCGCGCCGTCAAGCGCCCACTGGATGAACCCGATGGCCTTCTCGCAGGCCTGGAGAGACTCCTCGTCGAGGCCGGAGGCGCCGATGCGGACGCGCAGCTCGTCGCACTCGTGCCCGATGCCAGTGGCCTGGGAGATGCCGGAGCTGGCGAGGATGATGGGGCCGAGGTCCGACTCGATGATCTGGTTCCAGGAGCCGCCGACGACCTTCTGCACTCCCCGGTGGAGGTGCACGTAGGCCATGAAGCGGTCGAGGAAGATGTCGGAGTCGCTCTCCCTGGTGGAGAGGGCGTCGCACAGGCTGTGGAAGCTAAGGGTGCTGGAGAAGAGCAGGATGGGGGCCCGGTTGCTGGCGGCCGCGTCCGGGTCCAGGGAGTTAAAGAGGGTCAGGGCGTGGGTCTGCAGCTGGATGGCCTGATGGCGGTAGAAGGCGCTGTGGTCGGGCTTGACGATGCACAGGTGGCGGGCGGCGATGGCCAGCACCTGGTACATGAGGTAGGGGCACTCGAAGGCATACTTGATCATGAGCTCCTTGGTCTGCTTCACCAGGGGCGAGTTGGTAGGCACGAAGTTGTACGACTCCGTGATGAAGTGGTTCCACAGCTCCAGATGGAGAAAATTCACATTTGGAGGGTCTACAGGCTCCCCGATGGTGATATCCTGGCGCGCAAAGGTGCCGTTGGCGAGCTCTGCCAGCGCCGGGTTGGACGCGGGGCTCAGGGACGGTGATGATGTCGCCGAGTGAGGCGTGTGCAGCCTGGGGGTGCTCGTATCTCCAGGGTAAGAGCAGACGCGCTCAGCCGTTGAGCAGTTCAGACATACTGGCCGAGACTCATCGCACTGCATAGACAGTCAGCTTACAGTCTGCGTCTTTCTCAGGAACGTCATAATGCGGGGCCTGATACTTGCCTTGATGTGCCTCCTCTTGCACTCGAGGCACCCCCGCCGAGATTTCTTGTGGCTTCTACGATGCATTCCGCAGAGGAATTGCCAGTACGGATTTGTTTGGCGACTCTGGTGGCGACAATGGCGCCGATGCCATGTCGTGGCTCACGGTATATATCGTCGACGCTCGAAGAAATCTGTGTAGTCTGAAAGGGGCTTGAGTTTAGCTCCCGCAGGCCGGCCCCGGCTATCTCCAGTTTGCATTGTTGGGAGCCTGATTCAGGTTACCGAGAGCGAGATTGTACCAGTACCTGGTGACAGGTCACACCAGCATCTAGGAAAGCAGTAGCAGTACCTCAGCAGAGGCTGTGCACCGAGCATTGCAAAGCCGACTTTGAGCATTCACCTACCTATCTGGCACGCGGCCCCGCTAGACTGCACGAAAGGACGCTGTATCACGAGTCCTCGCGAGTCGTCAACTGCAGCAAAGAGGGCATGGGATGGCCGCCCAATGGCCGTCAGACTGTCTGTCAACACGCGATACAGGACTGGACGCGCGTTCCTGGCTTGCTTGAACCTTCTAAGCCTTAGCCCAGCCACGCCAGATCTGCCTTACAACCCGCCAATGCACAGATACCGCAGAAGGCCTTGCCAGTTGATGAGGGTCTATTCCGCGTCCAAGACTTCGTGTCGCGACAAGCCTTTGATGCTTCCTTACGTAAACAGTAATTAGCGGGTCCTGTGAATACGTGTATTCGGCTAATTCCGTCTTACCGGGCCTGAATCGCGCCCGGCCAATCACGCGCGGGCCGGGGCACGGAGCGTCTCCACCCCCAGGGCGGCGCCGATCCTCCGGGGGCCCCGTCCGGCTGGATACGCGTATACAGCGGGCTCTCGTTGGCCGGAGATTTAAGCCTCCCTGTCTCTTTGCGCAATCACCTCCCCAGAACGGCCAGATTCTTTACGATGCAAGAAGGGAGAACAAAGTGCAAAAATGTCGTTGAAGATAAGATGTAGATATAAGACGGACGCCGTCCCAACCCACATGCATTGAGAATGGATGAAACAAAGTGTGTGTGTGTGCCATTCGTTCTCCGTCTTTCCTCTTCGCCCGTTCGCGAACATAAACACAGCATCCATTCGTTTATCTCTGAGCAAGGCGTGCAGCACCATACCTCGAACAAGCCAGTCCACTTACACACCAGCAAGACAACATACACACATCATGGGACAACCGCTTCCATACAAGGGGGGCTACTACCTGTGGCACTACGTCCCCTCCCTTCCAGGGGCCATCATCCTCCTCGTTGCCTTCATCATCATCACCGGCCTGCACACATGGCGCATGTTCCGCACCCGCTCGTGGTTCTGCATCCCCTTCTGGATAGGCAGCATCTGTAATGGCTCTCTCTCTTTTCCTCCTCGAAGCAGCCTGTCAATGCCCTTCTTCCAGACAATGAGGCTAACACTCCAACTCCCTTTCCAGTTGAGATAGTAGGCTACATCGGCCGTGCAGCCGCCCACTCCGCGACCGACCAGCTGGGCCCTTACATCATCCAGTCCGTCCTGCTCCTCGTCGCCCCCGCCCTCTTCGCCGCCTCCATCTACATGGTCCTCGGCCGCGTCATCGTCGCCCTGCCCGGCGGGCCCCAGTGCAGCCTGATCCGCCCCTCCTGGCTGACCAAGGTGTTCGTGGCCGGCGACGTCGCCTCCTTCTTCGTCCAGGCCGGCGGCGCCGGCATCATGACCTCCGGGGACAACCAGAGCACCGGCCAGAGCGTCATCGTTGGTGGGCTGTTCGTGCAGATCGTCATGTTCGGCCTCTTCGTCGTCACCGCGGTGCTCTTCCACGTGCGGTACGGCCGCCGCGGGGCCCAGCGGGCGGAATCAGGGGCGGAGGAGGAGGCGAGATACGGGCTCGACGAGGACGTGGTGGTCCCGTGGAGGCGCATCCTCACTGTCCTGTACGGCGTCAGCGCGCTCATCATGGCGCGGTCGATCTTCAGGGTCGTCGAGTACCTCATGGGCGCGGACGGCTACCCGCTGACCCACGAGTGGACGCTGTACGTCTTCGACGGCGTCCTGATGCTAGGGACCATGGTCATCTTCTTCGTGTGGTTCCCCTCGAACATCCGGCCCGCTGGCGTCATATCGGTAGCACCCACGGTCGAGATGACGAGCCCTGAGGCGCAGAAGGGCGAATACTCCGCTTCGTCATCATAAGGTGCGTCCTGTGTTTGCACGACAAGGGGATGGGAAAGAGGAGGCGGGCTAAGGAGTTAGGTTGAGGTATGTTGCTGGTTACATGATCGGTATTTGCGCTTCAATGGGTAAGAGGCGCGTCAGGAAGTGAAGAGGGTAGGGAGCATTGATTTGCTCCATGCGAGGCGTCTCTTCGACGCGATGACACCTTCGCCTTTGAACAGCATCCCACTTCCGTCATCCTTAGAGTAGAGTAATAGAGCGTTTATAATTTAATAGATCCTAGAAGGAAGACCTGCTTGTTTGAAGGATTCTTGACTATAATCGCCGCTGGACCTTGACAGCCAATCCCAACTTCGGAAACCATAAGGATTAAAGGGGGCCAAAAGTCTTCAACGGGGCAAGATCGCAGGAACCACGTCCTGCCTTGCCCCCTACATTGATCTCAGCTCTGCAAAAGAAAACGCGCTCTGTGAGGTAAAACTAAGAATGTTCCGGTCGTTTGCGGATTTTTTTTTCTTAAAAAAAACTCTTCTCATTTTACTTTCATTTGTGGCCAACGAAGATTCATTCATATGCTTGCTTTTATTCTTGCTGTGCTACTGCCATCTCCATGGCAGGACCTTCCAGGGCTTCCTCTCTATACAGGTAGCAATAGTAGGTGTAGTAGTAGTACATGTCACGGCCGATCTCCAACTGTAGTGAATAGACATAACAAGCGAAGTTATACAGCCTCCATGCGAGATCAATCCAGCAGCTGAAATGAGACAGTTTGTCGCTCCAGAAGGACAGCTCACGGTTCCGGGGTTCGTCTACTGGCTATTGTATGTACCTGTTGACCACCTGGTGACCTTTCCATATGTAGGGAAATCGCAATCGGCTTCAGGAGGCACAAACTCCGAGCCCTGGATGTCGATCTTCAGGCTTGGTAACGCGTCGGCGGGGATCGTGGTGCCGTCACCCTACAGTATGGTGTCAGTTGAGGAGGCGACGTGCGACGATACGCCGATGATGCCAACTTTGCACGACTGCCGTAACCCCAGGGTAGATGATGATACGCACCTTTCTGATCTCTGCGCGGAGATTATTCTGAAGCCACGGCACCACGGTCTTTCCGCTGCCTAACTTTGGTATTCCCTCTGCAGCCAGGGCCTTCGCCAAGGGTATCACGGAATAGCTCATGCCCTGACTTGGCATGGACAGTAGAACCATCCTGCCCGCCAACACCTCGCCCAAATAGACGCTGATCGTGGCGGGTGGTTCAACGTCGCCTCTATTGACCTCGATAGCTACTGAGTAGTCATTCATTTCAGACGGCGCAGAGCGGCTAGTCATGTCCGATAGTCGCGATGTGCCCTTCCGGCTTGCATAGAGCAAATTCACCTGAGTTTTGACATAGCTGGACAGCTCATCCTCCGTCATCTGCCAATCGCTCAGTTCGGGATACGTGTAACCCAGTGTCCTGATGTCTTTCACTGTGTTGCTGGTATGGAAACTGCCGTTGGCACTGAAGAAGGGAAGGAGCGGGCTGTTCGCGTCGACGACGCCACCAGCGTATCCGAAGGAGGGGCCACAGGTTGCGGAGATATTGAACATGCTGTTGTTATAATAGATCGCTTGCCACATCGCTATCAGGCGGTCGACATTTGTGTGGTGTAGCATGCTATACACAGGGTCAGTGACTGCCTGCTGTAGAGGCCGGACGCTGCACGTACAAGATCGGGTCGAAGGCCGCCCAATTGGGATCCCACATATGGCCGGTAGGACCGCCGCCCACATCATTATGAACCGCGTTGTGAGGATCCTCGAAGCTGTAGCCTGGAAATTTCGTCGTCACCATATTCTGAAACGGCTGGACCGTTGTGAACACCTTATACTGGCAACTGTCAGCGTGACATGGACAGACCAATGCTTCTCTGCTAGACAGGCCTAGTTTGCCGGCCAAGTATCCACAGGATCTAAGTTCACCCTTACCACACTATCTTTAAGATTATCGGCGCTCAGTTTCGCCGTCGTAGCGGTCTCGTTGCTGATTCCGCCGCTGTTCGGGTTTCTCTTCGACTCGGCATCGGCAGACAGCGGTCCTAACTCCATTTCGGCTCTCGTGAATGGGAAATCCTGAAACCGGTAGCTGTAGAATGGATTGTGAAGTGTCATCGGGCCGGTCGGGCTGTTGATAGTCACTGTCTCCGGCGTTACTGCCATAGGGAGGGATGCATCCCGAGCCCAGTCCCAATACGCCACTCGAAAGGTCTTTGCTGCCGCCTTGTATGTCGCTGCCTGAGCTCCGCCATATCGGTTGGCAACATCTTGCACATGCCTGGCCAAAATTTGCTTTGAGAAGTATCAGCGGATGGTGTTCTTTTGTAATGGCTCTCGGGGTTTGTTTACCTCGAAAAGAGCCACAAAGGGCCGGTGCCAGGTGCCAAAAGTGATCTCCTAGGAACAATCAGACCATGAATGAGAACTGCGGCAAGCAGGACTCTTGCGGACTCACATTATGCGGACAATACCCGCCATCGCGGCCTCCCGGCACCTGGTCGACGCCATTCCAAGGTATGAAAGGCAGGCCGTGGATACCTATGAAGTTAGTTATGGCGCTCGTATGTATTGGATTGCGATTCACTAGGTACCCGTGGTTTGGTAGTAGGAAAGTTCATCGGACTCGTTGACAGCCTGCATCGCGGCCAAACCTTGGATATACAGGTCCCTTCCGCAGGTCAGCACTTTTACTGCTCTGGCATCTTACTCGCTCGCACACACCATGCTGGGCCACCCTTGACATAAAGATCGTTGATATTCGGCCTCACCGGCCTCGCTCCGTTGTTTGTATTAAACCCTGAGGTTGATCCAACGACTGGAACTGGATCGGCTGACTGCGCCAGTGTATGCGACGCGACGGCGATGAGGAAAGGCGCTGTAAGAAGTCGCATTCTGAATGAAGTCGCCGACTTATACGCGCAAACAGGCCAGGGACAGAGAGTCAATGTCGCAACGTTGAAAGACAGGTGTAAGTGGACACCTCGAGGGCTTTATCGCCTCAAGATCGAGACAGACGAAGCGTTCCTGCTCCTAGGTGCGAAAGAGAGACCGGTGATCGGGTTCAGTAAGAATCAAATTGTAACGACGCCACCAATTTTGTAGAATGGGTGTACGGCGGCAACAGTCCCATTGTGAGCTGGACCCCGCCCAGGTACGCACGAAGTCGGGCAAGGAAAGAGAAGATCGGACGGAAGAGCCCGAGAATCTTCCTTCAGATAGACAGCGGCGGAGCCGTTGTTGGGAGGTACCCAGAGAAACGAGAGTAGGACAAAACATGACGATCAGCAAAACAGACGGCAGACATCCGTTCGTATCCAGCCCGCGACCGCCCGAAAGCATGCACTCCACGTTCTGTACATCTTTGTGCTATCATCAGAGCTGCAAGGGCGCGACGGCGGCTTCGGGTAGTTGCCCAGCCTCCATGCTCTCTTTTGATGCCCGTAGAAGCGCTACCAGCGAAAGCAGAAAGGAAAGCAGCAGAAGATCACAGCAAAACGAGAGCCCCTGGATAGATTGCGGTCTCTGCTTCACAGATATTCTCAAATTGGTTCAGAATCCGTCGGGGGAAGACACATAGGATAAAACATGGCGGGCTGCTTCTGCCCCCGCTTGCCATCTCTTCTCCCTCCTGAGCCAACGCATGGTTGTTAACAGCCTGCATACATCCTGGGCGTCGCAAAGCTTGTCTTTCCGTCGCTAGGTGAGACCCAGATGGACGGGCTGTGCTTCGTGGCAACGCGAGCACAAGCTTTTGTTGGTGGTACAAAGACTGCTGCTGTACGACCGGCTAGTTCTGCACGACTCCTTGTCCCTTGTTACCCCTTCTCCTCATCTTTCCTGTCTCCCTATCTAGGCATGGGGGTCGGCGTTCCGATGCGCAGGTCTGTCCTCCGCAGCTGCGTGATCTGATGAGCACCCGCCCATCAGACGTGAACCGTGAGGAAGACAGTGGGTGTCATACCAAAATGATCGTGAAATATGTACCCATAATGACATAGCCGGCTCGATTCCAGTGTTCCATGTGGTGGATTGCAGCAAGTGAGGCTGCAAGATGACGATAGCAGGGATGGCCTCACTTACCCATCGGAACAGATGCGGTGAGAGGAAAAAGACAGCAGCGCGGGCTGCTCAAACAGCTGTTGGAGAGAACGCACACCCATGCAGATAGCTGGGTCATGCGGCCGGCTGTCGTTTGCTCTGATTCGCCATGATTGGGCTCTTCAAAAGTGTCATTCTTCCTGCCAGCCTGTGAGGCCGTCCGGATCCACGTTCGCTGCGGTTCCCCTGGTCGATCTGGGAGGTTGATAGCACTCGTTCTTCAGGTATCACCAACACGGGCGCCCCAGGATATGAGCGCACGGTGAGCATGGAAATATGAAATGCGGTACTTCTGGCGACAGTGCTCTATTAGCATGAGCTGAGATATGCGAGGCACCTGGACGGTCATGTGATACCCATGCCGGCAGACAGGGAAGATTCGACGGTGCGACTGGCCCCCACGGTGACGGCCCGATTCGGAAATGCCTTTTCGCCCCATGACGAACTCATCCGGTGATTGTGGAAGTGGCATGCGGCTCCATTCTCTCTCTGTCATTTCTCACAGCAGGATGTCTTGTTACACTTATACCTCTCAAGCTCTTTCCTAGGTGTTAATCATAGCGCCTTCATAACCTTTCCCAATGATGCGGCAAGGGTATCGGCTGCAGAATGTCTCGGCAAAGGGCCCTGGTCGGAGTGTGAACCTGCATCCTGGCCGTACGTACGTATAAATGAACCGGCGAGGGGAGCAGATGGGGAGAGCATGAGGATTGGAATATGCAGGTTGAGAGATCGTGGCGCACGAACTTATAAATCGTCAAGCTCGAGCTGCAGGTCTTGTCTTGACTTTAGGCAGCCTAGGCTTTTTACATCACGACAGCTGTTTGCTCAAGAAAGTAATTAACAGCATTTTCTCCTAATCCTCTCCCAAGAAGGAGGCCGAAAGAATACCGTAAATAACGCGTAGCTGCATTGAAGGCGACTCTTATCCCCTTTTCAACCCAACAGTCGCAGTCGCCTGAACCAGCTTTCAAAGGACTTCAGCCACCAATATGAAAAGGAAATTGACATAGGGGTCTTATCCAAGGACACGACGCCTTTTTTTTTTTTGCACTCTTCGTGCAACCTTCCAACCCGGTGAGGATGTACCTTGAGAGGTTAATCAACCCAGAAAACGCCAAAACCGTGGTTTTTGAACCCTTCCAATAAGAAAAGATAGTCGACGTCTTGTCTATTTCATTTGCCACAAGGGAACTGGAACCGGAACATAAGCCCTTTCTCCACCCAGACCGTCAAACATCAGGGGTGCCGTGTTGCGTGGGACTGAGACTGACCAGCCAGTCAATCGTTGCCCAGGTCGTCGTTAGCCCGGCGTCGCCACGGACGCCGGCAGGGCGGGAGGGTTCACAGAGACTTCTCCAGCATCACCAACTCCCTGAAACCCTCCTTCCACTTCTTGGTTTGCTCGGCAGTTGGCTTCGGCAATGGGCTGCGGGCATATCCACCGTAGCCGTTCCATGCCTCCATGCCGGCCTTGACCCCTACCACACCGCCCTGGATCGCGGTCCAGTCGCCTCGCGCGACAGTCTCTTGCATTTCCTGTGCTTCGGCGAATTTCCCTTCGCGGAAAAGTTCCATCGTCTTGATGCATGCCTTGGGTGCTATGTTGGCCAGTCCTGCTAGGATCCCGTGACCGCCAGCGGCCAGCGATGGGACCGTAAAATCCGCAGATCCGGCAAGGACGAGGAATTCTGGATGTTCGGCGTCGTATTTCTTAACAAGCTTCTTCGTCGCGGCCACAACTCGGTTGAGTTTTCCGGTGTTGCCGCACGTGAACTTGACACCAACTATGTTGGGATGTGCCGCCAGCTTGATGATGATATCAGAGGAAAGATCCATGCCGCCTACAGCACCTGGGAAGTTGTAGATGATGATGGGGATGGGGGAAGCATCAGCAACTGTGGTGAAGTACTCCAAGATAGTCTCTGATGACGGTGCGAACAATGGAGCATAGTACGATGGGGGCAGAACCAGCGCGTAATCGCCGCCTGATTCCCAGGCCTCAACGCAGTACTGGATAGTCTCTCGCGTGCTTTGACAACCACAGCCAACAATTATGGGTATGAGAGAAAATCCGGCATCATCAAGTGCCTTCCGTGTCGTGGCGGTGACCAGTCGTCTTTCCGCATGGTCGAGGTGAACGGCTTCTCCGTTTGAGCCCTGAGTGGCTAGACCTGTCACACCTGCACGAGCCAGTCGGACGGCATGGCGGGCAATCGTAGCTGTGTCCACATTCTCCGTCTCCGGGTCGAAGAAGCACATCGTCGGCACGTAGACACCAGGCACTAGTGGGCGGCTGGGATGATATTCAGCCGCGCCGAGGGAGCTGCTGTCATAGGAGCTACTGAGGGGGGACTGGGACTCCGCTGGCGTGAAGCCACCTAGTCTCAGTGCTGACGAGCGAAACAGCAGCCGGTTGAAGCCGGCGGTGTAGCTGCCAGCCGGCGAAGGGGCATCATTGTGAGGTGCCATAGCGATGGGGCCAGAGCAGGTAGGAGTGTCTCGAAAGGGCGTGTGTCTATGGGGGTGTACGTAAATGTCTGCGTAGACGCAGCAGCCGCAGCGTTTCGGCTGAGGTATAGGGGGAGGATATGTGGGATGTGGTGAAGGTAGAGAAAGAGGAGCGTAAGAAGGGGAGGGGAAGTAAGGACGAGGGTGAGGAGGAGAGGAGGGAGATATATGTGAAGCCTGGCACTTGAAGGTAACCTTGTCAAGACACTTCTGGGCAGGTCAGGAAAGAAGTGGGAGGATGAAAGAGCACTCTCTTCTGGTACAGACGCCTTTGGACTCCCTTGAGCCCTGTGGAGCGGATGTAGGCCGGCTTGCGCTCGCTCTCACGCAAGCTAGTGGCGTTGACACTTCCCTCTACTGGGACACATGGCCGGGGATTCAAGGCCGCTCGACTCCGAACAGCAGGCTGGCCCAGGCTGGCCCAGGCTGGCTCGCCGCGTTAGTTGGGAAGTGACAAAGAGCGGAATAGAAAGGGGGCCCCAAGAGGCGTCATGATTTGTAGAATACACAGGCGGAGCACTGAAGTACGCACACCGCGCATGTCCGGGACCCGCAAAACAAGGGTCACCAGGTACAATACCAGGGCCGGCGCTGCAAGGGCTGATGCAACAGCACAGTGCACGTTGGTACAGTCATCAGAGTGACAACCTTCGCGGGACTCGTCATGTACGTCGCTCGTGTGTAAGAAAGTACGTGGAAGGAGGGCTCTGGCTGAGGGAGGGTGTCGCCTTAAGCAAAAGCAGGCTGGCCCCAGAGCCCTTGGGGGAAAAGCGGTCCTGATCTCCACCTCTGTGTGGGGGTTAGCTCGCCCAGGACAATGGAAAACTGGGTACGTTTTCCTTCTTCGGAGCTTCCAATCTAACCCAACGAGGAAGTACCCAACGTAGGTTCTTCCAACTTCACGTACTCCAAAAGCAGTTCCTCGAAGCGAACCTACCACTGTTCAAGACTACGGCGGGTGCAGTCTGGCGCAGTCTGGCGCAGTCTGGCACACTCCGATCCCTGATATCGGCAGAGGATGTCTGGCTCGTCGTATTATGAAGCCGTGCTTGCGCTGTATGAGGATCACACACGCGAAGACGCAATCGCCCGAGGCAGGCGGGAGCCCTGTTGCGCCGCCCTTGAAGGATGCAGGTTGTGCCGACGGAAAGCCTCCTCGTGGGCGAACCCTTCCCCAATGTCACACGAGTTGCTCTGGGGCAGGAGCCACGTTTCTGATGCCAACAGGTTGGGAAGCATTTGTGCCGATATTGATCAGCACGGTCCCCGCTATAGCTTCGTCTTCCAGCGGATATCTGATGTTGCTCGGCGCTATACGACGCAGCAATCAGCTTGGAAATTCAACCCTTATGCCGTCTCCGACCTTACAAAAGCGCCCTTCAACTCTCGGAGGGTGCAAGGTACTAAACAAAACGCATGCTAACACCGCTGCAGGGAATATGAAGCATACGTGGCACACGTATGCCTTGAGAGATGCTTCGTGGAAGTCGACGCTTGGCAAGGGGATCGGTTGCTGATGAAGCTGCACAAAGAGGCAGTGGTCCTCGTGGATGAGTTGTTGTGGTTACACGAACCGAAACCCGCAGTTACTGTGCCTCGCTGTCATAAAGTGCTTGGAGGATGCGTCGTGGGGTCTCTATTTTGCTGACTGTCGCGCCAGATAGGAGTTCTAGGAAGGGTATGTTCCTGACTGCTTGCAGGCGGTGTGGCTCATGCTGCATGCTGTCACTGATGAGCCCGTCTTGATAAAGGCTATCGCCGGGGCTTTTGAACCCCCACCCCCGAGTCCTTTTACCCCTTTCGCTTGCGTGGCGGTGCCCGGGGTCAGAGAGCTGTTGACTCCCTGCAGCCGGCACGTTTGATGAGGCTGCTCGGTTCATGCTGCCCGATTTCTAGATGCATTCCTGCTTTTTGCCTCCTGCATTGTCTAGCCCTGCGCCGGTATTTGCACAATGATCCGAAGTGTCGGTCAGTCGGGCATGGATAACTCGCATCTTCTCGGCTCTGGAGGGCAGCCGCTCCCTTGGGAAATCACGGTTATGATCCCCACATATGCACCGTATATGACTTTTAAAGTCGAAGACTGCTTTCAGCACCGAATACTGAGCTGGGATGTTGACCCAAGAAGGCAACCTGCGGGAGCGAAATGTCGCCGACAACGAGGCTGGCAGGGCCAGCTGAGGCAGCCGAACCTCACTCAAGGGACGTTAGCGAAGACGGCACTGATAGGACTGGGGGGCTCTGCATACTGTTTTGGTACGCCCACCGGGCCGCAGTCTGCAGAGCTGCAAATCTGGAAGTGCTGCTTCAGGGTGTCGTCGTCACCGCTCGACCGTAGCCCGACGTCTTTGCTACGTAAGATTTCCTTGTACATATGGGCACAAACCGGCAGCCTGGCAGCCTGGCAGCATGACGGAAGGTACCCGAGATGCTTGTCGGTCAGCTTCTGGTGTGGAAGGACGACTGTGCAAGGCATTAACGTGATTGGATAGGCGTCATAAGGCTTGCGTAGCCAATTGGCAAACCTGGTTGGCTGGACGTTATTGCGTCGAAGCTCTCTTTGCACTGCCTGCACCTGTCAGCGCAGGTCTGCTGATCGCGACTTGGCTCCTCTGAACCTGCGAAATGCGGTCATCGGATCAGGTAGGCGCCACCAGGTCATGATTGCCCGGCTGGGGAGTGGCATTTGCTGATCAAGACGAGCAAGTTCCATCAGGTGATTGGGTTGCTTGGACGGGGCCGTATCACAAACGGCACTGGACTGGTAAAAGAGCATGCTGCCCTCTACTGCGGTCATTGGCGACTTTTCCTTCTATTTCCTCTTGCAAGTTCCATTTCTTCGAGAATCGAACGAGGTACACGCAGGTACCTACCTGAAGTACTCGTGCAAGTGCACGTTTCTGTTTGATCGTTCGATGACAAGGAAGTTACGACCCTGGCAGTCGAGGAGCGATCCTGTTCCTTCCTTCTTTGCAGTTTCGCTCTTGCCGGGTCGGTGTTTTCTTCGCTTGCCAGCTTCCGCAACTTCGGCTTCCACCTTCTTGATTCGTTCCGTGCGTTTGCCTACCCCGGCCGGATCGACCAATGACGCGACACTCGATCACATATTGCAGCCTGGACAGGTACTCAGGTACTCAGGTACTCGCGTAATACAACTTGATGACCCTCATGCAACACTCGAGCTTGTCATTTCGGTTTTCTAGAACGCCATTCGTTATCACCTTCTTCGGCCTCCTCTACTATTAGGCTTCGCTCAACACATGAGGCCAAAACGGGCATGAGTTGGAGCGTTTCGGCCCCAGCTGAGCCGATCCCTGCTTTCCACCAATGCTTGGCCAACTGCGAGCTTGAGCAAGCGCTCGAGGGGAATTCGCAACCTCTCGATGTTCACCCGGCACATTGATGAATGGTCCTCAGGCATTTGTCTGCCCTCTTCTCTAACCGACCCGCATGATCCCTGTATCCGCCGGAGGAACCGTTCCAGCTCGGCCTCGTGATCAGCAACCTTTGCTTTGTTATTTCACTGTCACTCCAGGCCACACAGCGGAATCCGTGGCTGTGTGGATGCGGATAATCCGAGCATTCAACACGAGAGTACGTGTGCGTGGTATATCAGCTGCTTGCGGGTGGGCACTTCACTTGCTATCGTGACTTTATCTCGGTCCTTGAAGTCGAGAGGGGGCCAGGAGGACACTAGCGACGCTACCTACCCCGCAGACTTACAGGCTGCTCCGCGGACTGCGATACGATCCCGGGGCACGCATATTGGAGGGAACTTAAAGAGAAGGGTAGTTAACGTAGCAAAAATGGCTAATCGTCGCACCTCAAACTGATCCGAGCAGAGACGAAGAGAAGGGTGACGGACCGTGGAATAAGATACCAACGGACGGTGGTCTCTTCGGTCCTCCACAGGACAGGCAAATTCAGTACAAGGCAGGCGGACCCCGACCGACCTTTTTTAGTCTCCAACACCCACGCCGAAATTCCAAGATCGTGGTTCTGGGATCGGTCTCTTGGCCGCCGTGGGGGTCCCCCTCGCCTCCTCTCGCCTTCACGATCTGATTTCATTCACGAACTTCTCGCGCTCGCCTGGACTCGCCGAAAAGCGTTCGAACCGTAAACAAGCTGACAGAAACCAGAAGAATGACTTCTGTGCCTCACAGATCTCTGGCGGTCTGTGCATCCAGCCCAACCATAACAGCTGTCTATCACAGAGAAAATGTGAGCAAGGGGCACAAGGTTTTTGACTCTATAGAACCTTCCATTATTACGTCTATGGTCGTGTGATGGCTCATTTCTCGACATAGCCAGGCAAGGTAAAGTATGATGTTCGCCAGACGAGCTAGCCCGCACCTTTTCCCGGCGTATTCATCGGACAGTCCCCCCAGGTTGTATGGAGGAATGAGAACACCTAAATGCAAGCTGACGATTAGCCCCGTCTCCTCGCATCTGCCACGAACGATGCCGGGGAGCACCGGAAGACAACGGGCTAATTTGGCGGAAGAGCTTCAGACCCCGACATATGACTTCTTTACTCCGCCCAGCTGCCATGTTGTGGAGGTAGGATGTGCTGACAAAATCAGATCAGTCTACAGACAGAAGAGTTTATTAGGACGAGACAAACTGTTGGAGGCAAACCATTCGCTGTCCTCCGCACTCGAATCGCATAGAATCTGTGTTCTCAGATTCGCGATTCTCTGTGAGAGACTTTGCCCCCTGTGTAATCTGGATGAGCACGGAGGCTCAGATCGCAGCATGGTCAGCGACCAGGCCAGCCTACAATACGAACCCCCACGCTACCAGGAACCAGGTCTTACCGCACACGGTGTGTGCTCTGACGAGCTACCCTGTGCGATACTTCCATATACCCACGATGTACTCAAGCGAGACACGCGGTTCTCAACGTGGTGTGGCGGTGTGCGTCGTTGTCCCAGCGAGGCGGTGATTGATCTGGCTTCCCCTGAAGGCCGTACATACACAAGATTGGCTGAGGAGCGTCATTGACGAGGCGAAGACGCCGAGAACATCATGAGGCACAGGACGGCTTGTGGCCTATAGCATCGCAGATAAGGTGCGTCGTTCTTCCAGTGAGATCGGGCAGCAGGGACATCAAGCCACGGGACCTTCTTGAGCTTGCTTCCTCCCCGCTTTGGTTAACGTCAACGACGACATGGCATTCTTTCCCCCAAAGACCAACCCGTATGCACTGCGTTGCTATGTTACGTTTCCAATCATTTCCGCACTCCTCGCCGCGACGATGTGCACGATGTGTCACTGCTGTGCGACGCTATTCTGCAATGGCCGTCCGCATGATCGATCCTATCGCTCTACCGAGCTGTACGTGTGCCCAACGCTGAACTGCTGCAGTAATGCTGTCCGCCGATGGTAGGATGGGATTCTGCTGCCATCAACTGCACAAATGGCTAGAGCCTGTCGGCTACAGCGGTCTCTTGCTGACAGGGGACACGCTATCCCGGTCTATTGTCGTCGCCTCCGAGAAGGCGCGAAGAAGGCTTCTCGTCGGGCTCAAGGTGGGCGGGCACACGGACGCACTCGCATGCATTCGCCTCGGCGGCGACACAACCACTTTTCGCCGCCGAGGTGGTGTCCAGATGCACCCCATACGATCTTGCAGGAGTCTATCCAACCACAAGCGGAGATGCCCTCCAATGCAAGCCATCAATCTCATCCCGGGGGTAGCCAGGCTTCCCCACATTTACACCGTGCGATGCTTGCCGCTCGACTGTGGTTCGCGGCGGGACTTTGAAGGCCATGGCCTACCACTGTAGTCTGTTGGCTGTTTATTGAACCTCTGTTTCCCTCACGGGAGTCTCGTCAACGCCTCTCTCCCTCCGAGTGACGTTGTGAGCAAGAGAAACCTCGAATGTCTGAGAAATCCTCCTCATGGAGCGGCACCACCTAACAAAACTTTCTCATCGACCGCAACGTCCCATTTGGTCATCTCCTTGGTTCGTTGAAAGCCTTGCCGCGTCCGGTGTCAGAAGGAGCATCCTACACCTGCATGAAACAGCTCGGAAATCGAACGATAAGGTGTTTCGGGCTGTATGCTTTAGTCATGGTGCTCGTCCTTGTCTCGGCACTCTGTCATGTTTACGTTTCTCTTTCGGCTTTAGGCCGGTCAAGAAGGAGCGGCGTTCATAGCCGCATCAATGCGGACGATCGATGCACGACATCCTTGGGACGCGGCCAATGTGAGACCATTACCCCATCGAGGCTGCGCCCGACTCGACCCTGTGCGCTTACCGCAGCATTGAACGATGGTTGGTGCCGCGTCTCCGATTGGGCTGTCACATCTACGCTGCAGCGGTGCGAGCATCTTTGAGGCCCTCATTTGCAGCGGATAGCAGTTAAGACCTTGCAAAAGGCCAAAGCTGAGCTTCTCCTCCGGAGCTCAGGTGACGAAGCGGATGACCAGTCATAGGATAGCCATCGCAAACCGCAGCCATAAAACTGACCACACGTGGCAGTAGCTCAAACTGGGGATACACAAAACGTAGGTGGCCTTCCTTTTTTCCACAACCCCTCCGTGACTGGGCGTATGTCAACCGGTAGGACGATGCTTTCTCGTGAACCAGCATATGGGCCACGAGCAGACACCACATCTCCAGCCTGCCTCGGCAGAATATGGTCCGCCGAGAGATGAACATTTGCCGGCGCGGGCCGGTGTTTGTTTGGCATCATTCGATGATCGCCTTAGCGCACCATCCGCCCCTACAGCGAGACCGTTCAGAGAGCGAATGATTAAGAGGTCATTCTAAGAGCCTCAGCCGCTTATGGGTATTTCTGATTTCGTGATACCCGCTAACAGGGTGCCTTTCTTGATAGTTGAAGAGAACGGTTGGCTTGAAGGACTCCGTAGTTGAGTTATCAGCCGATTCTGAGAGCGCTCAAGCTACCTGAACCGGTTAGACAAAGTCTCTGTGGCCAGGCCGAGTAGAAAGCCCTTGCCATGGTGGGATATTGAACTCCTGTGGTTGGCAAGTAGCAACTAACAGCGCATCTGAGTCGGATGGCTGATCCGTGAGCAACTCGACAGGAACGCTAATCGGATGAAGTGGCCACCCTTCGGGTCGGCTTGCCTCGTCGTAGACCCCCGGAGCGCAACGGCGATGGATATTTGATATCGGTGTCTACTAGCTGGGTATGATAGGGATAACTGACTGTCATGGTCCCTTTTAACCCGGATGTTCCCGCCCATTGACGAAAGTCCACAACAAAGATGCACGATATGAAGCGCGTATTGATTCTTATAAGTGCAGTCCATTATCCACCTGCGAAGAGTATCGACAGAAGCCGAGTTGCGATATCGTTTGTCGGCTGAAAGAGCCCCAGGGACAGAAGTCCTCTATCGTAGCTGGCCAAGAATTTGCGAATATCGACACATGGCCTAGTACAGACGTCTTACCGGGCAGGCCGCGCAACCGCTTGTCATTGGAAGGCCGAGCTCAACTTGCCGTACAGCAAGCGAGCCGACTCAGGGCTAGGCACTTGCATAATGTCGGCGTCATCGATAATCATGCTTTGTCAAGGCCTCTGAGGTGAGGCTTTCAGGCTTCCGCCCGAGCTTCTTGGGATGGGGCCATTCCATGAGTGTCTAGTAAGAACAGACCATTCTTGGCTGCGAGATCGGCCGGTGAGTGAGATGGTTCTCTAGATAAGCAAATAATACTGTCAGGTCGGCGGCAGCCTCCCCTGACCGTGCTGTAGGTACTCCTGGAGCCGCAATCACTCTTCGCGAATTCGGAGGCTGCAGTAGGCCCGACACCGGATCACTATCACCAAACCCTCTGCCCACAACGAGGAATACCGGTGTCTTTCGACCTGTTGGGCCGGCTGATCGCTAGGTAACCTGTCGCAGTCTGCTGGTAACTGAGCACATCGCGCCCCGACAAAGTACTCGTACTGTATACAGTCACTCCTCCGCGCCGGACAAGAGGATCCGTGAGACTGGCTGTGGGGGTGGCGACAATCTTCTGCCGCGACCCCGGCGCCGCCCTTCGTCTTCTTCTTCGCCGGCCGGGCGCCGGAGCCGGACAGGGTGCAAGGTAGGTAAAAGTTTGCTAATATCTGCCGATGAGTTGTAGTAGTAGTTACGTCACAAGAACACGGGAATAAACTGCCTTGAGGCGAAGCTGTTGTTCATTTCACAGGAGATCGAGTCACCTGGTCTGCAAAATGGACCGAAACTCAGTTCCTTCCAGGGGCCGCTGGCCCCAGGCGGGAGAATGCGCGTCGTGCATCTCCGCGGACTTGGCATAGGCGGCCACGGGACATGGTGGGACGAAAGTTTGATTGCTCTCGCAGAGACGGACGACAATAGAGCATAAACCCAGAGACATACAGACCGCTGAGAGCAAGGAGTGTCTGGACCTGGAATATCTTCACTCAAGAAACTTGCGTAGCTTCTCGCTTTCTAGCTGGGATGAATTTGCGATTCTCGAGGGTTCTTACTGTTCTGTGCAACAATAGCATTAAGAAGATAAGCAACGAGGGATAAGTATCAGTCCCTTAGACGCCTACGCGGCGGGAAGCGGAGGGTTCGCTGCAAGTTCCGGACCTCGAGACTTAACCTTAAGGGCGCTTGCGTCCGGAATGGGCCCGGCCGCTCGGTCTCGGATCCGGGATGAGGGTCCGATTCAATGGCCCGGGCGCCCTTACTCCTGTTCGCAGCGTCCAACGTCTTATCCAGCCAAAGAGCCTGTGTCTAAGCCGCCATACCAATAAACCGATGTGCGAAAGTAATTGATAGAAGAATGTCGTATAATGTAAAGCCGTCCTCAAGCATTGCGACTGTGGACCGCTCATACTGAGTGTACTCTTGACCTCGCAGCGTCGGCTTATAGGCACTCGGTCATCGGTCTCGGAGGACTCGGGGTTACGGAGCATGACACCGCGTGGGTCGACTCCGAGCCTTTCGAGATCTTTCTCGGCGCCTTTCAATCAAGAAAATGATGCTCAGATCCCGGTCGCTTCATCTGCCTGACTCAGGCTTCTAGGCAACGCTCCGAATTCATCGACAATGTCATCATTATCATCCGCTAGAGCAAAATCGGATGCCGCCGATGACTGAGCCAGCGCGGCCCTAAATACCAACATCACCGCCGGGCTCACGACTGAGAGTTTGCTTTCTCGCATACCTCAACCACAACTGATCACAGCCGGCCCCACCAAACAATACAGGAGACGATGGCAGAAGAACACGACGAGCCCCAGCAGCGCGCCGGTCACCGGGCCAGGCGCCTCCTGGCCCACCTCCTCGACGAGCTCGGACTCGCCTCGCTGCACGCCTGCCCGCGAGACGTCAAGCTCCTCTGCGCGCAGCGCCTAGTGCGCCTCTTCGCATACGGCGCCTCGACCCTCGTGCTCGTCGCGTTCCTGCAGGAGCTGGGCGTGTCGCGGGCCCGCGCGGGCCTCTTCATGACGCTCACCCTCGCGGGCGACGTCGCCATCAGCTTCGCGCTGACGCTGTTCGCCGACGCGCTGGGCCGCAAGGCGGTGCTCGCGCTGGGGGCGGTGCTCATGGCCGCCAGCGGGGTGGTGTTCGCGC
This sequence comes from Pleurostoma richardsiae, assembly GCA_030052745.1. Classification (NCBI taxonomy): domain Eukaryota; kingdom Fungi; phylum Ascomycota; class Sordariomycetes; order Calosphaeriales; family Pleurostomataceae; genus Pleurostoma; species Pleurostoma richardsiae. The sequence continues at coordinate 252,611 of JANBVO010000006.1, forward strand.
TGGCGGAGAACTACTGGGTGCTGCTGGCGGCGGCGGTGTTTGGTGTCATCAGTCCGAGGTATGTTCGCTGACATTATTTGAGGAGGGTTTCCGTCGTTTCCTCCGGTGGTGCATTGCAGTGCTAACGCGTCAACTCCAGCGGCAATGAGATCGGCCCGTTCCGCGCCATCGAGGAGAGCGTCGTCGCACACCTGACGCCCTCGGCCAGCAGGAGCGACGTCTACGCCTGGTACAGCCTGTCCGGCACGGCGGGCACGGCGTTCGGCATGGTCACCTGCGGCTGGGCCATCCACGCGCTGACGACCAGGGCAGCGTGGGAACTGGTCGACGCCTACCGCGCCGTTTTCTTCGGCTACGCCGCGCTCGGGATCGTCAAGCTGATGCTGACTCTCATGCTGACTGGAGCGGTTGAAGCAGAGAAGCAACCGAAGAAGGTCACGAGCGCTGAAGGGGATGGGGAACGGGCGCCACTGCTGGCAGATGGAAACGGTGGTCAAGAGACGGCGGTGGAGCAGCAGCTGGAGGATGACGAGCCGAAGGGCAGGAGTCGGCTGCGCTCGCTTCTCCCTGACATTAGCAGGGAGAGCGTGAGCGTCATGATCAGCTTGTGTGTCCTGTTCGCTCTTGATTCTTTCGCGTCAGGCCTAGCGCCTTTGTAAGTCATCTTTGATTCAACCCCTGATCCCCTGAAATACAAGCTGACATGCGACTACAGGTCGTGGATGACGTTCTTCTTCCGCTCACAGTACGGCCTCGAGGAGGGTAAGCTGGGCTCTGTATTCTTCGTGACGAGCATCGTCGCCGCGGCGTCGATGCTGGTGGCGTCCTCGCTAGCTAAGAGGTTCGGAAATATCAACGTACGTTCCCCATGGCTCTGCCCCGTCATGAGGCCGATCCGATGTTCTCTGACGAACCCGACGAGTACTGACGAACTTCTGAACAGACAATGGTTTTCACCCACCTCCCGTCCGCCATCTTTCTTGCCCTCATCGGCGTCCCTAACGATGTGCACCTCTCACTGGCCTTCCTCGTCCTACGCGCCTGCACGCAGTCCATGGACGTCGCGCCGCGCTCCGCGTTCCTCGCCGCCATTGTCCTGCCTGGCGAACGCACCGCCGTCATGGGCACCGTCAACGTGGTCAAGACGACGGCACAGAGCGTGGGGCCCTTCATCACGGGCGTGCTTGCGGGCCGCAAACTGTTCTGGGTCGCTTTCGCGGCCGCGGGAACGCTCAAGGCTTGCTACGACTTGGGCATGCTCGCACTGTTCAAGAACCATGAGAGGGAGAAGGCGGATAGGGAAAGGGTGCTGGCGCAGAGGAGGGGGGAGGCAGACGAGGAGCGTGGCTCGTCATGAGGCCTCTCGAGTCAGGAGATCAAGGAAGAGACTTTGCGGTTCTCGGTGTGTGTCATAATAATAATCTGCCTCTCTCCGTCGATGATTTTGAATGTTTAAGGGGCTCATGGTCATAGACATACGAGTACCAGGCTACGAGAGTATCAACGCGCAACCACAAACAAATCTAGAGCCTATCATGTCCGGTCACTGCGGACGAGGCGGAACCTTTCGTGGGAGCAGTCTTGCACGCAGACGAGTAATAGCAATGTATATTAAGTTGCTATTAGCAAACCATAACCCTTCCCTCGGTCCGTCTCCGGCTCGCTGAGTCTCTAACTTTCGGCATGATATGTAGGTTGCCGCCACTGGAGAACTGGTGCCGAGTTTCAACATTGGGCACCGTGCCGTGTTGATATATGCGGAGCCATGGATTAGAACTCGAAGCTCCCTAGCGCCGAAGTGCCGCCACGGGCCTAACGCTAGGAAGAGCAGCGGTCTTATGATGCTCTTGATTCGGCGAATCGCGAGATACCCGAGCCCGCCGCGAACTCTCTTGAAGCAACCCCGGGCCAAGAGCAATATATCCCCGCCACGAGCTCAAGCACCGGTCGGCTGGAGCCTGCTTCCGCTCAGTAAGTTTTGTCGTTATTAACATTACCCCGACCATGGCTCGCCCATTGGGCCCGGCGTCTTTTGTTTGTCCATAACTGCGTTCTCCTTCAACGAGCTTATAGTTCACACACGCGTCCGCCGCCAGTCATGATTCATGATGTTGTCTATCGCCCCTAAGCAGCTTGTGAGACTCTTTACCAGCATGGTTATTGCTGAAGCTTCGCTGTTAGCCAACCTCTTGCCGCATGAACCCAGACTTCATGCATGCTGTCATGAAGATACTTGAGGCACGATTCGCACGTATGCGAGACCGATGGTGTGAAATCTCTGTACGTCTGTGAGATGTATCACTCACCTAGAGATGTTCGCGGCACGCGGCAGTGAGTTACGGAGTCACGCTGGTGTGTCAGCCGTCAATAGCCCCTGATTGTCTGCTGCCTCTCTTGAGTTCCGGTTAAGTTCGACTCGGCGAGGCTTCATAGCAAGCTCTGAATCATCATGAAGTTACAGTACACAGGTGTTTGGAGGGTTGGTCTGTTGCTGACAAGGCACGTCGTGTCTTCCTCCATATATGCATAATCTCGTTCGTTTCAGTTCTCGAAAGTCCTCGTGACCTGGTGGTGAGGTGAGATGAAGTAAGGGGTAACTCCCTTGACGACAGGGTCAACAGAGCCCCATCTGCGTCTCTTCACTTGGTTGATACTCTGCGCTTAACTTTTAACTTGGAAAGTGAGATGGGGAAAGAATTCGGAACTTCTCGGTCTCCTCAATAGCTTCTGAGATAGTGAGATCGAGGTATTTCTAATTCGAAGGAGCCTCCTTCTCCGAGATATGCAGTACAATGATATTACGATGCCGCAACGATGTCATCCCTCCAGGAAGCCATTATGGATAATCTATTGTCATCTTACATAGGTTACCTCCATACTAGATCGTAGGCATGCTTCATAATGGAGAGCTCGTTGTCGTACTGGTTCATGATAGAGGGTATCACGTTGTCCCTCTGGAAATAAGACCACGGCTCAAACAGCCAAGCTTTGACATACTCCCAATATACGGGGTAGAAGCCGGCCTGATTCCAGTCCAAAATTGCGACGACGTTTCCGTCCTCTACGAGGATGTTCTCGGCCGCGATCTCGCCATGAGTGAGGACGAACTCGTCCTCGCTCTTGCTCCCCATTTGGAGCATATCCCTGAGCGTGCACTGCATGTGACGGTCCTCTTCGTCACAAACTCCGGCTGTTGTCAGATACTGTGCGATGCCCTCTGTAAAGGCCTTCCCATCCGAGAAAGGCCCGTAGTACCTTTGGCGACATTTCGCCCTTTCCCTCAAAAGGGGAGCGACGAAGAAGTTGTCGTTGCAGGGTAGACCCCCTAGGGAGCCAATGTGGTTGTTCTTGTTCAGCCTCATCGTCCCAATGATGCGCTGCAGCTGGATGACAATCTCGTGTTGTTGCGAGTGCGATAGGTGATCCCACACATCGCTGAGAATGCGTCCTTCTACCCTCCTCATGTAAAAATAGTACCACCCAGTGCCTGGGTCATTGCCATGGTGCAGGACCTTCGGTACTGGCAAACACTGTGTGTTGAGGAGGTCCATTACCTCGATCTCTCCCGGGTGGACGTGAGGCCCGAACTTGACGAGATATTTCTCGCGGTATATGAAGACGCTCGGAGGAGTCGGCGACTGGGGCTGGAGGGGTGTGCAACACCTTTCGAGGAAGCTCTTGTTGACGAGGGGGAACAGCATGATAGAGCAGAGATTCTCAGGGGCAATGAGAGCGATCGACATACATCTCGGAAAGGCATGGCAACGTTCACTAGATTCTACGCGAGGAAGGGTTTGGAGACTTTTATATACGAAACCTCTCCGAACACATGTCCCCATAGAGTGGAACACGGCGGTCCCGTGGGAACCTACCTTAAAAGACAAAGAACCGGGGAGGGAAGAATTGCATAAGAGTCTGCAAGCCAAAGCGCGAGATTACCGTGGATTGACCAGCAGGATCATCATGGAGGGGGGGTGTGGTCTGGGGAGCCCCAAGAAGCACGAGGAGGCCGTGACAGAAGAGAGTAGCTCCTTCAGACCCCTTTGGAACACTGAACATGGGTGCGACCCAAATATTCGGGTTGGCGGGACCGACTAATGCATTACTCCAATTCAAAGTCAGCCGGGCACAACAGGAAATGGGAATGGACAACGAGCCGCAGCCTTAGCCTGGGCGTCGTCGAGGCTGCCTCTATCAAGTCGTACTGGCGTCATTACTTACTCGTTCAGTTGCTTAAGTTTTCCACTCAGGGATGCTAAGCTCGGCAGCTCGGTCAGAGTTTCTGGATACGAGTACGACATTGCCTACGCGTTTAGCAGTCGATAGATCTGCCGACTTCATGGGATTAATGAAGTTAATCAGGGTTTGGGCCTGGCTAGGCGTACCCGAAAACTCGAAAGCTGTGAGAGTGTCCGAATGAGCCCCTCAGGTACTATGTTCAAATTCTGTTTCGATCCCTTGTCTCACGCGCGACAAGGCCGAGGAAGTGATATGGTCGCCAAATCTAAATTTAGGCTCTTTGGGGTGGTCTGGGGCAACCATCGGTGCAGGAGTGCCACTGTTTCGGATTGCTGGTGTGCACCCTCTGGAGGCTGGCGAGGTAGCAGTGCAGCACCAACAACACCCAGCTTCAGCATCTCCAGGCTGCCAAGCTGCCTGATCTATGTTGGCTCTTTTTCGACAGATCATCTCGTCCGTCGCTGATTTGGGGCTGTCGTGATGTTGCATTGCGAAGTGCTTTCCAACTCCGGTTCAGCTCGACAGGTGAGGAGGGGCCAGGTACAATCAAGGAGAGAAATGTGAAACGATTAAACATCAAAATATAGAGGCGGGACCTGCTGCTCAAGCTTCCATGTCGTCCATATATAGTTCCTGTCACCCGTCACATGATCTTGTATCTACTTGCCTCCGTGCAAGATCTTTCCGGACTTCCAGCGATGAGGTGAACCCGTAATTAAGTTGCAACGTGGTGAACGCGGTGGAAATTTTCGCAGCCTCGTCTTCTCCACACCCTGCCAGAAAGAAGAAACGTCCTGCGACTCAAGTGAGAGCTCGAGCTCTCATCCACAGGATTCATGCGGAAATAGACATCCGAGCGATCTCACTACATCGAGCGGGAGACATCGCGTGTTCGTCCTCATCAGATCTGCCTACCTGCCCCAACACCCTGTTGTAATCGTAAAAGAGACCTGCCGTAGCGCCACAATCGAGAGGGACTCTCGGAATCTCAGGTCAAGAAGCATGGACTGGCAAAACGAGACACTTAGTAGATTATACTCCCGAAGGGGATCCAAAGGCAGCCCTTGCTGGCTTTTCCTCCGTGGTGAACCTCATATGGGGAGGTCGTGAACTCAGGCACCTGTCACATGTGCCAGCATACCTCATTTGCCATGGTTTCGCAGCCTTAGCTTACCACTCCGCCGACCCTTGGCTCTACGTCGGTTCACGGACCCTGGGGCCACTTTCTATCGTGATCCCAAGGAGCACAGACTCATGCAATCGCACATCCGGCGAGCCGATGACCGCCCTCCATCCTCGTTGCCAGTCTCTACCTGGGGTTCTGCTATTAAGCTCATCGGAGTGGGGGTTTCAACCTTGCTTTAAGATCGTAGATCTCCATAATGCTCTACTTCCCAAGTGGCTGGACCCCGATGATTCATTCATTTTCTTTCCGTCAAACAAAATGCTCGTTTATATAGCATCACCAAGCTGCCATATGCTATTATAAGATGCGCAGCTTAAGTTTGAAACGGAAAGTGCATCGACGTGGTCATCCTTCTGCATTGTCACCAGTCACTCCCCTTCTGCTCAACAAGCAAAATCCAATCGGAAGCGCCTCCTGCTCTCATCACACTATTCTTTACGTGCTGGTTCCCATTAATACCTCCTGTCGGCGCAGGCAGTTTCACCAAGTCAGGAACCAGTGGCTAAGCAACTTCGGCACCGGATCATGCCTGTACCGTGAGTAGGTGGTCATGGATACCAGCAACCATTCACTGGTGCCTGCTTCAGCGGGACCAAGAACGGTATTGATTCTCTCTTCGCTTTTTGTCAATCTTGGAGGTCTCAGAAAAGCCACTCACTGTATTGCTAGGCACGTTGCTGAGAGACGACAGTCTCCCTGTGCACATAGACTAGCTACTGCGCTCTCATAGGCCAACAACTTGTCGATTCAACGAAGCAGTTGCCAGCAACGGTACATGCCCCTTACGTATAAACGTACAACGATTGTTCTACCTCGCGTAATCACTGCTCTCTAGATCCCAGTCTCCGGTGACCCTCATGCAGCCGCTTTCTCGGCCCTCCCGTACGTCGTGCCGAAACGCTCCAGCATATGCTCCTCCACGGTCAGGACCTTGCCGCCAACCGGCTCGCTGCCATCGAATGGCACCAGCTTCAGGTCCGCGTTGCCATCAAAAAAGAACGGCATCGAGTACCGGTCCTTGGTGCTCTTGTTGATCACACGGTGCACGTTGCTCTTGTAGACGTTCTTGGTCCACAGAGAGAGCATGTCGCCAATGTTCACGACATAAGCGTCCGGATTGGGCTCCACGGGGATCCACTCCCCCGTGCCCTGGTTGAGCACCTCGAGCCCGCCAGAGCTGTCCTGCAAGAGAAGGGTTATGGCTCCTGGATAGGCGTGTTAACATCGTTTGATGGTGAAGGAAGCTAGAGAGAGTGTGTGAATTACCGAAATCAGTGTGAGCTCCTGCACCCAGCTGCCTCGCATCCTTGGACGTCTGGGGAGGATAGTGAAGGAGTCTCAAGGAGCAGACTGCATCGTTTGACACGAACTCCTCGAAGATATCGTCGCCGTAGGGAAGGCCCCTGGCAAGGATCTCAAGCACTTTGAGCGAGAGCTCGAAGGCTTCGTCATAGTACTGTTCAGATGGCTCCTTGAGTTCTTCATCGGCAATGCCATCTGGGAAGATGTTGGGGCCGATCAAGTACGGGTGACTCTTCGTCTGCGGATGCTCGGCTGGTATATCCTTGCCAACATAATAGCCCTTCGGTCATGGTCAGCAGCCGAGCACCTCATATGGCGAGAAAGGAGTGCACGGGACACCTGCCTCCTTCAAATCAGGCAGAGCTCCCTCCTGGAGGGCCTGCGAGCCGATGAGCTCATAGCCCCGGTTCTTGAGCACCGCCGGCTTGAGCGACTTCTTGACATCGAGCGGCAGCGCGAACAGCTTCTCTGCCGCGTTGAAGAGCTTATCCCGCAGCTCCCTGGAGATGTTGTGGCCCACGAGGGAGAAGAACCCCGTCGTCATGCAGGCATCCCTGACACGCCTGACGATCTCGGCCGCCTCTGGCGAGGACGGATCCCGCAGGTACGGCCCGATGTCGATCGTCGGGATCTCGAAGGCAGGCTTGTCGACTGTCATCTTGGCTGTACTATGGTGATACGGCGTGACAATGTGCGGCTTGCTGAGGAGGGATATTATCAATATTGTCTTGTAATGAGCTTGGCTATACTGCTGGTTCCCTTATTATATCTGCTAGTTGTGTCGTGATAAGAGCACCGAGAGACGGCGGCCCCCGCATAAGCTGTAAAGCCGGGTGTGTCCAATCACGGCCCGCTTGGCTGCCGGAGTGCTGGTGGGGTTCGCGGCACCATCTCGACGGAGCGCGGCGCTTGCCTATCTCGCGAACTGCTAGATAGGGCCACGCAGATTATCTAGCAGTATGACATACACTGACTAAGATACTTTGTGCTAGATCTGTTCGATGGAAACAGACGGCGCTACTCGAGCCTCTAGGTTTAGAAAGGGGCCATATGGAGAGCGAATGCCCGGTCCCGGCCCGGAGCAGCCTTCACCGCCGACGATCAACCGGTTCGGGGCTGGGCCTGGCTCCGGCGCCCGGCTCCGGCTGCTGTTACGCCACTTCAACGCCTGCCGGGATCGACATTTTTGTCGGCTCCAAGATGAAGACCCCAAACCCACTTGCTCTTCGAACAGAGATGCCTGAGGACTTTTCTTCGCAGGTTATATTTTAATTCATATCTGGTTCAAGTGTCTGCATGTGGTGTTAGGATTGGTTACCTCCTGTTTCTCCTGCCGCAGCGAAATCAAAGCATGGCGACGACCACCATTCGCTTAACGTGATCGAAACGGAACAACTTGTCTCAACAAGGTGGCTTTTGTGAGCCGAAAGCCCGACAGGGTCGTCTTTGGCAAGCTTGCGGGAACCCGAGGGCACTCAGGGCGCCACACAAAGTGTAATCACTGATTGAGCTGCTGTGGTACAAGGGCAACGTGGACTCCTCGGCAAGCAACAAGTGCGTTCAAGCCCAGCATCACAAGGCTGGCCTCATGTCACCACCACCTTCAAGCCGTTTGAATCCAACGTTGCGACAGGTATTCCGAGTGCCCAGGAAGTCCCCGACCGGGTATAATCAAAGAAATGATTGAAAGGCCTTTGACCATAGATACCTGCAATCCCATGCGGACAAAGGCCCTCTGCATCCACGAGAGAGAAGGTTTGTTGATCAAGGCAAACACACCTGGTTGAACAACCCCGCCCAAAAACTTTCCCATACGTACCGTACGTACTGTTGGAGACTGAGGCATCAGTGTAAGAAATCAACACGGAGGTCAAATTCGGAGGCAGGCGCGTCAGGCACACCTTTTTCCTCTTCTAGACCTACGAATCCCTCCTCAGAGCTTCTTCCCCAAGACCCCCCCTCCTCCTGTCCTTTTTGTTACGGTTACCAAGGCGAGAGAACCAGAGGTGGGAAATAAATTGTTGCCTCTCTGGGCTCTGATTGGTCAGGGTCTGTCTTTCCAGGAGCCCCGCTTTTTTCTGCGTTGTACTGGACCTCCAGCCTTGCAGGTCCACCGCGCACCTTCCTCCTCCACAACCTACCTAAGCAACTAAGCTCTTTGTTTGAAAACATCCCTCCCATCAACACGCCTTCTCCACACTCGATCGCGACAACCCAAACACCACTTCTGACGCCTGGTAACTGCATCCCGATGGTCTCGAATCTGCTGCGCCACTAGGAAAGCATTCGAGATGGCAGCCGCCGACGTGGCTGTGGACCTTGGCTACTTGTCCGCGCACCTCGGCGTGCCTGAGACCACCCTCTCTACCGTCGCGACCGATCCCACCGTAGAGCTGGTCAAAGCCGTCCTCCAAGCGGTCACAGTCAAGGCTCAAGAGTACGACACGCTCTACGCCGAGAAGCTGCAGGTGGATATCGAGCTTGAGAACGCCATTCGAAGCTCCGAGGCACGCTGCCAGACATTCAAATCGACTGCCGACAAAGCTCTCAAAGAGGTCGAGGACCTAAGACGGAAGCTGCAGGATGAAGGTAAACAACCTCTTCCTGCGTCCTCTCCCCGTTTCTCAATTTCTTGATAGTTGAGGGCAAAACTGACACATTTCGTCTTTTCTTACAGAGGCATCACGGCAGGCTCTGGAGAGCCAACTTCAATCCGTAAAGTCGTCGACTACTACCTCCCTTTCGGAGATTGAGACTCTTCGTGCGCGCATCTCTTCTTTGGAAACTTCGAATCGGGAGACGCTTGCAATCGTCGAGTCGAAGACCACAGCGAATGCGGAACTGTCAGAAGAGCTCCAGAAACAGCACCAGAAGAACGTCAAGCTTAGCCAAGACATTGCAGCCCTGCAGCAGTCAGTTCAGGCTGCACAGGCGGCTGCTAGTAGCGCGAAATGGCGAACTCAGAACCTAGAGCAGGAGCTTGCGCTTGCTCGAAAGAACAACGAATGGCTGGAGAACGAACTCAAGACGAAGAGCGAGGAGGCGCGCAAGTTCCGGACAGAGAAGAGCGCGAGGATATCTGAACTCCAACGACTCAACGAGGAGGCAAACTCGACCATCGACTCTCTGACACGCGGCGAGCAGCAGCTACGTTCCCGGCTCGATGAGGCGCAGAAGAAGGCTGATGATGCTCTGACCAAGGTGCAGCAGCTTCAGGAAGCCGCTGCGCGCACCGAGGAGAGCTTCCGACAAGAGCTCGAGTCCTTGAAGCGTCTCGTGGAGCTGAAAGAGCAACAGACTGAGACACATCGGAACAGGCTAAGAGAAGTCGAGACGAGACTCGAGCAAGTCAAGGATGATGACGATGCCCAGTTGAGGCGGGTTCGTCAAGAGCTTGAGCAGGAGCGGTCGGATCACGAGCAGGCCATACGGCAGGTGCAGGACTTAGAGACCGAGGTCGATCGCTTACAGGCCATGCTGTCTACTCAAGGGCAGCCAGGTTCAGCCCCTCAGACACCCAGGCCAAATGGATCTCTGCTTGCTGCCCGCGCTGGTTCACCGTTCGGCCCTGCCACTCCAATGAGAGGAAAGGCCAGCATTTCCGCCACCCAAGCCATCGAAGAACTTTATAAGGTCAAGGGAGAGCTGGCTGGAGAGCGTCGTCGGAATGAACGGCTCTCGCAGGAACTCGATGAGATGATGAATGCCTTGGAAGCGAAAGGGCCCGAGGTCAATGAACTTCAGGCCGAGGCTGAACGTCTAAGGAACGAAAATATCCAGATGACACAACTGGCCGACGAAAGCTACAAGGAACGCGACCTCGCAAAGAAGGCTGCTCGAAAGGCGGAAACGGCGGCGAACACAGCCCAGGCGGAAATCAAAATCCTTCGTGCACAGCTTCGTGACCTTAGCACCCAGATCCAGATGCTTGTCTTCAACATGCATGCCCAGGAGAAGGGACTAGACGAGCTCACAGAGGAGGAAGCCATTCAGTATGCTCAACTACAGAATGGGCAGTCCGGTCAGACCTCACTGGACGACCTGTCCGAGACCCACCGGTTCATCAGCGAGAAGTTGGTGGTCTTCAAGGACATTTACGAGCTACAGGAGAAGAACCAGGAACTTCTCAGGATTACGAGGGAGCTTGCGGAGAAGATGGAGAGCGAGGAAGCCCTTGCTGCGCAGCGACAGGCCGCGCAAGACCAACAAGAGGTCCTGAATCTCCGGGAGACTGTCTCGCGCCTGCAAGATGAGGTTAAGTCTATGACTATCCGCATGAAGAGCCACATGCAAGAACGTGACATGTTCCGCCGCCTATTGCAGCAGAAAGCGAGCGCTGCCGAGATCAACTCGGTCCTTGGTGGGACTCTCGACGGCAGCCACCGCGAGGTCTTGGCTAGCATTGAGCAGACTTCGACGATCGACGAAAGCGAAGTGACCACTGCCCTCCGAGAGCTCCAGAACAATTTCGACGCATACCGGAACGAACAGTCTGCCGATGTGAAGACCATGAGAGAACAGATTGAAAAGCTCTCCAGCGACAAGAATGCACTAAATGCTGAGATCGCTAAGGTCAGAAGTCAGCTTACGCTCTCTTATGCACGCCATGAAATGCTGCAATCCAATTATGCTGCACTGCAGAACGAGAATAAGGAACTGCAGAAGCGCAGCCAGACCATCTCCGAAACCGCTGCGAAGCAGGATATCCGCACACAGCAGCTCGCCACGGACCTGGTAGAGGCGAGACAGTTGATCGACAGCCTGAACAGTAAAAAAGCCAACCTTGAGGCTGAAAAAGCACTCTGGGCCGATATTCGGAACCGACTGAGCCAGGATAATGACGCACTTTCGCAAGAGAAGGCCCGGTTGAGCACGCTCTTGACCCAGCAGCAGAATCTTCTTAACGAGCGTGAGCTGAATGAGAATGAATCGAAGCGCAGGTTGCAAAGCCAAATCGATACCCTGGAGATAGAGCTGAAGACTACGAAGCGGAAGCTCTCAGAAGAAGTGGAAGAGGCAAAGAAAGCTCAGCTGCGTAAGGAATTCGACACCCAACAGGCTCAGAAACGCATCGATGACCTCGTCGCCAACCTAGGCCAAGTCAAGGAGGAGTTGACAGCAGCGAAGACAAGCCGTGACCACCTACAGGCCCGCGTTGAAGAATTGACAGTCGAGCTTCGGAGCGCCCAGGAGAAGGCCGAAAGACTGCAGCCACGTCCGACACCGAGACCCGGCACGGCCAACGAAGAGGCTAGTGCCGGCGAAGACGCGGAAGCCCAGATTCAAGACTTGAACAACGAAGTGGCAGATCTTAAACGGGACCTTGAGTTGGCCACGGCGCACCTCGAGAACGCAAAGGCACAGGCCGAACAATACAAGGAGCTCAGCCAGGCAGCGGAGGAAGAGTTGACGAGTCTCAATGCCACCCAGGAGCAATTCCGCGAGGAAATGGAGGCTTCTCTGGCATCTAAGGATGTCCAGATCAAGGAGTTACAACAACGTGTGGAGGATCTGTCTACGGAGTTAGCGAATTCGAACAATCAGCTGTCATCCCTGCGGGATTCTCAAGCTGAGGTCGCGCGGAAGTTCGAGGACGAGAAGCGCATCCTCAACGAGGAGGTCGAGCGGCTGAAGGACGAGGAGGAGAGATACAAGGAGATGGCCAAGTATCATCAGCAAGATCTACGCGCGCAAGCGGATATCGCCACAAAGGCTCAACAGGATTACGAACAGGAGCTGGTCAAGCATGCCGAGGCTGCCAGGTCGCTCCAGAGTCTCCGGGCGGAGTACGCCGAGATCAAGTCTGAATCCTCCACCCTGAAAGCGGAAGCAGAGTCAGCCAAGCATACCCTGGAGGAGAGCAAGCGGTCTTGGACCGAGCGCGAGGAACAACTGCAAAACGAGATACACGAACTCCGTGAGCGGCGGAAGAGTGCAGATGAGCAGAATAAGACCCTCCAGGAGCAACTTGACAAGGTCTCAGCCCAGATCGCCACCCTCCAGCAGAGCCGAGCTTCCTTGGTAGACGCTGCGGAAGGAAGTCCCGTTGTTACCACCGACTCGGCTGCTGACGGGCTTCGAGAGCTTAATACCTATCTGAGGCGCGAGAAAGAGATTCTCGAGGTTCAGTATGATCTCAAGGTGCAAGAATCGAAGAGACTACAGCAGCAACTCGACATCAGGCAGTCGCAACTGGACGAGGCTCAGCTGAAGCTCGAGCAAGAACGAGCAGCAGCATCTGAGGCTAAGAGTTCCACCACCCACCAGGATCTCCTGAACAAGCTCAATGAGCTCAACATGATCCGGGAAAGCAATGTCACTCTTCGAAACGAAAACCACTACTTGCAAGCCCAACTTACTGAGAGGAATACGAAAATCAGCGAACTGGAAGACAAGATACAGCCCTTAGAGACTCGTATAAGCGAGCTAGAGAATCAGAAGGTCTTCCTGGAGGAAGAAATTAAACAGCTCCAGGAAGACCGAGACCGGTGGCAGAAGCGCACCGAAGGCATTCTCAGCAAGTACGGCCGGGTTGATCCGGCGGAACTTGAACAGATAAAGCAGACTGTTTCCACGCTAGAGGCCGAGAGAGACAGGCTCAAGGAAGCCGAGGAGCCGCTCAAAGCCAAGATACAGGAGCTGGAAGCCAGCCTGGACAGCGAACGGACAACTTGGAATGACAGCCGCCAAAAGCTGATCAGCCAGGCCAAGGAGAAGGCCCGGCAACAGAACACAACTATTAAGGAGTTGACTCAGCAGAAGAGCGAACTTCAACAACAGTTGGAATCGGTTAGCCAAGAACTGTCTTCCTGCAAGACGAACCTGCAGACAGCGTTGCAGGAGAAGTCAAGTTTGGAGGAAGAGAAGAGGAAGCTCCAGGAGCAGCTGGAGTCGGCTCCTGTCAATTCCGAGGCATCCGCAGCGCCTGCCATAGGTGACTCGCCGGAAACAGCGGCAAGGCTTGCCCAGCTGGAACAGGAACTGGAGACAACGCGGCAGGAGCTCTCGTCTGCAGTAGAGTGGAAAGCCAGCGCGGAACAGGAGCTTGAGAGTCTCCAGACGCAGCTCGCTTCTGCCGTTGATGAGCGCGACAAGGCTGTTTCCCAACTTCAACAGTCCTCAGAGAATGCCAGTAGCGCCCCGCTGCAAAATGGCGCCTCGCATCCGGCACCGGAGGCCCTTTCTGACACTGAGAGGGCAGCACTCGAAACCAGGGTCGCTGCTGCAGAAGCCAAGGTTGTTGAGCTACAGGCGAAGGTCCAGGAGGCAGAGGCAAGGAGCCAAGAGGCTGAAGTCAAAGCGAAGGAAACCCTCGACACACGGTCAAGCAAGATGAGGGAGACCTTCAATAAGAAGCTCAAAGAGACGAGGGAGAACCTAGAGAAGGAGTTCGAGCAGAGCAAAACACAGTTAACGTCCGACTTCGAGTTACGGCTCCAGCAAGAACGCGCGATTTGGGAAGGAGAGAGCAAAGGTGCAGTAACGGTAGCTGATCAATCTGCCAATGTCTCGACCCCTTCCAAGCAGGTCGTCGATGGGCAGCCGCCACAGACACCGACGACGGGCCTCGCAGCCATGATAATGGCCGACTTTGCGAAGCTAAACGACACCGAGATCCGTGGCCTGCTCTCGAAGAACTCGACACTCAAGACCATTTTGGCCAATAACCTTAAGAAGAAGTTAGCAGACGAAACCAAGAAGGTCAAGGAAGAGGCCGAGCAGGCTATCAAGACAGAATGGGAGAGTAAAGTTGCCAGTGCGAGGGAGCAGGCGACATTGATGGAGTCTAAGAAGTCATCCCTTCGTATAAACATGGCGGAGAACAAGGTCAAGGCCGCAAATGCTAAACTTGGCGTCGTCGAGACGGCTGCAAAGGAGACACCTGATCGCCCAGTGGGTGAGGTGTGGAACATCGCGAAGGACGCAAAGCCTACACCTACTGTGCAGCCTCAACCTGCAGCTGCCCCGTCCCCAGCGGCTACCGCCATACCTTCCGCTAATGCCACTGGTTAGTACCTCACTGCCTGACTAGTTTTCGCTGTTTAAACTAACATTTACAATTCCAAGGTACGAGAGCGAGCCCTGCTGCAGCAGTATCGTCACCCCAAAACACCGAAAACGCGAAGGGACAAGCTCCTCTCAGCAGTATTCCCTTGCCTGGGAAACCGACTCCTGCAGTGGCCCAACAGGGCACAGCTCCGCCCACGACCGCGAAACCGCTGGTAAACCCGTTTGCCCAGAGCTCCCAGCCTGGAGTACAGGCAGCGCTGCCTAATCCGTTCATCCAGAACGCAGGAACAGTGCAGCCTCAGCAGGGACAACAGCAGGGCCAGCAGGCGTCGCAGGCGCGCACTACCGGTATCCCCGTCCCGGCAAACAAAGGCGGCGGGCAGGCCCGTGGCGGTCGCGGCGGTGTGTACCAGCACCCGAGGGGCGGCCGAGGCGGCCAAGCAGGGCAGAACCGCAACGCAAGCGGAGGCGGCCTCAACCCCGGCGCAGATAACTTCCAGCCGGGTGGTAACAAGCGGCCTCGGGATTCGGAGGCGGGGACAGGTCAGAGTGAACCGAAGCGCATGCGCGGCGGACGGGGCGGAGGTACCCATCGCGGAAGCTGAGCGTCGACAGCATTTTCGCGGGACGACGGCGTGCCGGCTACAGGACCTTCTTGTATTGCGGCTGAGCCCTTTGGAGGTGCCCGGCTCTGTATCAAGTAATAACTATTTCTGGCTGTATGATGGGGTTTGCATGATGCATTCATTCACGATGGGGAGAGGAGATGTTGGGCTCTGGTACGGAATGAGGGAGGAGGAAAAGTTGCACGTCGCATGGCTCTTCTATGTTATGTGTATTATGTCTTCGGCTACATCAGAGCGTCTTGCCGTGATCAATGAAGTAAAGGATTGATCAATACGCCGATATACTCCCTTCGCAGAAGAGTGTCACTTGACTTGGTCTCGAGTATCCTATGAACAGGAGAGCCTTTCTCTCTCTCCATCATCTGGGGGCAGGCAGGACGGTCATAAGGCGCTCCTCTTGATGCACATTCCTAAAATGCGCTCAAACGCCAGGCTTACGGCGAGGTCCAATGCAGCGCTTTGAGCATGCTGTCCGAATATCCTTCATTCTGTTCTGCTCCAGAGAGACCTGGAGCCCCCGGTATTATCCGGGGGTTCGCGTGAAGGTCAATACTCATTTTGGCAGCCCTCAGAGGTGCAAGAGACCCAAGATGTAAGCGCTGCTCCTGCTTCCCCCGAGGCGGACCGGGCGGTCTTGATAACCGGAAATAAGGGGGCAGAACCCGAGTGTTGCTCGGTGGCTTACCTCCGTACCGACCGTCAGCTGGGCTGGGATAGAGCCGAAGAGAGATAGGCAGTGAACGTTAGATAGTCTCGTCGATCAGGCGCGGGAGACTGGTGAGATTGTAGGACTATTAACGCTCAGCTTGCGGGATTTACTCTCACAGGAAGTGGGCTCACGCCGAGTCCTTCGGCTGCATCTGTCTGCGCTCTCTGCCGCGCCGTGATCTGTCCTCTTCTGCTTATGGACACGAAGGACTGGCTAAGAGGATGATGGATGCCTGGAATGGCTGGTAGCAGATCCCCGGCTCGGCCTCTCGACAGGCGGCACCTACATAAGGACACCTAATCGTTATCAAATCAGAGTTGGCCAGATTACGCCGAGTAAAGACGCCAGCCCCAGCGCGAGAGAGGGAAGATCGACAGCAAGCGTCCGGACGAGGCGCCTCTTGCGGCGCACTATTTGGCGACGGAGCCGGTTGGGAGGATTCCCGGGCCTGCAGGAAGACAAGTGCTCACACGCGCAAAGCACGATTTATCCGAGACCAAGCGGCTCGAAGCGTGCAAAGTGGAGCAGAGCGCTGCATGTGCAGGGGATGTGTGTTTTCCGCGCCCTGCTCTGGGAATGTGGGATGAAACCCCGGAGAGACATGGGTGCGGTGAGTCACCCCTCCAATTGAGTTTTGGATTTCGGGATGGAATACGCGATCAGATGCACCGTCGGAGTCCCAATTGAGCCATCTGATTCGACGGCGGGACATGTATCAAGGAGGCTGGGGAAAGGGCCTTTGCTCGAAGGTCTTTCTGTGCGCGAGAGGGGCTTGAGAGGGGGTTGCTTCGTGATCCTCTCTCCGCGCCGGGGTTCTTGGCGCACGAGATCAGATTCGCGATAAATTGCCGGGCCCTTCGTTCAACGTCGGCCATAGAGGACAGCGGCACATGCGGATGAAGGACAGCATGAGCGGTATGCCCGACGTAGGACAGCTGGTCAGAAGTTGCTCCGTGTACAGAACCGCTCCCGGGCTCTGACTGTGGTAACGTTTCAGGCAAGATTGTCCCACAGTGAGGGCAATCAGTAGTACATGGACTCTTGGATGGCTCTTCTTTGGCGATGGCTGAGGAAACATGTTCTCCGGCAGCCCAGCACAGCCCGTCTCGAACCCGTCTGCGCTGCCAATGGACGGCGGGAAGGGAAGCCGCAAGCTAGCCCCTTAGCAGTTTTTCGCCGGGAAGTGGCTTCCTTCGTTCCTTGGTCGGTTGAGACATTTATGGCAGGACGAGAACGAGATTGGGAGATCAATCTGATAGTCAATTATTCCACTTGATAGCGATTACTAAATGAGACCCAGGGCTGACGACGACAGCCCTCATTGGCAAGCCCTTGATGGTAATTCCCATGAAGGGATAGTCTCACCTACAGAGAAACCCCGAGCCAAGGCAGATGTATTCCACACTCTGCAAAAGTCCCCAAGTCCAGCAGCCTGCAAAGGAACTTCTGTGTTCAACGGAAGAGTCTCTCTGCGCAATTCCGCAACTGCGCTGCCGCGCCCTGCGGTTTCCTTTTTGGGATGGCCGACGCTCGCCAATCAGCACGGCGCAAAAGAGGGCAGGAGTCCTACCGACGCTAGCCCTTTCAGGCTCAGCGAGCTTTGGCTCTGAAAGTAGTGGGTCCATAAAACAGCGTGCGCGCCCTGACTGGCCAGGAGTCAAAGCCGAATGTGGGGCTGACGGTGGGCATGGGGAGGCTGTGGGGCCAGCGCCTGCTCCAATCTTCCAGCAAAATTTGCGGAATCTTGGCGGCGCCTTTCCTATCATGGACTAGCCCTAGGATCCAGGTATGACTCACACGTCCTTCGCGGCCGTTACAGGCCGAGGAGTCCTGAGGAGTACTTCAGGTACGCGGACACAAACGTGGACAGGGTACCTCTGTGACATGTCTTGCCTATCTGAGTAGGGCACGTCTCCCTACTGGTGTGCTACGAGGCTGAATTGTTAGTGGTTAAAGAAGATACCTCCTCCCTTACCTGGTCAGCCTAAGCCAACAGGCCTCTAGTGGCTGCGCACGCGCCCTTTGGCTCGTGTTTGGCCTGTTGCTGCCTGAAAAATACAAAAATCCACCAGTCTCCCAATTTTGGCCGTCCCTCTTCTCTTTCTCTCTTTCCTCTCCAACCTCAACTTCCAAAACTCCACATACAAGAACATATTCAGGCATCATTTTCAAGATGCTGTAAATCAACCCCCTCGCAGTCTTGCCTCGCGCACTCGCCAACCGTCAAAATTTCTTCACAACGGAACCAGGTTTTTAACACCATCCCCACTCAACTTTCAGATCCTCCTTCACAGGTCGACCTGAACTTCAGCACTGCTTCCAGCTTTCGCTCAAGCTCACTCTCCAACACCGCCACCATTCCCGGCCAAGACTTTCCAGTCTTCACCACGGATTCAACCCAGTCAACATGGCTTCCCTCCAGTTCATCGAGCCTGCCGGCCCCATCCGCGCAACCGCAACTGTTCCAGCACTTGGACTTGCCCCATCAACAGGACTTTGTCTTGTTCGATACGCCGACGAAGCGTCATCAACCTAATCGCTCTGTTTCCCATCCTTCTTCTATAGGAGGTGCTTCTCATCAGCAACATCGTCAACCCCAGCATCGGTTATCTGCATCGCCGTCTTTGCAGAACCAGCGAGTTGCACAGATCATCCAAGCAACAGGGCATTCCACTTCGTCTCCGGCTTTCACCAATCGGTTTAGCTCTCCTGCGCAGAACACCCACCAGTTCTACGCTTCGTCTGCTCCATCGTCTACCGTCGCCCTGAACCAGCAGAACCGCGCTGCTCGTCCGCCAGTTCCACTGTTCTCTCAGAGCACGGGTAACATCCCGCAAGGCCCCGCCAAGATGAATATTCAAGGTAATTTCTCTGCCCATGGTCCTCCCAATCTTGGATCACGGGACTCACAGCCTCGCTCAGACTTCGATCTTGAAGACTTCACCGCCTTCGAGGGTGGAGCAACCACCACGGCGTTCTCTTCGCCAGCCATCGGTTCGGTCTACGACATGGCGGGCAGTGCCTCGACCTCAACTTCCAACATGGGCACCGTCTCCCCTCAGGATCTCCTGATCAACGAGCCGTTCATGTCGGCACCGAACTCCACTGCTCTCACAGCACTGACTTCGCCTTCCATTTACAACGAGTCTCCGGATTTCAACGACAGCTTCGATGTCTCACCGAACTTCGACAACAGCGACTTCGATGCTAGCTCCAACGATGTTTGGTTCCCCCTGTTCCCCCAGGACAGCCATGTACAGCAGCCTGCGTCTGTAGACCAGTCTCCTGTTGACAAAGCTCAGGAGCTTGATGCTACCGATCGGACTGCGCAGCGCCGTAAGTCCGCCGGCTCGCCTCCATCTGGACGACACTCTTCCGTCTCTGGCGTGAACTCCCGTCGGCGTGACAAGCCGCTGCCTCCCATCATTGTGGAGGACCCCAACGACACTGTCGCCATGAAGCGGGCACGCAATACTCTTGCTGCTCGCAAGTCACGGGAGCGCAAGGCACAACGGTTTGAGGAATTGGAGGAGAAGATCGCGAAGTTAGAAGCAGAACGAGATCACTGGAAGAAGATGGCTCTCTCCCGTGGTGCTCAGTGAACCGATTGGTTTGCTTGCTGTTATGCATGCTTGGATGAATTGGAGGGAGGGTTTCTGTGCCCGAAACATTCCGAATTGGAATGTCCCTCTAGTATAAAAAGTTCTCTCGGGGACAACAGTACCAGTCGGCGCGCTTCCTACTGTCGATTAAGACGCTGTTTGTCAGGGTTATAGTTTCTGTGTTTTCAACAAGTTATTGTCATTTGAGAGGTTTCCTTTCGGGAGGATTTCCTTCGGTCTCGTATGACCGCTCTCTGTACTGCTTTATACCTGAATTGATCAATATGGTACCCCCCGACTTCGTTTCTCCATGTGACTTGTACCCTAATACATCATGCTTGAGTGTAATGCAATACTCGTCCTGATCACTTCGTGACATCGACTCGTAGTTGTAATAGTCCAGTACAAGTGCTCCGTACAAGGTGTATTCTCGCGGAAAATACAAGAGGCGGTCAGAATCGCCAGCATCCTGGCTCATTTCTAGACATGATTTCGGCCCCTTGGCTCAAAACCGCCATATTGCATGAACCTCATCTCCAGGCCATGCATCCACATGTCCTGAGCCATATCCATACCCGGTTAGCAACCAGATGCAACCAGTCAAGCCTCTCTACCTGCCGCGCTGCAATTTCACCAGGATGCGACACCTATCTCCTATATCTTAGTCCTAAACGCCCCCGTTGTCATCTCTTCCCGCCTGCCGCCCGCCCTTTTCTCTGGCACCGCCTCGCTCAGAGCCGCTCTGTAAAGTGAATCCTGAAAGCAAGCAACCGGGTCTCTCAGTCCTGGTCTCCACCATATCTTCGTATGTAGACCTGGGATCCGGTGCATAGACTCTAAGTTGTTGATGATGGCCTCGCAGAGCTACAAGGGGGGTGTTCCGACCGAGCTGTCTCGGCAGTAGTGATTTCCCCTAAAACTTCTCCATGGATCAAGTCCTGCTCGGCGGCCGTGGAATGAAGAACAACGAGGTATTCGTCCCGATGTACGATATTCCAGTATACAGTTAGGTGTCGTCCAGTGGGTGGCTGTGTCTCGGGATGGTCTCGGAACCTCAATGATAGAACCCTCAGTACTTCGTAGACCACCGAAACCCCATTACGTACGTGTGCTGGACAGCTCGTCCGAAAGAGTTGTAACCCTTTCGGCGGTGCTGCTTCTTCTTCGGCCAGCCGTCCCCTCGTTCTCTGGGCACCGGGTGATCTGTACGACATGGGATCCGCAGAAATCTTGGTAGAAAAGAGAGACCAGAACCGCGTTTACGGTCATGGCATCGCCGTGTAGCTTCTTGGTCGTCTCTGCGGACCGGACGGCATCAAGCTCCTGCGACTCTCAAGTCCATGAGCAGCCACCATCCGAGTAAAGAATTGCAAGGTTGTGACCCTTCGGTCATTGTTCGAATAACGGGATAAAGGGATACAGGGTATCACGGAGCAAGCGAGGGCATCGGGTTGTGTCATCAAACTCTATACGTGCATTCATGCTAATGGGCTCGATTCTCATCCGATCTTCCGCGCGATCTTCCGCGCAGGAAGCAGACTAGAGAAGAGGATGGACAAACCAAGAAGAGATAAGGGTCCCTACGCATGAAGCGTACACTGAATCCCTCCTTTCCCCCATGGCAGCATATGTATGGGATGGGCATAATAGACCATCCCAACCATCCTAGGCCGTGGTATGAAGTGACCCATCGGATAACAGGCCCGAAAAGGCGCATGTTCTTCCCTTCCTTTCCTTTGCTTTCCCTTCCGTTGCGTTTTCGTGAATACGCATAATGACCAAAAACAACAAAAGTCAACCAAGCCATCCATGGCTTGCCCTTTTTATAACCCTGAGGAAAACAAAAACTCGAACAGCAGAAGGGGAAGAAAATCGTGGGCATTCCATTAGAGTACCGCTTTCTCTCCTTTCATTTTTTATGCCCCTCCTTTCCGCTCAGAGGGAAAAAAGCAATGCTCCCTGGCTGTGCCATGCAATCAATAGAAGAAAGCAGTTGTACACAGTCCGGAACCGCCAGGGCTTTCCCGGAGTTTCCCAACCCACGTCTATGCAGGGAAGTGCCGATAATAGCGGAAGTGGGCGGATAGATTCCATTATAATTCATACATATACATGTGTCGTGGTCATTCGCTGTGGTGAAACGATTTTGCTCGTGTTAGGCATGTCGAGATGCGGTCGCCAATCCTGCCTCTTGCAAGGCCGACCAAGCCCGGTTAGGTAGCGGTGTAATCATATAATCTGACTCGTCGGGCCATTTTCTAATTCACGGTCATCATTTGCATTCGCTGGCCGATACCGGTGGATGCAGGAGAATCGATGGATGTTCGAGGTATGACCGTGTTCGTACTCTGGCTCTTGGGCAGACGCTTCGGAGGGCTTGCAGCGGGGTCGGTAAAAACCCGAGTGAAGGCTGGACTACCGTCAGCTCGTCGGTATCGCTCGTGTTTCGGCGTGACCGCGGGGCTCTGCGTGAGCAATTCAGCTCTTCGGACCGTCTCGGACAGTGTGTGGAAGAGTGTATTAGCCCGCCTAACCAGCTCCTGCAGACTGTTTGTGTCGAAAAAGAGCTTCGCCTTCGATGGCTTGACAGGAGATCGCCGAGTCCAACTGGATGTAGCACGATGCTGCTGCATTGCTTCCATGACGGATGCCACTACGGTGCCGTCCGGGGTGTGAAACTCTCTCGTTCGTTCTGGCGTCCTAGGAGTCTCTGGCCTCTTATTTTCATCAGCTAAAGGCCAATGGCCGCCGAAGATGTCATCATCTGGCGAGAAAACTGAGCGACGGCGGACGACCTGTCTCTCTTTGACCACAGCCGTCTTCGGGATGTTAGGCTCCGCCACGTCGAAGGGCTCCTCGATATGATCTAACGACGCTGCGTCGAACCCTTCATCAAGGAACCTCTCATCAACCATAGATGAATCAAATTCGAGGGATGATTGGTCGTCGTCTGCATCGTCTTCACTCTCTTCATCTGGAGATGCCAGGGCAATGATGTTCTCTGCTTCCTTCCACAACGCCTCGGTAGGTCCATCCAGCAAGTCAAGTTCGCGCCCCTGACGGCAGAGCCTCTTGAGACTGCTAACCAGCAGTGACAGCTCTCGTATCTGTCCTGAATGGGCCTTAACGGTCGGCTGTGTGGCTTGTATCGACGGTGGAACAACCATGGAAAAGGTCTTTACCGGGCTCTTTCCAACATCGTGAGAACCCACCTCCTCGAATTCGAAATCGTCGTCCCAGTCCTCGCTGGCGGTCTTCGTCCCTAGACCCCAGGTCCCGAACTTGGGAGCACATTTTGCAGCCTCGGACGGATCCGGTACGACAGGGACGCTCTGACTCCGCACGTGGCCTGACACGGGACCTTTTCTGTTCGCCGGGCGCCCACCTCGTAGGTCCATCTCTTGCTTCCCATGGACTGTTTTTGGACGAGGTGAATGTCCATCTGTATCCACTTTATCTTGTGAAGGAGGTTCGCACCAGTCGAAGATATTGCTTCGTGGTCGATCAACCGAGATATCGACACTGGGACTCTCAGGGCTCCCATTCCCACTAATGTTTGCCAAGGCCGTGCGCAGTTGTGGACTGACACCTCTCCTAGAATTTACCGAACTGGATGGAGGAGATAGATGGTTGCTGAGCGCATTTTCGTCGTCTCTTGCCCAATCATCGTCTTCTGTATCGAGCGACAACCGGCCAAAATCCTTACTTGTCCTGGAGAGGTCTGCGAGGGCCTCGTCCAACTGATGCTGTCTTTCGTCATCAGCATTAATACCTCCTTGGAATGACGGGTCGCCTCGACTAGGTGTCGGGATGCCCTCATCCTCTTCCATGATCCTGGTATCTCCATCCCATGGCCGGCCGAGGATCTCCTGTATAGACAGCCTCTTCGTCTTGCCATTACCCGCCGTGCTGGGAGGTGACTCGTCAAACATGGACTCGATGGGCGTCTCCACAGCTCTGATTCTTGTAGACCCCGCAGTACGGAGAGAGTCGAACATGGTATCGCTCTTGAAGTCTGTGTCATCGTCGTCACCGGATGTGAGGTCGCGCCCCTCGAGGTCAGAGCCTGCCAATGTGGAAGCTCCCTCGTTGGACACTGCACGGCTGTGAGGCATGGCCGCGACGGCACTGGATGTCCCAGCCGGGGTTAGGTGAGGTTGATTAGACCGTGAATATCCTGAAAAAGTAGGAGAAGGAATTCCAACCCGGTTGAGGTCGACGTTGAAGCTCGAAAGCCGGGAAAGTGGAGGCAGTGGAGAAGAAGAGTTTCGCTTCCGAGCACGAAGTGGAAACCCAGGTTGTACGTCAGAACCATTTACCTCTCTTCGCTCCGGTGGGGTGAAAATTTCTTCCATGGCAGCCTTCACGTCACTCGGAGCGCCAGTTTGTGGACTGTTCACTGGAGCAGAGACGTATCGCTTTCCTCCTCCACCTTTGCTGTCAGAGCCTCGCTTGGAACGCCGAATACTGCCTGACTTAGAGATCCAGTTCGTCGGTGAGCTGAAGTGCATGGAGATCGAGCGCCGAGCTCGTTTCGACGGGGTATCCTCGGGTGATGCTGAGGCCTTGTCGGAAGATCGAGGGCTGTCTTTAGAGTCGACCTCCATCCTATACTCGTTGGATGGTACGTCTTGTGCGGTTTCCGATATTGGTTCGTGCGACATTTCAGGCACTCCTGACTCGCCCGAAATCATGGAGGGCCGGATTAGGTAGGCTCTCGGAAGACTGCCCTGCCGTACATGGAGCCTCTTGTTAGGCAGCTGGCTGTTACCCGGGCTGCCCTCCGCTGAGCCAGTGTGCCTTCCGCGACTCGTAGTTCTCAGTCTTCGTGTGTGAAAGAAAGAAGCCCACCTAAACTTTTCTTGAACCATGGGCACTGTATCTCTTGCCGCAGTTGTCGAGGCCCTAGGACGAGTCTGCTGGTCCAGGGAGTACTTCGGAGCAGCAGAGGTGGGGAGTGTCCCAGGATACTGGAACTGTTGTAGTGTCGCTGACCTTTGATGACTCGTTGCCGGTCTGCGGAGAGTTGGCATCTGGGACCTCGATCCCCGACGCACTATGCTCCCAGTGCTGTCCTGTCCAGAGGTAGCGCGTTTGACCAGTTTGTTTGGTGGTAGTTGTGGAGCAATGGAGCCAACGGGTGAAAGCATGGGCGCATTGGAGCCGTGAGAGAAAAGAGATGGCGAATCCGGGCCAACTACACTCGATCGGGGGCTCCCATGTTGTGACAGAGGCCGGAGGGACAGCCGTCTCATCCATGAGCCGTTTGAAGAAAACGAATCTCGCGTATCCTCAGCAATTGGAGGAGCTGACCATTCGCCTTGCCTTATGAATGATTGCCGTCGACTTGATGCCTTGGGAGGTGTAGTTTGAGTACCCGAAGTTCGTGGCTGACGCGTGAAATTTGGAGGATTCGAGGATAAGGGATGCAGAGGAGGAGGTTGCCGAGAGCCGTGGGAGAAGTAATCATCGGTAAGCTGTGCATTGCTTGCAGAGCTCGTCCCCGGACGCGACAATGTCTGAGGTATCGGGGCGTTTTCGTAATCTATGGTCAATTTCCTCTTAGACATCGGTCGCGGGAGGGGAGGTCTCGAGTCGTCGGGCTGGCCAAATGCGAGGCCCGTGGCAGCGGCAGCGACGACGGTGCCGGTGCCCACGAGCTGTTACGATATTGTTAGCAGTCTACGACGATGCAAGAGTACTTGAAGTCGATATACAGAAAACAGAGAGCTAGACGGATACAAGGGGAGTGTTTGTTTGTTTGCGTCCGCAATTGGGTAATTCCTGCAGCTTGCCTGCTGTGTACGCCGGGCTGGAGAGCATTGTGGACTTACACTCGGGACCGCCTGCATTATGGCTGCTTCTGTTATTCGGACGGTTCGCAGCCGTGGACGGAAAGATGGGAAGAGGGAGAACGGAGGCCCGTGGAGGTCGTGATTCGCATCGTCAAGACATTAAGTGCTGGGGAGGTGATGTTCCGTATCGTTCGTCTTCGAGGCGTGGAAAAGGAGCTGAGGAATGCGAATAATGCCCGTCTTAATTTTCCAGGCTTCTGCAGATTGGCTGTGTGAGTGAGAACTCGCGTGCTTGGAGAGGGGACTAGACGACTCGAGACCGGGAGAGCCAAAGAACCACCGCAAATACGTCCCCTCAAAAACAGGGGCAGATAATGGAGTACTTCTGACAGAAGTAGCAGAGGAGACTTTGTGCTGGATTTCTCACCTGGCTTCTGCAATTCTCCTCCGACCTTTACCGTGATCCGACCGGCTCGAGAGGCATACGGGTTGGGGGATGGATATGCTTCGAGGTGCTTCCGCTCAGGTGCTCGTGCCCAGGGAGAGAGGAGGAAAGAGCCCGGGGAAAGGACGGATCAACAAGGACGACACAAGAAAAAGACAACAAACGCAAGACAAGACGGGACGAAGCAGACACGAAGGCAAGGCAAGGAAGAAGCCTCCAGTGGAGGGACAGTGAGAGAAGAGGAGGGAAGAGAGACCACTAGAGAGACTGAGGAGCGTCGAAATTTCGATGTCTAGGTTCTTGCTCGGTCTCTCTTCTTTTGCTTGCTTTGCTTGGTTGCTGGCTGGCTGCTTGATTGCTTGCTTGCTTAGGTGGATGCGGGCATGAGGTAGGTACTCTGGTACTGTACCTTGCGGATCCTTACTCGGTGGAACACGGGCGCGCGGGCATGGTCTGAGGTACCTCGGTGGAGGTACCCGCCGTCGTCGACGACGCTAGCTTACATGTGCCTTAGCTAAGGTTTGGCCTTAGCAGGGCAGCGTGCATTCAATGGGCCCCGGGGGGCTTTGTTGTTCGCTGCTCCTTCTCTTGTTGTTGATTGTTGTATCCGCGACAAGACACTCCGCCTCGACACCTGCAGCGGCCATCCGGTGCCCGCGTCCAGCCGGTGCTGTCACCTGCTTCGCAGCTCTAAACAGGCGCAGGAGTATCACCGCGTATCTTGAGCGTCTACGTTAGGTAGTTATATCTTGTATCTAACGTGTCTCCTACAGCCAGGCAAGGCTGGAAAGGCCTCACAGAACTCATAATGCTGGAGGTCTTGCTACCAGTCAGTCTCCGGTTCTCATATTACTGACTCCATAAAAGATGGCAGCAACCAAGCCAGGGGGTAAATAATAACACGGAATAGATCCGTGTCATTAACCTGCAATTGCCAAATACGGACATCAGTGTATTAGGTTGCTCATCTGCGGTACTTTCACCGCGGCCGGCTTAACAGGACGCGCCGCTTGTTCGCACGTGTGGTTGTTATTGTTATTATTTACAGGGGATCTCTTACTCTCCCTTGGAAATCCAAACAAATGTAACCAGCGCCTGTCCCAACAGGGCAGCATCTCGCCATCTCCGCTCCCCTCGCCTTTGGCGGATCGATCTGACTTAGCGCGACTGGGCTGAGACCTATCATTTGCCAGATCCAGGCTCCAAACCGACGACACGACCTGCAATTTAGGGCAACCCCTGGTCCTGGGGCCCGCTCGCCGGTATTTCTAGGCTTAGGAGAGCCCGAGGGAACATCATCTGGCAGGGAAGAAATGTCTGAGGACGTCTGAGAGCGAGCCTCTGAAGCTCTCCGCTCGAGAGTATATCCCTACGTCCGGATAACTCGAGGCTTTTATGTATGGTTTGTCGAAGATGCACAAACAGCGGGTTGTCCAGATGCGGCATCTCGGCAACCGCAGAAGCAGGGTCACCCTTTTTACCTGCTGTTGAGTTGGCGCCCAAGCGGCTGACTGACTGGCTGGCTGACTGACGAGTTGCTTCGCACCATTGGCGTCTAAGACCGCATCTATTCCTCCACTACTGCGGGCTTGCCTTGATTTCCGCCTTCCAGCCCGTTCATTACTGTGTCATAACACAGGTTTTGCCTCCTGTGCCACCTGATTTCTTGACGGGGCCTATGAAGGCGGCAGACGAGCTCAACAGCAAGCCTATTATCGCTATTATCCGCCCGGCCTTGCATGCTGAGAGTAATGCTCCGACAGGCCGGCGCTCACGCCGAAAGCATGCAATTCCACGATTTTCCAGTAACAACCAATTTCACTGTCTCGACATATCTACCATGTCAGCATATGTCGAACTACGCCGACAGAGTCTCACAGACCCCCAACTAGCCCTGCCATGATCTTGTATTCAGGAGACACCATGCCGGATCTTCGTGTCCTGGTGTCAAAGGACCCAAACAGAAAGCAGTAATGGTCCCCAATCTCTAGCCTTGCCGCATGGCCAGCGGCTCTTGTGTCCGCTCTCCCTGACGTCTGGTGCTCTCGAATCGATGTCGCTGTCTGCCCCAGGCATGGTGTCGCTGTCAATGCAGAGAGACCCCCTTGTCCTCCCTGCTCACGGGTTATCCAGTCCAAAGAGGCAATTAACAAAGTTGCCGTTCCACGGCGGAAGCCAAAGTGGTGCGACACGCAACGCTGCTCAGCCAATCTTCAACGTGAGAAGCCGTGCTCTCCAGGCAGCGTTCAGGTAGAAGGAAGCACGCTGCCGTCCATGAGCGCTTTTGCCAGCGCATTTTGCCGCCACTATTGTTTCTAATCTGTCCTGTCGTCAGGGTCCATCCATGGAATCAGCCCCGGCGTCGCCGTCCAATGGAACCCGGAGATACGTCGACAGCTGCTGCGTTCCCGGCACCGCCCACCCCACTAGCACCAACTGACGCCATGTTGATCAGCTTTGGTGCCGAATTATCAAGCAAGAGAAGTCGAGGTTGTCTGAGAGGACTCGCTGTGGCGCACCTGTTGGTCTGTTCATATCACGATGCATTTTGTACTCCTAGAAGAGGGTCCCCTCTGTCGTAGATGGACTGTCCCTCATACTCGGCACATGATCGCATAATTGCTTGTCTGTTATGTCTTGTCTGATTGTATTCTCGGCTAGCAGACGGCATCTGTCTTAGGTCTAGGGGTTCCTAGGCGCCATCCCCAACATTTTCGGGACCAGCTGTATCTTGCCATATTGCATAGAAAGTGGCTGATGTGCTTGTGACTTCCGTAGCCGTCTAGGCTAACGCAAACACTTGCACAGGATCCTCCCATACCTCCGCAGGGCCGCGTATGTCCCCAGCGATGCAGGAGAGTGGAAATTGTAGATCCTCCGGTCAACGAACGGCCTTCTAATGGAGTGATTTAGCCTCACTGAACTACTGGGCCAAGTCTGAGGTAGACTAAACCAAGCCATTAATTGTAGCCGCAGGAACGATGGGGATCAACCTCCCCATGTCCAGGACTCAAAAGGTTAGTCATTTTGACCTATCAGGTTTACCTCGCTCACGATCTATACGCAATCGGACGCCGTGAAAAAATAGCTTAAGAGCCCGGCGACGATCGACTTTCCAAGGCGGCTGAACGTGGAGATCGCTCGACAGCTTTTCTCCGTCTAAAATCACCGATCCAGTTCCTGGAATGAGCCCATCCGGGACAGAGGCCCTTTGGCCCGACCCATCCAACAAGGCGGAGACGACTCGGCAGCCGCCACCGCTCAATGTCTGTTCATGTGGACGAGATCTTGCAGATATACGGAGTCTAGAGTGCTCACATTGCTTCGATGCATATGACGCACTGATTTTCTCAGTCAGAAATCTGCACACGTATCGTCGTACGCACGCTGCAAGTCATCGAGGAGTGGATGCTGTGTGTGGGCTACGGCGGCCTGAATGGATTCTCGAAGTCGACTCGTATTGTGGGCAGATCTGCACGATGTTACGCCGAACTGCGCTCCTAGCCCCGGGCGAAGTGCTAACTATAAACTGACTCCGAGGCGCCGGTGCGGCGGTACCGGCTTCCCCTCCATCCCCTCACAAGCCTATCCACCTAGTGTAGCATGGACGAGCTGGACTTGGCTGGAAGCTCGGCATTGAAGCTATCCGATCACTTACCCCTCACGCCTGGAAGCGATCATCTCCCGCGAGTTTCGAGAAGACTCAGGATGTATGGCTGATCCGTGGCAACATTGCTGCAAGCAAGTCAAGAGTGCTGATGGGCTTGTGCTGCGGGGATATTACTGTAGTCTACAAGGAGAAAACCAGATGACCAGACGAGGGCCAGAAGGATTCTTTCGCTTGTCTTACAAATGGCACATCGGGAGCTCCTAGACAGCCTGCTAAAGAATGGTGTCTCTAATGCTGGAAGGACGCCCTGGACTAGGATCATGGCCTACGCCCCAGACCGAGTCGGATTACTTGAAAGGAGACGTTTTCCGGGTTCTTGTGAGACACACTACACCACACCTGGTAGGTAGGAAACGTAAAATATCTATAAGAGGCCTGGTTTCCAATGATCTCTGAACGGAAACCTCACCGGAAGGCGACCAGATAAGGGTGCATATTGTCCCCCATGGGCTGATCTCCTGATCCTTCCCAAAGCATGCCCCTGTCCTCGAGCTGCATTGGAAGCATTTACGCTGATGCGAACTGGGGGCTGAGGCACA
The DNA here is from genome assembly GCA_030052745.1 of Pleurostoma richardsiae. Classification (NCBI taxonomy): domain Eukaryota; kingdom Fungi; phylum Ascomycota; class Sordariomycetes; order Calosphaeriales; family Pleurostomataceae; genus Pleurostoma; species Pleurostoma richardsiae. The sequence goes on from JANBVO010000006.1 coordinate 282,734, forward strand.
CAGAGTCTTCCCGGGGCGAAGTCCAAGACCAGAGCTGCAGGAAAGGCCCCTCTCGCCCACCGGTGCGGAGAAGAGGAGCAGGCCGGTCCAAGGCTCTATCTATCAGTGTCTCAGCAGCTGGACCTGGATGACATGAGCTGTTTCCCTTTTTGTCAATGATTCTGATGGAGCGAGAACACTTGCTCGGATCGTCATCCGTCCTAGACTTTAATTTAGCTGGTAGTTACCTGAGTCTAAGGTCCCTTCTCCGTCCGACGACCTAATGCGGCATTGACATCGTGGAGCGCCGCGTCAGCGGGGAGCGACGGAGCTATCGCTGGTGGCTGGGAGGTGTGTCTCCTAAGACATTAGAAACGCCTGCCGCATTAGCATGTTGGAGGAGACACGATGAACCCGCTGGATCCTCATTGCATGAGAAGAAACCGGCAGGAAGGCACGCACGCGAGTTGTCTGCGGCCAACGAGAGGGCCAGTGCGGCAGGTTTTTTTTCCCCGACCAAGAATGATCGCCGGTGCATTGCAAGACGTTTCAGTCATCATGTCGTTTGAGGCTATTAATATTGCCATCAGTTCTGTAGGCATTGTCTGAGCAGCACCAGCAGGTCCGGACTGCTCGGCATCAACGTGTACTGAGCTTTTTGTTGCTTAGGAGGGGTTGTAGTCGAGAGTGGCAGGCGATTGGTTGAGCTGACGGCATCTGATCCCTGATGATACGCAAGGGAGCTGGAGTGACACGCGACAATTGGCCAGGATCATGACGCGACATCCCTGTCGTAGGCGCGTCTCCCGCGGTGCCAGGAGAGATCGCGTCGATTACGTGATTTCGAATTAGATTGAATCGGGCACGCCCCGACTTTCCTCAAGCGTCAGTAGGCGTTCCCTAGAGCTGAACTGAAGGCGGACAGTCTTGGCAATCTTTCTGAAGCATTTCCGATGCATTCCCTGAGCACGTCTCGTTTCCAACGGCTGGCCGCCCACAATTACAGGTACATAGGTCAGGCAGGTACGTAAGGTCCTCCGTAGAGATACAACTTTAAGCTCCATAGCTTGGTAATGTAAGCACGAGACTGGGGCAGCGAAGACAGGACCTAGCAAGAGTAACGACTCATCCCTACGCTGTTGACTGCCTGATTGGGGACCTAGGCATCTCGCCTGATCAAGGTGAGAAGAATCAGAGATATGAGTCTGTGCTCGAACTGCCTCTTTTCAGCCATTTTCCGCAACCTCCACTGGTACCTGCCCTTTCTGTCTGTTATAAGGGGTAGAGACGAAAGGTGACATGATTTACCCAAGCCTCGCGACGGTATCAAGATTTGCATTGCAAATTGACGGGAAGATGACGGGATACCTCGCAGCTGAGCCAATCACAGCCCATGCGGCGGCTAAAAAGCTTCCCCGCGTCTTCCACACGAAAATCAGCTAATCCCATTAGGGAAAAGCGGTGAAGATATGATGGGCGCCCCTCACAGACATTTCGACGCCCAGAAAATCCCAAGTGGCGCATTATCTGCACCACCGTCCCGTGTGTCAAAGTCGGCACCATAACTGCTTGTCTCGATCGGTCTATTCTGGACTCTTTAACCTGCCTAGCTAGCCTTGCAAGGAGACAACCAGGTCAGGGGCTTCGTTTGTGGTAATTACCTGGTGGATCTGTGGCGGCTTACTACTACCCGTTCATCACGCAAAGTCTCGGCCGGGAACGAAGCACAACTCGTGTCTGAGCGCCATGGAGACCGAGATTAGAGCGATCCTGCCCAACATCGACCCCGTGGTCTCGGAGTACTCGGTCGGCTACCTGACCCATGCCTCCACCTCTTGGGCTGGCGAGGATGAGGACTCCTCCGACACGTCCCCGCTCTCCGATGCCGCCTCGACCGTCACCGACCTTCTCGTTTCAGCATCCGGTGATTCGGGTGTGAAGACGCAGGAGAAGATCCGCCAGCTGGTTGAGAAATGGGTTGAGAAGTACGCCGCGGTCAATGGCTCCGCGGAGAGGAGGGGCCCGGCAGTCAAGAGACTGGATCAGACTTTCCAAGTCGGGGCCCAGAGGAATATGTCCTCGACACTAGCTGTAGCAACCGGCGGAGTAGACCTTGAGTCCGCGAACGCGAGGAAAGTGGAGTCAAAGGTCGATCGGAAGAAGCTGGAGAAGGCAGAGCGCAAGATCGCCGCCAAGCAGAGCAAGAAGACCTTCAAGACCGTCGAGTACGAGGCCTCGAGGTTGCTCAACCAGCCTGAGTCTGCGCAGTCGTACGAGGAGTTCTACATGGCTGTTAACCCCCTGCAAATGGGTGGCACTGCAGGCAAGAGCAAGGATATCAAGATCGACAACATCGACGTGTCTATCGGTGGCCTGAGGATCCTCACGGATACCACACTCACTCTATCCTACGGGCATCGGTATGGTCTGGTTGGTCACAACGGTATTGGTAAATCGACCCTGCTTCGGGCTCTCTCTCGCAGAGAGGTGCCCATTCCGACGCATATCTCCATTCTTCATGTGGAACAAGAGGTGAGTACCACGCTGCCACCAGAGACATAGTCCAGGCCCGTCTGACTGTTGCATATAGATCAATGGAGATGAGACCTCAGCAATACAAGCGGTCCTCGATGCCGATGTTTGGCGGAAGGTTCTCTTGAGAGAGCAAGCGGTACGTAGCTACCTCAGCGTGCGGTTGAATCTAGCCTAACATATCATTGCCAGGAAATCACTCAACGCCTTGCTGAAATCGAGGCACAACGAGCGTCGCTAGCAGATACTTCTGCGGATGCAGCCAAGTTAGACAAGGAAAGAGAGGCTCAAGACCAGAAGCTCGGAGATGTCCAAGGCAAGCTAGCGGAGATGGAATCGGACAAGGCAGAGTCAAGAGCTGCCAGCATTCTTGCTGGTCTTGGTTTCTCACCGGAGCGACAGCAATTCGCCACCAAGACCTTCTCCGGTGGTTGGCGTATGCGTCTGGCACTTGCCAGAGCTCTCTTCTGCGAACCGGATCTCCTGCTTCTCGACGAGCCGTCCAACATGTTGGACGTCCCCTCTATCACTTTCCTCTCCAATTATCTGCAAGACTACCCCAGCACTGTGCTGGTTGTCTCCCACGATCGAGCCTTCCTCAACGAAGTTGCCACGGACATCATCCACCAGCATTCACAACGCTTGGACTACTACAGAGGTGCTAACTTCGACTCGTTCTACGCGACGAAGGAGGAGCGCAAGAAGACCGCCAAGCGAGAATATGAAAACCAGATGGCGCAGAGAGCTCATCTGCAAGCATTCATCGATAAATTCCGCTACAATGCTGCCAAGTCTTCGGAAGCGCAGTCCCGCATCAAGAAATTGGAGCGGATGCCTGTCCTGGAACCTCCTGAGGCCGAGTACAACGTCAAGTTCAAGTTCCCCGAGGTAGAGAAGCTTTCTCCCCCTATTGTACAGATGTCGGAGGTTACGTTTGGCTACACCAAAGATAATATCCTCCTCAGAAATGTCGACCTCGACGTCCAACTCGACTCGAGAATCGGCATCGTCGGTCCCAACGGAGCCGGTAAGACGACGGTCCTGAAGTTGCTTATCGGCAAGCTCCAACCGACCTCCGGCATAATAACGCAACACCCCCGGTTGCGCATAGGCTTCTTCGCGCAGCACCACGTCGATGCGCTGGACTTAACCACCAGCGCCGTTAGCTTCATGGCCAAGACCTACCCGGGCAAGACCGACGAGGAGTATCGGCGGACGCTCGGCGCGTTCGGCATCACGGGCACGACCGGCCTGCAGAAGATGGAGGTCCTGTCTGGAGGTCAGAAGTCCCGTGTCGCTTTCGCATGCCTCGCCCTCACCAATCCGCATATCCTGGTTCTCGACGAGCCGTCCAACCACCTGGATATCGAGGCCATGGACGCCCTGGCCGACGCGCTGCGGGAGTTCGAGGGCGGAGTGCTCATGGTGTCCCACGACGTGACGATGCTGCAGACAGTGTGTACGTCGCTGTGGGTATGCGACGGGGGCACGGTGGAGAAGTTCCCCGGCGATGTGCAGCAGTACAAGAAGAGGATTGCTGCGCAGGCTAATGCGGCTGGCGTGGTCAAGGCTCATTAGAGGAACTAGGCAGACAGTTTCCATCTAATAAAAGGATAGATACCTGTACCAGATGACCCTATTGCGGATCGCTGAAAGCGTCCCTTGTCACTGTCGCTACCTTTAAACTAGAACGGTCTTATCGTCGACATCAGAGCCCGCGGCCCCTACCTACGCTCGCCTCTAATTACATGTAACTAAATCCCCATCATAGCAAACGACTTACCGGAACCGTAAATCAGCAGGAGACATGAACGCTTCAGCAACTAGCCAATGTTCCGACTTACACCTACTGCCCCTAAACATCAGCCGTCTTCCTGCGTGGCTGTATTGGTCCGTCTGCGTCGATAGTATGCGCGCCCAACTATTATAAATACAAGCAGACTTAGCTTGTTCAGAGTTGCTGATATCCGGAGTGGTGCTAATATATGCATTGGGGCAGAGGGGAGTCGGGCTATCATTGTCATAAGATAGCGACTCGAGGACGAATTACAAAATCTCGAGACTACCTTATCGAGTTGATGAGGGTGCTGACCACGAAATCTCTCGCCGTTGAGATTAAGTTTAAGATATTGTACTCGACTGTAGTCTATAGGGTCATCAAATGATCCCCGATGTTGCTTAGAGGGCAGGTATATTCAGGTGCAAAGCTGTTTCTTCCCTGATAAGTCAACCCAAGCAACCTGATGATACAAGGGCGTTGATACGAGCTCAAATCGTACTATTACAAGCGGTTGCTGAAAGACTTTCCAGGTCTTACATGGCTATAGGGTCTAACAATGTCCGTTCCTCGTCAGTCAAGGACTCACAAGCAAATACGACCGACATACGTCCCGGCGATGTAAGGAAGACGCTTTGGGTAGCTGTAGTGGGGAGCATCTTAGATATCCGCGTGACTTTTCACATGACTATGAACGGGTGGCTGCAGCCAAATGCGGGAAGGCGGCTGTTGCCCCTGCTTTAACTCCTCTTCTGGATGCAGCAAAGCGCGCTTACCAGAAAGGTAAACAAGCTAAAGCAAAGAGGGGCTAATCAGCGGCCTGTGCCAACCAGAGAGCTTCGCTTCTTTTCGTGGTGCCTGGAGCGGTGAACGCTTCCCACCCAATTCCCCAAACAAAATCAACAAACTCTCCTTTCCTCCATCGACCTTCCTACCGCCTCGGACATCTCGCCGCCTCGCTCTGCAACTTCTCCGTTTATCTCGATACTCGACTCATCCCAGCTCTTCATCCTCAGCCAAAATGCGTGAGATCGTAAGTCTGGCCTTCCCGCTCTCGCTCGACGCGTCTCGAAATTACTCTCAGCCCCTGAGTTACCCCACCTCCATCACGATCACCTCCGCCTGTCGAGGACCTCGAGAAGCTCGAGAGAACGTGTCAGGAAATATGCGGTCAGACGGCTAACCAGGCTTTTTTCACATCAACAGGTTCACCTCCAGACCGGCCAGTGCGTAAGTAGCTATCGTCGTCCTTGATCTGCTGTGTGGGGCTCATAATTTTGCAGGGCAACCAAATCGGTGCTGCCTTCTGGTGCGTACATCTTCGAACCGCGACCACCGACCCGCGACCCACGATCTGAATCAAACGGCATCGGTCCTAACTGTTCTGCTAGGCAAACCATCTCCGGCGAGCACGGCCTCGACAGCAATGGCGTGTATGTGGAAAGCTCTCGCGTCTCATAGTCTACACCGCTCTGACATTTGGCATAGCTACAATGGCACTTCCGAGCTCCAGCTCGAGCGCATGAGCGTCTACTTCAACGAGGTACGCAATTTAACGCACTTCTCAAACGTGTTGCCAGAGTGTATTTTGCGTCAGCCTAAGCTCACATCGCCTTGCAGGCTTCTGGCAACAAGTACGTCCCCCGCGCCGTCTTGGTCGACCTGGAGCCGGGCACTATGGATGCTGTCCGCGCTGGTCCCTTCGGCCAGCTGTTCCGTCCCGACAACTTCGTCTTCGGCCAGTCCGGTGCTGGCAACAACTGGGCCAAGGGTCACTACACGGAGGGTGCTGAGCTTGTCGACCAAGTTCTTGATGTCGTTCGTCGTGAGGCTGAGGGCTGTGACTGCCTCCAGGGCTTCCAGATCACCCACTCCCTCGGCGGTGGTACCGGTGCTGGTATGGGCACCCTGTTGATCTCCAAGATCCGTGAGGAGTTCCCCGATCGCATGATGGCTACCTTCTCCGTTGTGCCCTCCCCCAAGGTGTCCGACACTGTCGTTGAGCCGTACAACGCGACCCTGTCCGTTCACCAGCTCGTCGAGAACTCTGACGAGACTTTCTGCATTGACAACGAGGCGCTGTACGACATTTGCATGCGTACCCTGAAGCTGTCTAACCCGTCGTATGGCGACCTGAACTACCTGGTCTCCGCCGTCATGTCTGGCGTCACCACTTGCCTGCGTTTCCCGGGTCAGCTGAACTCTGACCTCCGCAAGCTCGCCGTCAACATGGTGCCTTTCCCTCGTCTGCACTTCTTCATGGTCGGCTTCGCTCCTCTGACCAGCCGCGGTGCTCACTCCTTCCGCGCTGTCACCGTTCCGGAGTTGACCCAGCAGATGTTCGACCCTAAGAACATGATGGCTGCTTCTGACTTCCGCAATGGTCGCTACCTGACCTGCTCTGCCATCTTGTACGTTCCCTCCCCTTTGTCGAGATCCGATAACCAACTAACCATATCATATAGCCGTGGCAAGGTCTCCATGAAGGAGGTTGAGGACCAGATGCGCAACGTCCAGAGCAAGAACTCGTCTTACTTCGTTGAGTGGATTCCCAACAACGTCCAGACTGCCCTCTGCTCAATTCCTCCTCGTGGCCTCAAGATGTCCTCGACCTTCGTCGGCAACTCGACTGCCATCCAGGAGCTCTTCAAGCGCATTGGCGAGCAGTTCACTGCCATGTTCCGTCGCAAGGCTTTCCTGCATTGGTACACTGGTGAGGGTATGGACGAGATGGAGTTCACTGAGGCTGAGTCCAACATGAACGATCTCGTCTCCGAATACCAGCAGTACCAGGATGCTGGCGTCGACGAGGAGGAAGAGGAGTACGAGGAGGAGGCTCCCCTTGAGGGCGAGGAGTAAATATAACTCCTCGATATCTGCAACGGTGCCTCGCGGTTTCTGACTTCTCTGATACCTTGGCTGGCCTTACTTTGCGTTATGCGTGTGGCAGAATCTTCGGATGGGGTCCGTGTCGATCGATTGTCGGAAAAGGGCAAACATTGACCTAGATATACCTCTTCCATTATGGTTGACCATTACTATGAAAACAGACAATCCAGACCTGTACCTGGCAATATCTCGTTCTGTCTGACGTTGTGATTTGTCTTGGCGAGTTGCCTATCTTCAAGATGGTTTGTAAAGTCTTGTCTCTGAGTATTGCTTCCCCCCATTCTTTGTGTCGTCCATCCAAAGCCCCAGCCACCCTTTCTCTCTGACTTGATCCGCTGGCCTCCACACACCCTTGTACTGCGAGAGGAACTTGCTCTGGTATTCCAGGAGACGCGGCACCAACCTGGCCAACTTGTGGACGATTGGTGAGTCCGCTTGCTTCAAGTATTTGCTACAAGCTTATCCCTCGCTGTTACTCTGTGCCGGTTCGACCTGGATTGGTCCTTTCTCTCTCAGTAGTGGGTGGATGTTTCTGCTTGTAGTCGATGAAGGCTTACTAGGTCTTTTGCCGTGTATGTATCGTCTCCTTTCTCGTGGTCTGCCAGATGGCGAACGAAAGCAGGAGTGCATGGCTATGAGGATATCAGCAGGGAGGCAGGCAGGTATGATGACCGCGGTCAGTGACTTGGACTTGATGTGGACGGCTGCTCGAGAGTCATGCCAGTATGTCCCTTTCTAGACAGACGACTTCCGTGGCTGGAGTCACTACTTATCTATGGTGGAATGAACTTGCCCTCAGAGAGAAGTTGTAAGGTGTAGTCCATATTTGAATGCTTTCCCAGCTATCTTATTCCAAGCTACGGGGCAAGAGGGAAAGACCTTACCCGATCCTTGGTCTATAGGAATCATTGTGGTCACTAAGTTCAATGTTACCATATATTCTTTACAAGCGCGGTTCAGTAAAGAAGCTTGTGTAGGATCAAGTCCACGCTCTTCCGTATATTCAGGCATGTGGAATCGAGAGACCGAAAGCCTGATCTCTACGCCAGCACTTCCTCTATCAATTTCTTTGGGACGCGTGGAATCTGTAGCATACCCACGACGGCACCCAGATCCGTCACAGGAAGCCACGCAGGGAAGCCGTGGTCTCTGAGCGTTCAAAAGATATGACCTGATCAGGCATCGGGCTGGGACCTATTCCGTCATTCACTGCGGCAGTTAACTAGCGTCTGACGTGGTCGAATCCTCTCAACCAACAAGCGCACGCTTCCCAAAACGGAAGTAAGAAGCCATCGTGGCCCATCAAACCCACCGCGAACTCTGGGTCCCTGATACGCAGACCCATTGCTAAATTCCTTCTGTCAAGCGAGCATGGCCGGGTCTCGGCCTGGAAGCTACGGCATCCTGTTCGTCGCCCGAGATCAGGTCCTCCTGGCCCCCCTCTGCCCCGGCTTCCGAGTCTCGCACCGAGCGGGGAGAGGTAGGAGCCAAGGAGGATGCCGTGCTCAGAATTTGCCACTATCCCCTCTCTCTCTCCTCCTCCTTCGCCTGCATCCTTCCGATGTGGGCATCAAGGTTTCCCTCCAAGCCGGGAGGCGGTCCCATTCACCCGGGTCCGTGGCCGAGAGAGCAGAGGTGAGACGGGTCTCCGTATGATTGGGAACTCGTCGTCTGACCACCACACCGCAGCCTTCCGCCCCCAGGATGGGGTCCGGTCATCTCTCTCGTGGTCCAGTAGCGGCCCAGAGCGGCCTCAACGTTGGGCGGCCGTAGGGTCGGGGACCCTTGGGCAAATCTGCCTGGCGGCGCATATCCTGACCCCCAAGACCCGCGTCAAAGCTCTCCCGGCTCTTGGAGCGCCTAGCCGTCCTGCCGTCCTGCGTCGGATAACGGCCTCAGGGCAAATTAGCTTGACATGCAGACGCCGGCTCCCTTGTCACTGATGTGTTCCTAGCCCACTGGGCATCCACACCTCCATCCCGCCCACAGAAGCTCAGGGGGCCCGCTGGGCCAACTGCTGCCCAGAGCTCCTTCGGCTCGAAAAAGCCGACGTGGATTTGGGCAGGTCTAGCTCGCTGGACGTGTCTAGATTGGGCTATCCAGACTATCTGCAGCGGAGAAGGCTGTGACGCGCCGGGCGGCCGCCGATCTCAGGGGCGTGGGACTAGAAAAGGGGAGACGGCCAACATCCTGGCTGGGCAAATCCCTGGACGAGAAAGACATCGCCGCTATTGTTGATTCTGGCGCTTGTGGTCTGGCCTTTACTCGTAAGGAGAGGACAGCTGCGAATGAGGGTCCGCCGTACACGGGAGGAGATCTCTTCCCGGTGTGTTGTGCCCTGCAGGTCTGACCCTGCCTCTTGATGCTTTGCTATTCTGCCACTCTGGCACAAGCAAGCTGCAGGGGGAGACAACGTCTGCATATCGGTGGTTAAATGAACAACCGATATTGTTGAGTGGTCTATCTCCTGGATGGGAGACCCTGCCACAGCCGGTCAAGGGGTTGATGGGGATGGTTGAGGATGTATGATGCTGGCGTTTCGAGGGCTCGTCGTATCTCATGACTGGGCCGCTTGTGTGCTGGGGTTCGTGCCAGTAGCCTGTGGATATTGCTGGCTATGAAAACTAAGATCCATGATCGTCTACAGTGAGACTCAGTGGACTCCTGCGGCAAAGGATGGGCTCCAGGCTGGAGCCCCTGGTCGGGGAGCAGCAACCAGCCTTTGCTCCCTCCTGATGCCTCGAGGCAAGGAAGATATCGAACCGTACTGTACTAATTATCACGAATAATAGAGTCCAGTATGCCCCCGGGACTTGGCAAAGACACCCTTATCGTGGCGGTGATGTTCTCGTACCGCGTTGGCAGAGAGACAAGTCCTTCCTGACGCATTCGTTGACTTCTTGCAACTGTTCACCCCGGTAATCATTTCTAAGACGATCTTCAATAGCTCTGACGGAACAGCAAATCGATAGCCGAAGAGTCAGATCCAGTTTGAGAGATCAAGAGCTCAGTGTCGCTGTGCACCGTGACAGCGACCTTCTCGTGAAACCTTGCCAGATGTCACCGAGATCAGGTACTTACCATAGAACACCAGTCATCAAAGCTTCATCGTTATTTATTCTTCATCTCAAATTTTGTGAAATGTTCTGCGTAACGTTCCAAGGGAGCTTCGAAGGCTTCCGACAAGCACAGGGGTTGATATAGCATGGACGAGATGGTCATACCCGACTGCTTATACTACCTATCCGTTTACCTGCCATAGCTGAGACAAGAATTTCGTGTGTTCCGTGAGCTGAGAAACATTGAGCTGCTTCAGACACTTGCGCAAAATGGTTGGTTCTAGACCGATGGGTGACACAGCACGGGCAAGACCATCTCGTGTCAAGCAGCTCCTGCCCTGTCAGAATTGGGAAGACATATTTGCTGCGGCAACGTCACAGCAGTATTAGATTCTATTTGTTCAACAGATCGCCGAGAGTACGGCGTTATGTCCAACTGTCTCCGTCATTATCACCGACAGGAAGTAGGCCCTCCGGCTGAACCCCCGCCTCCGTCTTTCCCTGGGCATCCGGCGACGGATGACATGGAGGGGAGTGAGCGAGCGAGCATACAGCCGAGAGGACGAGTCGACCTCGAGAGAAGGAGACGAGACCAGCCATCTCAGTGGGATTCTCTGTCCTCACTGGGCTGCCTCCTCAGCACTACCAACTAAACCCTTTGAAGATGTATCAAATGCTACTACGACACGAGTAGTGGCAGCAAAGTGGGCAGGTGAGTCCCGCGGCGTCATCGTCGCCCGTCACTCCATCTCAGCCCTACGAGAATAGGGTTCTTACGTAACGACCTCTAGCGACGTCGATTGGGAGGAGCGGTGGGAGATTCTGACGCAGATTCGGGGGCGCACATGTGGGAACTAATAGGCTACACCTCGAGGAGCAGGGCGGATGCCGCTCATAGGCGGACTAGTCTCACTTCGCCTGCAGAGGCGTCTAGTCGACGGAGTCGACGGTGTGCGCCGGACAAGGTGCGTCCCGGGGAGCTTGTGGTGAGGCTGTGTGCATACGTTCAAGCCTCCTGCTGTTGCGTGTTGCTGTGTCTATATGCTGGTGCGGTGACTGGGAAGTACCAAACCCAAGGGCGATACTTACGCATCCAACATGTCCGTTGCTCGAAATCCTGGCAGGAAACGGAGCAGGAAATAAGAAAGAGAGGGATCTGAGGCAGACTGCTAGATCGCAGCGTTTGAGCCTGGTCCAAGTAGCGCCGAGGACCTGCCACATGAGGCGTCATGCTTCGACCATTCACATGCACACAGCTGCATGAGGGAGGCCAAGCACCGCTCGGGCGGCAGAGAGGTCTAGACCCGGGGACCACGGCGCGGCGCAAGGCGGACGAGGCCTACGTCGCCGTCGGGCAAGAAGTCTTAAGAGGCTTCTCGTCGCTGCTGCTTTAGCACACCGAACGCTGCTCGCTACGGCCAGCCAAGGGACGCCCCCGCGAGTGTGGTTCTGGCATTCAGCCAGCCTGCTGGTGATAAGGTGTGAGATTTGAGGTCGGCGATTGGCGGGGTCGCAACAAGCGAGCAAGCAGGCTTGGAGCTGAACGAAGCCATCGGGGAGTCAGGGCCGATTCGACCAGGCTTCTGGAAACTGTGGCTGGCTTGGCGAGGGGGACGCCAGCCTGGCTCCTTCTGCTGGTGGCAGATGCGTGGCATGTAACATCTCTCGGCGTGTGCGACTGCGGGGAAGACAACATGTGCGCCAGCGTCGCCATCGCCGTCCAGAGCCATGTATATCACAGTATGTATCGGAGAGGATACCAGGATGCTCTCTTGGGCTTTCGGCGACTCCTCTAGTGCCACGAAGGCTTCCCCCTCCCGAGTCCGTCATTGCAGAACGGCGGACAACGTTCGGGCAGATGCCCTCGGAATAGCCTACTGCTTGGCGAATAGGCGAGCCATCAACAGGAGCGAGATGGATTCTCGGTCAAGCTGAAGGCACTTCTACCATGACACACGCTACTGTGATAGTCGTATAATCCATCCGTAACGACGCTGCGGCGGATTTTTGCCCCGTGACAGGCGCAGTGCGTGGACGAGCGCACATGCAGGGGGTGTCCGAAGGGCCTCGCGAAATGCGGCCCTATCACCGCGAGACACACGGCACGGCTGCGAGGAGGGATGTTGGATCCCTCGCCGTCACCCTCCCTGCCGGTGTGGGAGCCTTCGGGCTGGTGGGCGGTAGTCTAGGATGCCAGCAGAAGAAGTTCGAGCTCATGTCGTTTAACTTTCTCAATGTGGGAACGACCAAGGGGGGACGCACAGACGAGCGACGAAAGAACCGTGCAGCGAGACCCTGTCCAATCCCTGGCGCCGTGGTAATGGGCAATATCACAGGCGCTCTCGCTGTTTGCCCGCAGCGGCGAGTCCTTGACGGACCAATTGATGCAATGGCATCGTGGACAGATGGGGTGACTCAAGGCTGCCTGCAAAGACTCGCCGCAGCGGCGAAGCGCGATGCAGACCGCTTTATAATTTGGCTTTGTAACATGATTTCTAAACATATCCATGATGTGCAAGTTCGTTCCGGCGGTGTCTCTGCGTCGATGGGGGCCACCACGGGGGCGTCCAAGGGCGCGGCTTGATAGCGATCGAACTCATTAGATTCTAGAGCCTAGCACCTTGGCCAAGAGTATCTTCATTCTGGGCCTTCAAGACAGCGGTAGCAATTGGTTAGCCTGTATGATGAGTGCCATACTTAGCACATGCTTTCAAACAGTCTTCCTGGCGCAGGAGGTAGCCGCGAGAAGATGAGCTCCAGTCGTGTGGATTGCCAGATACGGTAACAAGATGTGTAATTTGGCCTGCTATAGATAGGCAACTGAGCAATGTCTATCACCCACCTTTCGGAGGTAACAGAACACTGCCACTCTGTTGATGCGGATGTCGGTGCCGGAGCGGCCTCGCAAGGCGAGGCCTCTATCATATTTACGATGCTCCCATTGCGGCAATGTCTGTGACTGCGGGGTTTGGCGGGAGGCGATCGCTTGATTAGCGGTCCGCCGCAGCGTAATGCTCGCCATCAGGGGGTAAAGACTCTGGCGCGCGAAAAGATGCCTCGACTGGCGAGCGTGGAGATGGTCACAGGCTTGTCCGGGGCAAACTGTGATACATTTGCCATTGTATTTGGCCGAGATGCCTGCTAGTTCCAGTTAGTTTAGGAGCAAGCAGCACCTTGTTTCGACTTCTCAAATATGAAGCTCCAGCGCGACGCTACGGCGTCGTCCCCCGCCGATATTCTCCAGTCCCGGTCGACGCGGCATGCAGCCATCGTACCAAACGGCGAATTAAGGTTCGTATTGGCGTGTGCCGGGGCGATGCGCGTGTCCATGGTACGTAGGCAGGCTGGTAGCGTAGCAGTGGTACACAGCTCGTGAAGGAGCTGCCCTCCCTGTAATTAAGATTCCCTGATAAGCACCACTCAGCGGCAGCCGGAGGAGGTGTTGCAGGGGGTGTCTCTTTTGACGTGTCGATGAATGTGGGTTAAATGCCGCTGTCGTTTTGGGCATCACTACTCGATTGGGGAAATGCACAAGTCACTCCGTTCACGCTAAAAGCGAAACCGTTTTTCATCCTGTCTCTTCAGATGAAACGGCAGCGGTACGTACCAAAGTACCTGCCCGCTGGTTCCAGCCGCTTGGCAAGGGGCGGCCGCGCCTGCCCGCAGCACCCGCACTTCTGGCCTCCCCGCCCTTTCTGGCGGGCAGCGGTTCCAAACACACCAAAAAGGAGCGGTGGACGGCCAGCGTCAGGCGGCAGGGCCTCGAGTGCTGCGCCTCGCTCATGATTCAATTTTCGGACCCCAAACTGTGCGTCGCGCCCTCGACGTGGCATCGCGGCGCCTGTCTGGTGCAGTCCTCTGCGCTGCAACGCTCGTAAAGCGCACAGTGTTCGCCGTCCGCCTCCTCGCCGCGCGCCGCACTGGGGAAGGGAACATTTGTCACGATGCAGACGAGAAGTGATCGTCCGACGGTTCCATGACCGGGCGACGGCGGACTTTCCGCTAGCATCCTCCTACTACTCCGTACGGTTCCAGCCTTGCTAACTCAGCACGTACTCGGGAAATGAAGCCTTTCACCTTCATGCGCTTGACGCGGTCCCTGGGGCGCCTGAACCGCGAGAAGCAGACGTTAAGCTCGCAGTCAGCGTCATATGCCTGGCACCGAATTGCTCCTTGCGCCGTCACACGCTCAGAGCTTCTACCGCTGCAGTCATGTGCACTGCCCCGGTGCCAATCCTCCTGCTACAGCACTCTCCCGTGCCATAACGCAAGGCTAGGTGTGCCGGGTGTCATCGGACAGTGCCAGCTCGTGACGGTACGACCGACTTGGTTGGTGTTCCCCAAGCGAGATGTCGACCTCGCGTTGTCTTGCAAGCTACTATGGCCGAAGAGATCGCCGAAATGTCGGCCGAGCGCCTTGTACCGTCCGGCCGGAGAGTCACATTCGGGCAGGCATCCACTACGCCTCTCAATCCTCGCACGACTGTCCGCGGGCGGTTGTGAAGGACAGTACCACGTATTACTATTCACATTCACATGATCGGAATATATTGCGCCCATCTTGGATGGTTTACCAACTTGCACCTCCGCCGTCGGCATTCGGTGCCTTCCACGTCGTCCTCGGAGGGACTCATTAGCCGGCGCCGTTGATATACTCCGGAAGTCAAGGAGTAATCAACCCCCACCGACTGCTACGGTCGGGATGGACTGCTAACTTAGCTAGCGTGCACCCACTGCAGCTCCTCGTTATCTATTTAACAATTCCACCCACGCCAGCGGAGCTGGTGCCGCCGAAAGGGCGCAGCAGTACAAGCCAGATGACACTCGAGGACACCACAGTTCATGTGTTGCCTTACTGAGAGATGCAGGCTCAGACTGCAGTATCGACATCATTTCGGACGGAAACGGCTGCTCGTACTGAACTAAACACTGCAACTGCGCACAGTATCCGCCTGTCTCTTCGTGGATCTCAATAAAAGCAGCAACAATGGCCGGAAAAGGTATGTGCTAATCAGATCGTCAGGCTTGATTGACACGGGCTGCCCAAGTGAGGCCGGCGATGCGCAAAGTAGCGTAATCCTTCCGGTGACTTGGCTCGATGTATCCAAGTATTCTTTGTATTCTTCAGCCCTACCGGAGTCCCAACCCGCCGTCTTTGCAGCCAATCCCGCTGCAAGTGCATCACGGCGACACCGAAACAGACCAACGGGTGGGTTCTTGGCATGCAGGACGGGTACACTCCCCTCTCCAGATCCTCACACTCTCGATGCAGCTCGTGCGCCTGTGTGAGACCTGACGCCAGCATGTTCCAGATATGATTTATCCTGCTTCTTCCGGTAGGCATCTTTTCGGGGTTGTAGCACAGATACATTTGGCAACCAAGCTCTCTGATAGCTACACCGCCAGAAGGACTCATACCGAGCATAACCACAGACAGAGCTCAGGGCTTTTTCGGTCCGTCACATGTGGCCAATCAATATATCGACGTATGAAGATTGACGCAAGCCGAGTTGGTGCGTCATCAAGGCCAACACAGCCCTTCTTCCTACTCAACAGGTCCAGCCCTGGGCCGTGGCTCCCGACATACGAGCAGGTATTGTCGCGCTGATAACAGTTGCCAAAGGATCCTAGATTTGGAACCTCAAGCAAGAGCTCTTGGGACGCAAGCTTGCAATGACTATGTTACTAAGGCGTGAACAGCTTCATGCTGTGGTAGAGCCAGGGAGCTCTGGTTTGAAAGACGAGCTTCCCTCTCTTTCCCTGAGCAGACATCAGATCAGTCCATAGGTTCGGCGGCCACTGAAGCTGTGCCACCTCTGCGGGGTTCCCACGTATGCAGCGAACCCAGAGCTGCCACACGTTGCATTGGAGGGGGGATGGCTCCGGTCCTGTGGAGAAGCCACAGTCCAGCCCTATGCGCCTGCGACAGCGAAATAGACGTCTGACAGGACTCTGTACATCACCACCAAGGACTGGAGTGAGAAGGAAACTCTGGAGACACTCGGGGGGGTGTTGGTGCGCCGTTCAGCAGGTCGGGTCGCCCCAAGCCCAAAGGAGTGCACAGCGCCGAAGCTGCCGCCGACCCTTCTCAGAACCTTCTTCGGTACAAGCTTCTGTCCGCTCGACGAAGCCGTTTAACGATGTTCCCCATGCAACTGTCAGTTCTCAAATCTTTACGGAGCTTCGTGCTCTGACCGCTAAATCCGGAGCTGCTGTTAATTCCAGTTCACGATGCAGACCCCCGGCGCTCTCGGAGAGAGAGAAAAGATTACTCAAATCCGACAAGTACCGGAGGTACGGGCGAAGCCTGCAGACATTGGAGTCAATGGAGGGCGTGAACCTGGACAGGCAGGCGATGTACCCAGAGCTGGGAGAGGTACTTCCATGGGTCCCTGCGGGGGAGCTTGCACATTTGAAATTCAGCAGAAAGGGACCGTTTTTCCTAATCAGGCGAATTTGCCCATTTTGCTGGATTCCCCAGGTCACACCCATGCCGCCTTTAACAGAGTCCTCCTCCGCCAAATTAGACGACGCCGGCTTTGGATGACTTATCGCCGACTATTTGTCATCGGGCTTGCCGTTTCGGATGCGCAACCGACGACATGCCACTATAGCATCGCAGGCGCATTCGCTTACTCATGCCCTTGCCATGGTCTTGTACGACGGACCCTGATCCGTGATGTCGCCGTTCATCACGAACTGCGTTGATATGCCTGGTGAACTTGCTCATTTGGGGAGAGGGAGACAGGGACGAGCAAGGGGTGCAATGACCGGCTCGTGCCTCGCGGAACCATCTCGCACTCGCAAGCTGCCTAATTAGGCACAGGCAGCTCCCTGCGCCCTTTGGAGGACACCCTCGAGCTTCATTGTCCCAAAACTGGGCAATGCATGTAGGTGGTGGCTTTGTTCCGCACACGTACCTTGCTACCTAGCGAGTACCAAGCGGCCAAGATGCCACAGGCCGACACTCGAATGTCGGGCAACTCTCTGCGAGCCCAGGCCGCGGCCAAGGCTTTCTCTGTGCTGTCATTGCCCGTCGCCCGCGCTACGAAAGGCCCGAAAAGAAACGTCAGGAATAGAAACAAGCAAGTGCTCCTCTGTCAGTCAAGAGGACCGCAGACGGAACACCGTCTCGTCTCACGCCCTTCCAGAATCCTTGTCTCTTCTCTCCGCCCATGTAACTTCACGTACCACACTTCGGGATTTGCTTTGCTGAGCCCGGTGTCTGCTTGAGATAACTAGCTAGTTGGCCGGCACGGGCCCGTCAGTCCGTTTTCGTCTTCGCACCATCAGCACCTTAAACCCGGATCTGTGGTGTCGTAAAGGCTTTCCTGGGAAAATGCGGAGGTACTTTTCCATTCTCGCGGGACCGCGCTAGTGCCGCGGGGGGGCCGCCAAGGGGTTCCTGTCCTTGTCCCTGTCTTCTCTCATCTCGCTCCTGTTTCCTTGGCTTTCTTTTGGGAAAGCGACGCGCTTGGACTGGATATTCACTGCTTAAGTCCGGCGTATTCCCTAATTAACCACAGGCATTGCGATTCTGGGAGCTTGGTCAGCTTGCTCTGCCTGCCAATGCTTTGGTATCAATGCCTTCAACTTGTCAAATCCGTTACCGCGAGTTATATGTAATCTTACAGACATCTTGAGAGCCTGAGAAGCAGCTACCGCTGATCTGGTCTAGGCCGGGGCGGAGAAGTTCTCTTCCCCTCAGGCTTTACTCTAGCAGGACAGAATTCAGTCTCACCTCACTTTGGGTCTGCCCTACCCGCCTTATGGGTGAACACTAATCAGGAATTCGGCCGCGGCACCCAGCCGCCTGTCGACATTCTCCTAGCATCCGCCCGCCGCGTCTCACCTCTGCACCTTGCAGTAAGGTTACTCTCGCAATCCTGTCCTCTCAGGGTAAGCCAGGATGACAAATGGGGGGACCAGCACATACGCCAGTGGCTTGTCTACGCCTCACTCGAGGAGGTGCGCTATAATATTACCGCACTGAAACGTTCTCGATGTACCGAGAGAGGGGAGAGTATACTTCACGCTTACCACACTCTTTCCCCCCATCCACCTTTCAACAACCGAGACCCTTGATACCGACTGTACGGACCCCAAGCCACCGGAAGCAAATCAGAACCAGCCCTCCACGTCCTCGGGTCGTGAGAAGTAGGGGTATCCCGCCTTCAACAGCCCGTGTTGTGATACCTAGGCATACGCGGTATTAGCGACGTCCCACTCGGGTCAGCATCACATCACACCTGCGAGGACACAACAAACGGCGTGTTCTCCGTATCGGGAGATCACGACTCCGCGGAGCTGGCACCCTAACCTTGTTGGTCGGATAACCCGCACGGCTGGGAAGCATGACCCGGATGCGGTATTCGTACATGCAGGTCAAGTGCCAGAGCCCGGTAGCTGATAAGCTGCATATCTCGGCAAAGCTCTTCAGTGCCGGCCGCGTAGAACCACACCGTGCTCCGGTCGGCGGCGGGGATTGGCCACGCCGACGACGGATAGATTGATGTCCCTTTCGCAGGGGGGCGGGGGGTGACCCGGCGCCGGTCGAATCCACAGATCTGGACCACTAGCAGTACCCCGGTGAAGAACGGCGAAGGGAGCCGCGGAAAAGCAGCAAGCGATCTCTATTCGAGGTGTGATGCAAGGGGTAATAACGAGCAAATATGATGAATGCAGGCATATCCTTCAGATCGTGAAGCCTAGTGCAGAGTCAGAGTACTAGGCTATGTAACCGCGTCGGGGAGAACTGTGCCGAGCGGCCGGACAGCCAGACCTCCGCACAGAGTCGAGTCGACAGCCGCTATGCCCACGAGCGTCAGGCCAAGCGGGATCTGCTTGGCCCGTGTGTTCCCGCTCGTTCCGTCTGTGTGCTTGCACGTGTCCTTCCCTCCTGCTGGCAGCTGGGAGCAGTCACGCTGACGGCGTGTGGTGCATGCAGCCGGCGCCTTGTGCCACGAATCAGCGGCGCCGCCACGAGCATTCCACACGAATCAACCAGCACCGTCAGCCGGGCCTCTCTAACGCATTTCCCGCAGACAGAAGAGCAGAAGAGAGAAAGTAAACGGGGCTTGGAAGGGACGGGTGGCTGCCGCTTGACCGCTCCGACAGCCGCCATGTGGCGGCCCCCAACGGGGAAGGACGCGCAGCGGCCGACTCAGGGGCTAAAAGGGATGCGGATGCGGTAGCCGAGAACGCATACGAATCCTTGCCATGAATCTTGATACCCGAAACGTCGAAGTGCCCTTCTCCCCTGAGCTTGGCCGACAGATGGCCGCTCTGCCGCCTTATCAAACAACGCTTCTGAGGTTCAAGGGGTGCGGGCAAAATCACCAGCGTGATAGCTCTAGTATCTGCATCCAAGGCTGCCACCTGCACGCAGGACAAGGGGACAAACGAGCACCCTGCCCCATCGAGCGGAGTTGGTGTATTTTGGGAACCTCTCATCGGGGCGTGCTGCCTCCTCTTTTCTAAATCGATCCTCTCTATCACAGCCATTGGATGGCTGTGACCCTGCGGGAATCCTCTCCCTCGTGAGCGGGCCCGCTAGGAATCGACAGCAAGCTAGAGCTGCGCCCACAACCGTTGGGGAGGATCCCAATGGCCATCGTCGAGTGGCTTGGACCGGGAGAAAGGGTTACCGTTGAAGCTGCGCGAGGTGAGAACCTTAAGCATGTCCCAAGCGGGCGTCACATTGGCCGCAACGCAAGCTCCCAGAGAAAT
The DNA here is from genome assembly GCA_030052745.1 of Pleurostoma richardsiae. NCBI lineage: Eukaryota > Fungi > Ascomycota > Sordariomycetes > Calosphaeriales > Pleurostomataceae > Pleurostoma > Pleurostoma richardsiae. The sequence continues at coordinate 302,699 of JANBVO010000006.1, forward strand.
GTAGCGGTATATGCGCACTAACCCCGTCCTCAACAGCAGGTGGTCAGCAGAGCCTGGGGGGGAGTGCATCAGCCGGGACTTTCTTGCCAATCGTGGCACCGTTTTGAAGCAGTTCCGTCTCGTAGGGCAAGCGAGTGTCTGACCCTCCTCGCACGACGTTTCTCATACCTGTACTTCTCCACCGTGACCGCTGCGCGAGGATAATCACACCTCCTGTGCTTCTGCTGGGACCACGTAGTTCGCTTGTGGCTCGTTGATTTGGCACCACTCAACGCGCCGATTGTTGGGTCCGATCCAAGGGTCGATCAATAGTCTGGTCCCTGGAGAGCTTTGGGAAATGGCGACTTCACGGGCCGCATAAAGGCGCCTGCCAACCTAAGGTACGAATCAGGGTGATGACAGCACTGAGCATGATGGTCACTCCAGCCCCCCAAGTGAGCCTGCCGCCGTAGGTATTAGACGGGTGGAGATTGACGATACTAGTGAGGTCGCGATGGCTTCTCTGAGGGGTAGGTCCACAACAAACTGGCCGCCTCGTGAGGAGTCTAGGCGCGCCCGGGTAGACATGCGGATGCTAGAGTTGGCGATCACCGCACCACAGTGGCGAGCGATGAAGTGCAAGTGGACTGGTATTTTACCCCCTCGAGCCCACTGAGGCATCTACCCCATAGCATCGTCTGGATGGCCATTTCAGGGGGCGTACCTAAGAATGATGAAGGAGGGGAGTGCTTCAACTGGGAATCGGAGCAGTCTTCCAGGTTCCGTACTCCCAACAGCTTTGGTTGCACCTATTTTCGATTATAGTCGTGTTCAATGGAGAGTGGATGTAGCGACTGAAGCATCAAGGGAGTCCCTGAATTCGTTCAATGAGCTCTGGGCGAATGAGAATGAGCAAACCCGGGCTGGATGATGGCCCCCCCCCCTCTTCAAACCATACCACTTTCGACAACAGTGATGGTAGCTAGTCATGACAACCAGGAGAATTGACTGCACCGTTGCAAGCACAAGCGGAAAAGATGCCACTAGAGCGGCCGTCGTGCCGAGCTCGCACTGCAATTCCCCAGGGGGAGAAACGATGAGCAAATTGCCCAAGCACCGGAGGTGTACTATGTGCTCGGTGGCTTAGAGCGGACGCGTTCGGCGCATCTCGCGCCGGTTGTCCCGCGCCTACGGCCATGATTGGTTTACTATGCGAGACCTGCACGGGGTTGAAAGGCGCCGGAGTGTCTGCTGCGCCCCCGGACGAGGTACGGCCCACCCGGGGTAAGGCGAGCCGACGGGCAACGGGCACCACTGCCTCACACCGCGGCAAGGCACCTGCGTTGAGCACAAGATAGAATGATGACAGGCTTACCGCGGCGGCCAAATGTCGGGACGCTTCTTGCCCGTTTGAGGCCGGGATAAGGCTGAAGCGTTGAGCTTCATGCATGAAAAGCGGAAAGACGGCTTGTTCAACCAGTAGCGTCTGTGGATTAGCTACCTGGAGAGGCATCAAGAGAGGGGATACGAGAGTCCGCTGCTGATTTGCTGCTTCACGGGGAAGAGGGGGGGTGGATGGAGGGTAATCACAGGCAGGCTAGGAGGAGCCTACTACGCAGCTGGCTACGGCAACCTGGGTGGCCACTGCATGGTCCTTTTCCCTTCAATTGGAAACCGGGCACTCAAGGACGGAGGGCATGATTCCAATAACACCCCTGAGCCTGTACCCGAGCGTGCAGATTCCCACCTCGGGAAGACGGGCCACTCCTTGGTTTCCCATTGTTTCGAATCCAAGCCGTAGTCCCGGTACCTTGCCGACCTATTGGTGCAACTCATGCTCTCGTTGACGCAGATTAGAATGTGCGAGGATGCGCCAAGTCTCGGAGTGAAGGTGCAGCGAGGACATCAGCGACAGGGTAGCATGTCGACTTCTGACCCCAGCATGAATCGAGGAATCAGACATGGAGCCCGTACAGACATGCTCATCTTCTGGGCATTCGAGAAAGAGAGTTGTGATTGCTGCTGACAATGTAAGCACTTTGCTTGGCTTGGCTCTCTGGGCGAGATGATGCCGTTTGTCTCTGGCGAGGTGATGAGAGATGATACCGAGTTAGGCAAGGCGCGGTAGGGCAGCAGGATCATAAGAGTTTGTCAGCACCCTGCAAGTCACTTTATGAAACACCCATTTCGATCGCCAGCACAACTCTGCCGGGATACTAGAGTGATGGCGAGAGAGGCAGAGACTACCAGGGGCCCTGCATAGCGCAAAGACGGCGCGTCGAGGACGTGGGATGGAAATAACCTCATCTCCCAAGCTTAAGCTCGAGACCGGCGGCCGCGGCGGAACTTCCGCGTTGTGGGCGTCGATTCATTGTGCTGAGTGCGTGTCTCCAGACGTTGTGGTTGTCTTATCGGAAGGCGGCTCCCGCTGCCCTCCGCCGACGTCTGGGTCTTAGCTAGCGGTACGTACCTCATTGGCAGGTGCTGCGATGTGGGCCAATCAGAGGCGTCAGTCTTGCTTGGTAAACGCATGCGCCCATAAATAGCAGCATCTGTCAGCACGTGCATGGACGGTCAACTGTCTGTCTGGGGATGGGGGCCGCTTGATGCCCCATTAGGAAATGCCCAAGCCCGAGGCTGTCACTTGCGACATCCTCGGATCTCGCCGGCCCTGCCCCAATGCTGTCGGCTGCGTCAGGCTCGCCTCTCCAGCTAATGACGGCTGGCCAGCGTGCAGCGCCTCTCGGCCCTTTTCATAGCCGGGCGGCCGCAATAGGCGAGGCATGGGCCGCCAGATGGTGTCGTGGGCGACTCATGCCCTCCCTCTCGCGCAGCAATGCTCTCCCAGAAGGTGGTGTACTTGCGAGTTGAGCCAAGCCTTGATGGCTTGAAGGATCGCAGCCACCTTTGGGACGCATTGCGCAAGTGCGGGTGTAGCCATTCAGAGCCGGACACGGCGATGTTCATTGTGCTTCTCGAAGGTCTGTAGGGCTGCACGCTCGGCAACCCCAAGAAGCGACCCCTGGCGCCGGCACAGCGGTATTCGTGCCGCACACTTGCACCGTTCATTGTGCTGGAGCAGATGCCTGTATGCACCCCTGTGCGAGTCGTTTCGCACGACGCCGTCTCAAGCGATCCTCTATCCTCGTGCCTTAGATATGTCACTGGGTTCCTGTCGTCCTGGCCTGGCAAACGGCGGGAATGATAATGGTGCCATCATCCAATACCTTAGGCTATTCTCGCCTCCACCTGCTAAGTGTGGCCATGACACTGACAAATACCTATTATCCCGGGCTTAAACCCGTCGATACTATCATTGACCATTTTGGGAAGCTTTCCTTACCAGGCCACACTAGGCCCCCAGCCATCCGCTTCTCAAATCAAGACGGGCCACTAATTGGAGAATATCAGCACAGGGAGCGAGACAGCGGTTGGAGCTTTCCCCACACGCCATCTCTTCACGCGTGTTGCTGGTTTACGATTCTCGCTTCTTCGCTTGCGGGTCTGCAGCAGCTAGGTGCAACGGCTGCTGGTTAGCTTGGCGACGCCGCCAGTATAGTTTAGTCAACTGGCTGGCGCCAGCACGAACGGCAACGTCGTACTGTTGCAATGAGCAGTGCCCCCCTGAGACATCATCCGTTCCGCTGCCGCGCTTGTCTCCAGATGGTCTGCTTCAGTACGAGCACCGTGCAAGGAGGAGAACCGGTGGTTTGTCTACCCTGGCATGCGTCGTGGAGAGCCAATGATCGGCCTCGTAGAGACGTCTTGCACGTCGGAACTGTTTCCACAGTGCACCGTGCACTCGTCGGCGGAACCGGTCGGCGATGTCTGACGGCGATGATTAGAAAGCTCCGTGACCCTGACAAGCAAACAATATTGAGTCCATTCCGGGTAGAGGCTCGCAGAAGAGATGGCACCTATTTTTAACAACTGAAGCTATCCTGATGCGGAGTTTGCGACTCTGGATGCGGCTGCACAGCATTAGAGAGACTCGGCGGCGGTAGAGTCTTCGATACTGGTTGGACGATAACCCTTTGGAGACCAGGATGATGATGATTCCTCAAGCGAGCAGCGACGGCCTGCCAATATGCGGTCATGGCACAGCTGCTCTTTGGTGATGATCTCCTTTCCTCCGCACGAGACCCAGCAATGCGCCTCTCAATGCCTCTCTGGGAAGACTTGCCCAAAGATGCAACAGAGAGTCCTAGCCGAGCTAGTGAACGATGACAAAATGACAATTTGACTCGCAAATTAGCCCTCTGGGTCCTGGAGGCCAGCCCTACGGAACGTTGGGGTCGACCAGGGTTGTGGGCGGTGACAGCAGGAGGAGCAAGCGGGGGGCGTCGCAAAACGTCAAGCACGACCCTTGTCCTTCGTCTTGGTAGGAGTGCCCGATTCGGGAATAGACACGCTCTCGCCGTCCTTGAGTTCAGTCTACCGCCGGCCGGTGCGATGGATGATACAGCAGCGGTGGGATTGGACTGGTTCGAGGTGTGTTGTGGTGTGTCTGCTGCAGCCCAGAAATATCCCGCCGCTTTAGTCGTAAAGCAATGTGAGCAAAATTAGCAACGCAGGCTTGGTGTGGTTACCTCGCGTGTATTTTGCCCTCTTTCTCTCCGTCCTCCGTTTTGCTACTCCGTCGGACAGGGCAGACTAACACCAACCCGGGTATGTACCTCAAGGTCGCAGGGTACCACTCTCCAGTCTCCAATTCCCCCGCTGCATTCTTTTTGCAGCTCCGTGCATCTCCGTGTCTTCTCCAACCACACACACTCCAGAGGGAGACGGCTCGCTCTAAGCTGTGACCTTATTGCGGCCCTTCGTAACTCGTCCCATCCGATCCCAGCACTTCCATTCGGTTGGTACCTTCCCGATACCCCTACGCTGGCTCTCATGCAGCCCAGTCTCGTGCAGGGGGGGGGTGGAACGGAATTGCCAGAGGGTACCTGGCGGTACACGGCCAGCGTCCATCCTGTCCGGCGTTCGTCGTAAACTGAGGCGCTGCAACCAGCCCGCTGCAGTTCTCGTACGTCGCGGTCGCGCTCCGCTATTCCCAGGCAGCACAGCAGAGAGCCGGCATTCCGAGTGTCTACGAGATTCCGGGCCACGACACTTGTTCTGGTGGGTACCTGCTTGTATCTGCCCCATTCCCAGCGGATCCTTCCTCGAGTTGGGTACAGGTAGCCCGCTTGTACGCTCTGCGGTACTCTACAAGCGGTACGGTACGGAGTTGGGACAGACAAAACGCACCATAACGTTGCATTTAGCCCTCTTACTGCTGTGCTCCCACACTTCCTCCACAAGGCTACAAGGTACATCGCCCAGGTCCGGCCAAGTCACCAGGGCCCTGCACAGTACCTGGGAGACATGGGAGGCCGGGGTGCCCTTTTGCTGTGCAAGCGTGCAGGGGTAGCACAGCAGAAAGGCGGCAGAGGTACGTACCGGACCTTTCGTACCTCTCTCGCCTTGTACTTCCGTACTTGTCTGTCCTTCATCTTCCTGCAGAATCCTTGCAGGGTTCTTCGCGTGGATGGGCTGGGCTGGTGGAGGGGTGTGCCGGGGCGTGTGCGAAGAACAGACGAGCGACGGTACATGGCCGATGCGCAAGCCTCCTCCTCCGCCTGCTCCTCCCCATCCATGCTTCTTGGAGGGATGGGGGAGCTGTCTCCGGATATTTAATAAAGCTTCCTCCCACCGCTCCCACCATCTCGGGTCCAGGCATCCAGCCCTTCTTGTTCTTCACGAGAATCTGTCTTCAGCCTTACAGCTTCTCTCCAACCTTTTTCCTGACATCTACCCAAGAAGAACAGCTTCACAGCTACCCAAGTCTTCCCCAATGTTTGCCATGTCTCAACAGTATGCCTACGCGGCAGCGCCCGCGCCGAGACAGTACTCGGGCCAGGGCACCAGCAGCGCCTTCAGCGCCTCTGCCAATCCGGATGAGGACTGGACCAAGATTTCTGATCTCGCCGAGCGAAGGAGGATACAGAACCGCATCGCCCAGCGCAACTACCGTAAGTAGCCCGCCTCCCTCTGCCACCAGTTCCCGTGGGAACAGACCACTGAGTCCCCATGCAGGCAAGAAGCTCAAGAGGCGCCTGGAGGACCTCGAGAGGCGCGCGGGCACGTCGGACGGAGCTTCGTCGTCTTCCTCGGAGAAGCAGGCTACTTCATCCAGTAAGAGCACCAAGAAGTCGCCAGCCGCGCCCAAGGCGCCCAAGCCCCAGCCGCAGACGCACCAGATGGTTGCACCCACCAAGCCCATGGCCCAGGGCCAGTTCACGCCCCCAATGCACCACGACGACGAGTTGCTCTTCCCGCCCACGTACGACGACCGGGAGCGGTCCCACACGCCTCCCTTCCTGGCCTACTCGGCCTACCCGCCCCCGGACGACATGCTGCTTGCGCCCTACGGTGGGACGCAGCCCTACCGGCCCCTGACGACCGAGGCGTACCCGGAGTGGGTAGCCACGACCGTGCCGGTGACGCTGCCCTCCATGACGCACTTCAGCGACGCCGTCAAGCGGGAGGGAACCTTCCCTGGGGAAGAGTCGATGTCGCCGTACTCTATGAACTACGGCTACTTGCCTGGGATCGACATGAACGGTCCCTCGCCCTACGATTCCAACCCTCATGTGAGTTCTTTGCGCCACCTCCCACCTCCTCATTCCTCCTCCTACCGACCGTGAGAGGGATACACCCACATACACACCGAGAAGATACAAGAGAAGAGAGACCTGCGGTTGCTGATGCGCGAGTCCCCGGCAATAGACTCCTCCTCTGTCGCACTCCTTCGACCACTCCACCACCTGCTCAGACTCGGGCTACGAGTACCCGACCACGCCACTGTCCATGCCTGGGTCGCCCGGCATGGTGCACCACCAGTGATCTGACGGAGACAAACGGCTTACGGAGAGAGAGGCGGTGGGAATGTCATTCCGACATCAAGTATCATGTTTACGACCAAAGGGCAACGATCAACTGGGTGGGAATATCCTCGGGCATGTTTGAGATTCGGGTATCTCAGACTGGGAGTTTTGACGGCGCAACTATCTCTTTTTACACTTCTTCCTCTGTCAGGATCGAAGCGCTCGACCCTGCGAACCCGGGAGATTGGCAAAGGGCATGACTTGGCGGAAAAGTCGGGCGGGGAGGGGCGGACATGTCGATTAACGCGTGTTTCTTGGTGGATTCTATATATACTAGATGGTCAAACCCTCTCTCAAAGAGCCGGTCGTTCGGGCGTCACCGGCTCTGTATAGTCACGTTTATATTCGAATGCTTCTGTAACCAACCTACTTTCTCCCGCTTGTGATGATTCCCCCAGCTAACACCCAGAATCGTCCTGCTGACATGTGGCCGGACATCCTACGCTTTCCGGCGGCTTACGTGCTCGCTAGCAGCCCTACGACCGTTGGTGACAGCTTACGATTTCCCAGCGATGGGGATAAGGATCTGACATAATCTGTCCGATCGGTTCTCAGTGGCGCCCTTTGCTGGGCTTCTCCCAGGACTGCCCAACATCGGAGCCCGAGTTTCAGCACGCTCTCTCCATCTCTACGCATTGTCTCGCCATGTTTACGTCGCAGCGTCCGATGCAAAGCGGATGCGCCGGATCTGTGTCCACGCGGCGCTCGGGCGATCAGGCTGTCCGCTCTCCGGAGGAGGAAGCCGAGCCCCCAGCGGAGCCTCGCTCGCCATGGGTAGCTAACAGGCAGCGTGGCTTTACTCTAGGGGTAAATGAAGGGAAGGATCGAGAAGAAAGACGACGAAGCCGCGACAAATGTCCAAGGGTTGATGAATCCAAAAGGAAGCAGGCGGAGCAGGGGAGGCTCGCATCTTCCTTCCTCCATTTTGCGGTCCCTGGGGAAGCTACTGCAGCCTGCACCAGCAGCAAGTTTGGATTGCGCGTTGCGTCCTTCCTTCGGGCGCCGCAGCCTTTCTGGAACACGCAACCTCGGTTCTGCCCAAGTCGGGCCTTTGGGTGCGCCTTGGCTGGCTCTGAAGTGCACTTTTCTTGACCACTGGGCGTATCTGAAGGGGGAGCGGGGGGAGTAGGGGACGTGGACCTAGAGGCATCCAGGTGCGATCGTATGGTAAGGCTCAAATCCGTCCGTGCCGTCACGTACTGTGGTGTACGGTGTCAATCCCCATGGATGTTAATCTCCATGGAGAACAAGGATCCACATGAATGCCGTGCAGAGCGGAGGATTGCGGGCAAAAAGAGAGGGCCCAGGGGAGGAAGGATTGTGAAGGAAGTGCGCCGGCACGAGATGCTGCGCCAAGCGTCTTAATCCAAGATAACAATGGCCAGTTTCCGTCCACGAATCTAGTTGCCAAAGGTATTTGAGTTTGTGTATTCACTGTGTTCTTCGCATAGGCGAGTCCTACCATCGTCGTATTGTAAATTGTCAATCGCTATGCCGCATATGGCAAATGCTCGCATCCTTCCACTTTAGCTCGGACTCTCCCTCTCTGAAGGGCAGGATGCCAGGATGCGCACACGGAATTCCGCGCGAACCTCTTCCCATTGGCACAGAAAATTCGAGACCACTTCGAGTGCCGACTGGAACGACCCGCTTCGATTCCTTCAGCGGGGGGGTACCAAGAAAGATCGCTTGTTAGCTGGGCGTGTGTAACCAGGCGGAATAGACGAGTCGAGCGAAGGATCAGGATGCCAGGCGTCGCCAATTCCGTGCCGACGCAAGCCCCGCCGACACGGAGCCGGCAAAGCACCGCGGAGGGGCTGGTTGCCAGCTGTCGAGGGTTGGGCGACGCAGGATATGTCCCCTTTAGGAAATGTATTCATCCGAGGGACGGACAAAAGATGGCAGCATTGCCACGAAGAAGGATCTCCCTGGCGACCATGCGAGAGAGAAAACGAAGAAGCACCCTTGTTGAAACCCGTTTTCGATGCCATCTGCCGCAAGGATGAGCCAAACTGTGTGCCCGGACACCTTCCCAGTTCGGCCACTTTGACGAGGACGGGGAGAATCTGCGAGCCTAAACGATCGCGAGCAAACCGATCCACGGACGCGAAGCCACACCAGTGCCTCGGACCCCTGAATAGGCTCCAACTCCCGATCAACTAGAGCGGCGTCTGATAGAGATGAATCCCTCGTGTATTGACCCAGATCCGGCAAGGGCCCTGAACATCGCTCCGACCAGGGCCACGCAACCAAAGGATCGCCGGGCTTCATCACGACCGACTGACCTCGGGGCTGGTTTCGCGGCAGATGCAGACCTGGCATTCGGCCCCCAAATATAGTAACTCGGCGTCTGGCCAATGGGGACGCACCGTCGGCGTGTCCGAGCGTCAACCTCGTGATACACGATTGGCTGCGCCTATCAGCGCCTGCGTCTGCTGCGGTAAACAAATCCAATTATAGCCTGCAGCGCGCAGTACGAGTCCCGCATTTTAAGCGTTGATGACCTCATTATTGGTTCGTCGGAGGAAAGGCCGTGATGGGACGAAATATCGATCTGTCAAAGGTTTGATAGCGCCGACACAACCCTGGAGACCGTGAATGCAAGATTCTACCAAGGAGAAGGACTTGTTTCGGGTCCGAAAGCGAGACTAGGTGACAGGATTGCCCCAGGACCGAGCAAGAGGACGTAGCCAGCAGGGATCACTGTGCGCCGGAGTTTCCGCACTTCGAAGCTGTCATAGCTCCGAGTCGGGCCTCGGAATTTAGAATTGCTCCTCCTTTTGCCTATCATCATGTCGTGGTCTCCGTCGTCCTCCGACCGTTCCGGCCTCCGTTACATCTTTGGAGGAGACAGGTGTGTCTCATACCCAGTTATGCCTCTGCAGCCCACTGGGGGTCCCCTGTATTTTGGCCCTGCCTTTGTCCAAGCTCTTGCGGGACCCCGCGTTGCTCAGTACCCCGGACCGTTAATAACAGCATTTTTCTCTTTCCTTCCGGCACAGGCCCTGGGATGCCAGTCAATGGACAGCCTCCGACGACCGCGTCCGCGGCGGGAAGTCGCGGTCGAGGCTCACCTCTAACGCCGACGGCTCTAGCGCTACCTTCTCGGGCCACCTTGATATCAGCACCCTCGGGGGCGCTGGGTTCGCCTCCCAGCGGACCAGGGATAGTGGTCTCGAGTGGGACCTCTCGGGTTACGACGCCATCGTGCTCGACGTGGCGGAGGCGGACGGCAAGAGGTACACCCTGACTCTGAAGGATACCGTGCTGCCGAGGAGGGGCGACGGCCGCGAGCAAAGTACTGTCAGTTGGGAGTATGACTTCGTCTGCGGGGACAGCACTACCGCTGGAGAGGGTGCTGAGAAAGTCGTGATGAGACTGGTGGATTTTCGGCCAACGTATCGGGGAAAGCCGAAGCCCGATGCAAAGCCGCTGGATGTGAGGCATGTCAAGAGGATCAGCTTTATGATGCGGAGGTATGTTGCACTGGTACCACTTGAGTAGCCTGCTTTTTGAAGACCTTGGGGTACTGATCGCTTGTACTCGACAGTTTCTTTGGGGACCAGGAGGGAGATTTCAGCTTGACGATACGATCCCTAGCCGCGACGGATAGTGCGTCAAGGGACAGTTCTCTGGACTCAGCTGTGGACCTCAAGGATAGCCGCGAGGACGAAGGACAGTCCACTGGCTTGTATGGTCAAGGATGGCTCTCCTGGCTCTGTGGCCGGAGAGTCTGAGACTGCACGTCGGAGGAATGGTATGTCGAAAGGAAACGCTTCATAAGAACCTCTAGCCCTAACCTGTGTACGATGCCCTCTACGCTATTTGTACAGCCTGTTAAAATGGATAGACAAAATGAGGAGTTTCATTAGCAATGACCATTCAATAACGGCGTCAGATGTCTAAATCGCGAGTCTGCCAGCCCTGTGGAATGACGACCCTTCGGACGAAGCTTAATATCAATAAGCTTAAAACAACCCAAACGCCCGGATTAGATGGCTGACCTCGACGGTTTCCTCCCAAGCCAACTGACAGACCCAATATCCAGGGGCTCATCAGCCCCGTCCTCCGCGCACCGTTAGACATGCCATGACGAGACAGATGCTGTTACAAGCACGCATGTGCAGGTTGAGTCGAAGCGCCCAAAATGAGATAGGAGGTTGAAATCACAAGATGTAGGGTATCTATCGCTGATTTACGCCACAAATATGTCAACGAATAAGGCAGCCAAATATGTCAACAAGGAAAGGACAACAGCAAACACCCCCTGCACACAAAGAGGACTTTCCTCAGAAGTGATCCGTATGCGTCGCGCTCCCCAGCCTCGGCTGCACCTCCGTGAGCGGCGCATGCTGCTCCGCCGAGTCGCCCAGCCCGTCGTCCGTCTCCCTCATGATGTCGTCCTTGCGCCCGACGGCCGGCCAGCCGCGTTGGCCCTTCCTGGCCGCGGCCTCCGCCTCGGCGAGCCACCTCTTCCACTGCGCCGTGCCGGGCGCCGCCCCGCTGCGCTCGACCCACCCCGTGCGCCGCGTCTCCCGGACGGCGTACCACAGCGTGCGCGTGTAGCTCTTGGACCCCTCGCGGGGGTCGCGCGGGTCCGTCGCGCCGTGGGCGCCGCTGGCGTCGGCGGGCGTGACGTCCCGCCAGCGGTAGCGCGACAGGTCCCAGAAGTAGCGGCGCGGCAGCAGGCCCATGGCCCAGTACAGCCCGTTGAGGCCGATGTAGCCGACGCCGACGAAGACCTGCATCCGGAAGGAGCAGTTGCCCAGCAGCACCACGCCGACCATGAGCATGAGCGTGCCCAGGCCCATGAGCAGCCGGTACAGCCGCCCGCCGACGCGGTACTCGCACTCCTCGGTGCCGGAGTACAGCTCCCGCGCCACGTCCTCGGTGCAGCGCACCAGCACGAAGGCGCCCTCGCGCGTGCGGATCACGACGTCCCCCTGCGGCACCTTGTTGGTGTGGCTGCGGTTCATGAGGATCGGCCGCCACCACGACGCGTAGCCCACCACGCTGCTGGCCAGGCCGAGTAGCCCGATGGCCGCGATGGCGGCGCCGTCGTGCCAGTAGCCGGCGGCCGAGAGGAGCGCCACCGTCAGCAGGAAGGAAAAGACCGAGAGGACGTGCACGGGGCTCCAGAACGCCGGCGGCACGGCCGGCCGCTGCGCCGTGTTGGCCAACGTCGGATTCGCCATGAAGTCCGTCATCTTCTCCTGCACCGTGCGCCGCCGCGCAATACCCGGGGTCGGCGCCTGCCCGCCCTGCTCCTCATCGAGGGAGAACGCCACGCTAGCGCCTGTGGCGAGCGTGCCCGACCGCCGGGCATCGCCTTCCTTCTCTGCGGCGACGTTGCTGTTCGAGCCCGACGCCGAGCCGGGGATGCTGGCTCTGCGGCTCGAGAGCGCCGAATCTTGCCGGCGGAAGACCCTGCTGAGCCCGGAGCCGGTGCGGCCACCCCCCGCGGAGGTGGCGCTAGGAGGGACGACCATGCCGCCGGCCTCATTCAGGTCGCTGTGCCGGATCTCGAGGACCTTAAAGGCGAAGGCGGGCAGCTCGTCGAGGGGCTGGATGATGTTGGCGAAGAAGCCGACGGTGTCGAGGACGACGCCGCCGTAGACGCCGGCCATCTTGGCCGTGGTCTCGGGCATGCGCGCCGGCCGGGTGGGCTTGAGCAGGGCCTGGGGCGCCGGCAGGATGCGAGGGAGGAGGCAGAGGAAGGAGGCAGTGATAGCCTGCGAGTGCTCGGCCATGCTACTCTCGCCGATGACAGCCAGGAGCGTCACGACATCAAGACGCCAACCCGGTGAGTCGTTGGGGCCAACGGGGAACCACTGCGACACGCCCATGGCGAAGGACGCAGGGCCCAGGAGCTCAGTCGGACGGTAGAGGAAACGAGGGACGTGGGTTGCCGTTGGCTCTGAGGCACTGCCACAGCCAGGAAGCTTGCAACCCGCACCGGCGTTTAGGTTCCTAGGAATTTTCTTAGGAGTTGCTGAAACAATCGAAACTCAGACTCCCAATTCTGCTGAGGCTGTCTCAAAGGTTGCCCCGTCTCGCGCTAGGCTCTAAAGAGGACGAAGCTGAAGAAGAGGGGCGGCTTAATCGTCGAAGAATATAAGAAGCCGCCGACTGATGGGAGACGGAAGGGCAGAATCCTTAGAATCTTTAAGAGGGAGGGAGAAGCAGGCAGCAGAGCACGAAGAGATGAGTGATAGAAGCAAAAGCCTCCATCGTGATCGACGGGGAGCAGAAGGAGAGTCGTCGTCGATCCGTTGAGGTTCGGGAGTATGCAGGCTGTGCCGCCGGCATGGTGCTATAGGAGCATGGAGGGGCTGAAGGCGGCTAGGGCATTGGCAGAGGCATCCCACGTTTCTTGGGGCACTGCATGGATGTTGTGGCTCAGCTAATTGATGTATCGAAACACCAGACAGATCTGATTCAGCCCCCAATTCTGCCCTCCCTCGTGGTCTGTCCTGCGTCATAGGACATTTTTGCTGGTTTCGGCCTTGTTACACTTCTTGGATGCTGTTGGTGTCAATACAGGGAAGAAGTATGATGGTTCAATACGACGGGGCCTCACATGGAACAGCCCAAGGCCAGAGCCAGGCCGTTTCCTTTAAGTTTTGTCAAACTGACCAAGCCAGGCGGCCCTAGGCCCTCCAGGCGTGTTGGAGCCTGGTCTCAAGTCGCCACAGGTAAGGCTGTGACACAGGAGACGCACAGAGACGCAAAGCACCGTATCTATGTGCGATGATATGCTAGGAAAGGTGCCTGCGAAGGTTGGCAAGTCGTAAGGAGACCAAGTCCTTATACATCTCTTTGCGTCTCTCATTTATCGTTGCCTACCTACCCACATATGCGACACCACTTCCTGTACTCTGCGACTTAGCTGTCGCGATTTGCGAGAGCCTTGCGCCCTGCACAGTTGGTCGAATTGATCCCCGATGGCCAACGTGTCCCTAAAGCCATCCTTCGCCCCAACACCCAATTGTCTTGGCAATGAACCCTCTCATCCACATGAGGTTTGTGGAGCCTCGAGCTCTTCCCGCTCGTCCGTTTATTGCCTTCGCGAATCCAATTCAACTCCAACTCAACTCCGGGAATCATAGCCCAGCCGACTCTTGTCATGACCTCATCGGGCACGTAGATACGTAACATGATGCCAAACCGAACGCCAAAAGTACAAGCAAGACAGTAGAGCGGCTAGATCACAGAGCCCTCGCCGCCTCAGATGCCTCCTCTGCTTCGTCCAGTTCCCGGATCTCCCGCTCCAGTTCCTGCAGGTTTGTCTCCCCGTAATCCCGCAACACCCTTTCTAGGAAGTCGTCCCATAGCTCTTCCCACTTCGCAGAGACTAATTGTAGCTCCTGTTGCGACATGCAGGCATGCTGCAGACTCCACTGTACGAGCTGTTTCCAGCCCCATAGAGTCATGTCTGACTTGCCTACCATGACTTGGTAGAAGTCGTGGGACAGTGTCGACCTGGGAATTCATGTTAGCTAGAAGTATCCTGGAGTCTGGAGAGGATACCACCATACTTGAAGAGCGTGCCGTTGTCGCTGTTGACTGTGCAGTGAACATCATTCGCAAGCAGGTTGTACATGGCGTGGCCGTTTATCCTCGGCGTCAGCCCAAGGACTTCGTTCGATATGGGACAGACTTCGAGGCAGATGCCTTGCTTCTTCATCTTCTCCATAATGTAGGGATGCCGTGCTAGAGCAAAGCCGTGGCCGATCCGCTTGGAGTTGAGAAGCAGGGCATCCACCAAATTCCCGTCTGTCTCATTCCCCATGTCCAGGGTCTCTCCGCAGTGGAAGAGGAAAGGTATCTCCACGTTCTTCTCTTGGCATTGCCGTCTGAACCAGAGAAATTCCTTGACGAATGCCTTGAGTGGACGCCCCTTGGACTCCTCTCCAACAAGATCGTAACCTGGAAGCGGGTATTAGCAGCCGTCTGCTGGTCCACATTCGAAGTAGGGGCTGCTTACCGACGATGAGACTTGCAAACTCCTTGCTCAGCTTGAATCTCAGACATTCTTCCAAGGAGTCTTGCACCTGCTTATTAGAAAATGATCGAGGTGTGCAGTAGATGACCCTGAGGCCGCCGAAGTACCCGTGGCTCCGCTCCTGGAAGGCCTCGTACTCCTCCTTGATGATCCGCAGAATGCCTTCGTTGTCGATCTGCGTCTCTCCGTCGTCGGTCCAAAGCTGGTTCGTCGACATGAAATTTGGTCTGATCTCGGCCCATTGGATATTATCGTGCACAAAATGCTCAAGGCACTTGCGCGTATACTGACGATACGCTCTCTCGTAGTTGAATAAGCCCTTCATCATCCGTGTCCGCCCGTTGAATTTCGCCCACGCCCTGTCTTTTTGTTAGCTCTACTAGGTACTAGATGTGGCGTGCAGTGAATTTTGATCACCCAAACTTACCCATCCACCGTTTGAAGCCAGTCATGGGCTTCTTCCTCTTGGAATTCCACTTTCTCGATCAACCAACGGTCCACTGAGCATCGCTTATAGTGCTTCGGGAACTCCCGGATGAAGTCCTGGAACTTCATCGTCTGCCAGGCCTTGTATTCTTTGTCGAAGAGATTGCCAGGCCTCTCCTTCCCCACGGCGGTGATGTGGAACTGTATCTCACACTTGTTGTACGCGAGGCAGTCGTTATCCGTTGTCAACGGTATGCTGCTGGTGATGAACATCCGATCCATATCCTTGGCGATATCAACCAGCACGGCGGGATGCAAGCACGCATTGAAATGAATGTGGAGATGTGCGCCCTTTGGCATCAGGTGCGCGAGTCTCAAGAGCTCAGTCTTGTCGATGAGATCCTTGTTGTAGAGGAAGTGGTCGCCCGGGAACCGAGGGTGGTCCTGGCCGCCAAATCCCATGCGCGTGCCGCGAAACGTCTTCTGCGCATCGATGTGCCGCAGTCTCTGGATGATTGCGTTGACTTTGACCTCCTTCTGAGTAGCTTCTTGCTCGTAGCGCCATCCGAAGCTCAAGGCTCCCTCGCGATTCAGCGTCGCCGCGCGCGTCCGCTGGTAAGAATCCAGGAGACTCGCGAAATCCTGATTGGATTCAGATCCCGCCTTGAACCCATTTGGCCAGGACGAACCACGCTCGAACTGCACGTCATAGTCG
The DNA here is from genome assembly GCA_030052745.1 of Pleurostoma richardsiae. NCBI lineage: Eukaryota > Fungi > Ascomycota > Sordariomycetes > Calosphaeriales > Pleurostomataceae > Pleurostoma > Pleurostoma richardsiae. Next base: position 318,753 of record JANBVO010000006.1, read on the forward strand.
TGCGTCCTCCGATAAAGCTCGTGGTGCTGTTTCTGACGCTTGGCGCTGCTGGCCGCCTCGACCCTGCGGTCAATGATGGCGTCCAGCGCATCTACTGTATCGTAGTCCATCGCGCCGTTTCCGATTTCCCGCCTATCCCTGGGGACCTCACCGTTTACGGTGGACTTGCTGCCGTGGGTGTCAGCAGTTGGTGCGAGATGAGGCTGGTATTTGTGAGGGCTCGGCCTGACTGGAGAGTTTGCAACCATGAGAAGGTCTTCCGTTTTTTCGGCATGGTCCGCAGTGTCTTCCTTATCATCGATGTTGCTGCTATAGGCAGTCCCCATATGAGTAGGAAGAGGCGCCGGTGAAAGATGGCGGGAGCCTTGTGGGCGGTCTAGCTGCGGCTTAAATGCTGTGTGGAGCTGAAGCCTGTGAATCTGAATACACGGTCGCGCGATGAAGCTAACAGTGCCAAGTACACGATCGGCTACAAAGACGACGTCAAAGAATGTGAAGCGATCTATGAATAACTGCCAACGGCAGCATAAATAGGGTGACGGGTCTTTTTGTAGGCCTCTCAAAGAACCAACCCGATAAGCCTGTCGTGAGTGAGTGAGAGTGAGGGCTGCCGCATGCGCCGCGGTCACTTGGTGCTAGACAAAGACATCCTGCGAGGATTCTGGCAGGCAGGCTGGGCAGTCGAGGGCTTGGTTGGTCGCCTGAGGAATCGGTCTGACAGGGGCATTGATGGCAGGGTACCCAGGTAACCTGGTAACTCAGGTAATCCTCGACTGCAGAAAGTCGGACTCCATAAGGTACTGGGCGCGGGGTCCTTAAACAAACGGTACGTACCTCCGCTGCCTGCACTTCTTAAAGAGGCGCTAGTCCGGAAACGGCCAGGGCGGTGGCAGTGTCCACCCCTCCTGATTGGCTGACTCCGATAAGGCTGACTGCGTCTCCGCTAACAAACAGCTGGTTGCCTCTTCAACTTCATCCAACTTGGGGGGACTCATCCCACACAGTACACATTCACTTCCAGGCTCATTGACAGGCCATGCTAAACTCTAATCCAACAGTGAAACAACAAAGATGACCTCTTTTGCGGCCTTTTCCTGATGAACCCTGTCTTTTTGGATCCTGATGGATCCTCCTTTTTTCTCTTTAACAGACCTTCAGCACGCGGTTGGCCAACACGTCTGATCAGTATATAGCTCCTTCGGGACGCTCAACAGACAATTCTAAAGGACTGGCGTATTCTTCTCTGCAAGCGGTGTGGCGTCGTCCTTGTTCAAGACTGGAGGTATAACCGACGACTGCGCAGTCGAGAATAGATGATGTAATGTCCTCGTGTTATGCCCACCTCTGCAGCTTGCCTCATATGCTATCCTGGTCAAAAGACCCATAGCTATCCGATTCAAAGCCTGAGCCTCTTTTGGATGAAAATATGCACCTCATCAGCTCGATTGATTTCAGTGAGTATATCGTCAAGTGGCCGTGTCTAAGCGCACGAGTATCCCTTGGCAGTGGATACCTTGATTCTCGTGTTGGTTCCTGCGCCATCGAGCGAGGCTCATCGAGGTTTGCTCACACGCGCGGAGTCCGGCATGACAGGAGCGGGTGGCTGACCCGACAGATCGGGGAGTGTGGGCCAGTCCTCGGAACATGTTAAACGCCTTGGGTTCCGCCTTTATATCAAAGATCAGCTTGGTGACTTGCTCGCTTCCGTGGCTCTTTAGAACTGAGCCTCAGTAGATAGTGGCAAAGACTGAGCATGGGTGACTACCCACAACGGTCAAAATGTGAACACGGAGCTGCTAGGACGTATTTTATGGCTTGCAGGCTAATCGAGTTATCAAGGCACGCTGTGACTGAGCCACAGTCACTATGTGCTTCATGCTGGTCTTGGGGTCAGTCACTATAATGTTACGAGTTCTGAGAATCTGCGCATGTCTCTTCGAATTAGGCCTGTCACTTCAGAATGACTACAGCTGAAGACATGAATTTGATGGAGTTATCTCTCAAGTCAACCCATGTTACGTTTAGAAGATCATCATAATTCGAGCCTCCTTTTAGTTTATTGGCTTGTGCTTGCTTTGAATACATGCCAGCACATGAGATTCGACACTTCACTGCGTTAAAGACACGTTGTCGAGTTATGACGCCTAAAATCGATCATTCAGGATTGGCTTTTGAAACGTGGATTACGAACGCATGAACAACATGAGAGAAACACGTTCGAAACCGTAGGATTCCCTTGAAAGCTATAAACCCCTTAGACTCCTAAACTCATCAGTCACCCTTTCAGTAAAGTTTGGCTGAGTCGACTATAACAGCTTGAAACTGGAATGTATACGGGTGGAGACGGTGATCTAGATATAGTCATGCCGTTCAAGCCTGAGCGCTCGCGACAGCCAGAAATATCCTTTTGGATGTGCATGTTATTTCCACTAAGAAGAGCAAAACAAGTGACTCTTCCAATCTCTACGATTGAATAGTCCCCAACAATCTCGACCATGTCGGTCTTAACGCCTCTAAACTTTTCCCTTCCCTACCAAAAGCAGACACCTCGCTAAACTTTGGATATAAGACGGACATCTATGTCTATAAACGGCGAGGTTGGACCGCTTAGCAGGCAGACTAGATAGCCAGCAGAGACTCGCTTTAACGAGCCTGCCCTCATCACCAGACTGCTTTAGTCATCAAACTTGATACCGTTGCGAGCATTGGTATCGATCCGTCCACCCCGGTAGCTCCCACGCTTCTTCTTGTTCTTCTCCTTGGTGAAGCCCTTGCCCTTAGTCACAATTAAATCCTCGTGCGCTTTCATGCCCCAATCGTGAGCGTTGAAAGAGTTGTCCTGTAGCCGCGGGTCCACGGCGATGTTTTTCGGAACGCGCGAGAATGGCTCATTCTGTTTCTTGGCGGGAGGATCGTGCTTCCCCCGGTTGTTGGCCTTGATGGTCGCCGGGTCGGGAGGAAGTGGCGCGAAGGTGGAGACAGGGAAGATTTGGGGTGACGTCTTGCCCACGGTGGCAGAGGTGTCAGAGCCGTTCTTGATGGGAGATGCGCTCCGCTTCTTTGACTTGGACTTGTCCTCGTCATCGGACTCGGAATCTGAGTCCGAGGAGCTGCTGTCGCTACTGCTCTCGCTTGAAGAGTCTGAATCAGGCAGAGGCACCTTGGCGGCCTTGTCATCCTCTGCTTCGGAGTCTGAGTCCGATTCAGAATCAGAGTCAGACTCGGAGGAAGACTCGGAGTCGGAGCTTGAAGACGACGAACTGTCCTCATCAGCAGCCCTTGCCCCGGATTTCACTTTTGCGCTCGCTTGAGGAGCCTTGTCGGCTTCGGACTCCGAGTCTGAATCAGAGTCGGAGCTGGAGTCAGACCCAGAGGAGCTCACAGCGATCTTCTGCTTCTTCGCCCGTGGCTGTTCATCCTCCGAGCTGGAATCTTCTGAACTGGATGAGTCGGAGCTGTCTGAATTGGAGCTGGAGTCGGACGAATCACTGTCGGATTCTGCCTTTCGCTTCAGCGTGTTGACGGACTGCTTGGTGCCAGGCACAGTCACAGTCGTCTTGGGCTCCGCCTCAGCCTCACTGTCGCTTTCACTGTCGCTGTCGCTGTCGCTGTCACTGCTGCTTGAGCTATCTGAGCTTGACGTATGCTCTGCATCCTTCATTTCCACATCGCCACCCTCCACCTTGCTTTCGGAAGAGTCCGAGTCTGAGCTAGACGAGTCGCTGTCGCTAGAGGTAGTCTCGTCGGCCGCCTTCACCGCCGTCTGCTTCTTGGTGGTGGGCTCGTCGTTGAGCTTGAGAGTCGCATTCCAGGCCTCGTAGACGCCGACGAGGCCTGGGCTCTGAGTGCCGCTCTTTGTGCCTGCCGCCCAGCCATTCTGGTTTCGTTTCTGCTGGAAGGCAGCATGGGCGTCCGTGAAAGAATGGTCAGAGAGGAAGGACTCGACGAGGTCGAGCAATTGGGCTGGCGGGGCCTGCTGCGAAGGCTTCTTGGGCGCTTTGGAGCTCGAGGGCTTCTTGCTTGACTTTGACTTGGCCATGGCGGTGTCGCTCGTGTTCGACGTGAGCTTCGAGGTCTTTGAGGAGTTGTTGCCGAAGAGCCACGCAGGAGGACCGGTCTCCGATCCTTGCATGAGAAAGAAAGAAAATTCCGCGTCAGTATCACCGCATGACTTGAAGGTTGTTTTGGCAGAACAGGGCAGTCGCAGCTCGCATCGGTGTTGAAAACCGCGAGAGCAAAAACGAAAAAAAGTTGGTGTGGTCTGGAAGGAAATTTTTCGAGACCCCTGCTCGGCTGCCCCTCCGATCCTGGCTGAGATAAGACAGAGTGTGATAGTACCTCAAAGGACGAGGCGCCCCATGCAAACTCTATGTACCCAATTAACAGATAAGATAACAATCTTTTGTGAGAGTGTAGCTTCCGCAGCCATCAACTAACTGCTACCCTCTTCACCTTGAACTTAGGAAGCGACAACTAAGGTTCAGTACGTTAGTGGTCCATACTGGCCCCCCTCAACCATGTCTGCTCTTATGGTTGCTCCCCTATGAGCAGTACTGTATACGGACTTAATGTATGTCTCGGGAACGCTTCGGCCTACTTGCCCTCCTTTGCTCTTCGGCTCCTTGTCACGTTGTCTCCGAGCTGCTTGTTGACTTGGGAGAGCAGTGCTGTCCAATAATTTCCTCTTATCTTGCTTGGGCCGGCAGTCTGACCGTCTAAGGCGTTCAAGTCTCATATCGGACTTATCTCGTCATCTCATGGACAAAAGATGATGACCTCCAGGCCCATTATCTTACTCTGAAAGAGGCCGGTTAATAGGCTTCTCTGCCGATGCTGCGGAGATACGAATCATCGCCCTCGAGCGGTTCTGCTGCAAGACAAGGGGTCCCTCCCCATCATCGCCATTAGTCCTTTGGCCGTTCAATGGAGCGCTTAGAATGTTGTCAAAGCTCCGGGCAAGACAGCCATGGTTGCCTAAACGCTGTCCTGTTCAGTAGCAGCTTCGAAGAAACCAAAGGACCGAATGGACCTCCTATGTACTAGTTAGGGTGCCTTCCTCTACTGCTAACTCATATTGCGTTCCAAGTGGCACGGAATTTGGTCAGTGGGGAGGTTGAGTCCTGAGCCTGGGTCTCTGGTTAATGGCAGAGGTGTTATTCCAGTGGAAGCATCTTGAAGTAACCACCCGGGTCAACCGCAACATCTTGCAATTTGAGAAAAAAACATACGCGGATCATTAGTCCACAACTTGGAGGAGCCCCCCTTGCCAGTCAGAGGACATTGGGAACGGGAGTCGAAGGACGTGGCGCTGCTGGGTGGTCGTCAGAACTTGCCTTGGCGATCACCGCTTGCGAATTTCCTCATCTAGACCAACATGAGACCCAACATGGGCGGGAACTGCCCGCGCCTTGCCCACGGCTTTTTTTCTCCTTACTTTCTTCTCGCCAATCATGCTCTTACATTTCCAGTTTGCTGCCTGTGTGTCCGACCGAGTTGTCCACTTCTCTTCTAGGCACCGACTTTCCTTCAGCTCCGGCGCCTGGGATTGCTAGCTTCATCCTCCGAGGCGCGGATACCACAGCAATATGGTGGCTACCCTTGCCTCGTAGGATTTCGATGCCGCGCTGATCTGGCATCGTTGGCATGATTGATGTGAAAGTGAGGGGTCAGTCTTTGCGTTGGCTATAAACATCACGATTGTCCTGGCTTCGATGCTGGTTATGAGACTTGCATACTGTATCACCATCCCTCTCTGATTACTTGCCCTGTTAGAGAAACGGCTTGCTAGGTAATACCTTCCCTCCACATTACATTGCATTGTATTCGACAAGATGTCTTCCACACCGCAGAGCACTTCACGGCCTCTCAATCCCGAGATGATCTACGGTCCAGCGGTCTCGCCGTCTCCCCTCTCCCCTCGCGATGACGGTGATGAGAAGCCTGTCAGATTCCCCTTCCATCTTATTGCCGTCTTTCGGACCGTCGTCTTCAGCCTCTCACTAGCTGGCTTCATTCTCTCTGTCATGCTCGGGCGTGAAGGGGCTGGCCCTGTTTTCATCGACATCCTACTCATGCTCGCCTTGTTGTGGAACGTTCTTTGGGTCGTCAAGACGATCGTGCGTGAGGGATCAAACGGCAAGCTCCACCTGCCGCAGTTTATGTGCGCCATTGGCGATTTCAAACTCTCTTGCGGAGGCGAGCATGACTACCAGAGACTTCTCGGAGATGACGGAGACGACGGAGACTCACCGTCACCGAAGAAGCCGGTATTCAACAAGCACCTCGGTCTCTTGATCGACGCTTTCCTGGCGGTCACACTCTTAATCGTCGCCCTGGCCGTCAAGGATGACTGGTATGCGTACAGGTATAGAGCCCATGAATCGGTCTTTCCTCTCGCGTTCACTGTCGTGTAAGTCAACCACCATCTTGTCGCGCTTGCCACCGCTGCAGCCTGCTGACGATTCCCAGCGCTCTGGAATTCACCGTCATACTCTTGACTCCTTTCCGAATCTTTCACCGTGTCACCGTTTTCGTTCGACCTGAGGAGACGGCTACTCCGGACTACCAATACCGTATCCATCTTCCTCGAGAGCCTGAAGCCGGACGTGGTGCTGGCAAGGGCGTTTCTGTGCAGTCGGAGACTTGAGTCTACTACCTCACAGCCGCCCCGTCAGCCGAGGTTACATCGGATTTCAGCAACATCTAGGACTTGAGGGCCTTTGCAAGTCTAAGAATGGCTGGGCGCGCTAGTAAAGGTCGTCAACTTGTTGTCTTTTCTGATGAACTTCACAGAACAGAATATTGCTCAAAGTGACCGGAGAATGTCCTTTTCCCTTTTGGTCTCTATCATCTTGTGGTATTCAAGACGATCAAGGAGACTGGATGCTCTGGATATTTCTCATATTGTCTTACCCATTTCTCTTGCACTGAGGAGCACGCGCCCCTGAGGTATCACTGCAACCCGAAATTTGATCATTGCCTCTAGGGATCATATGCAAAAGCTTCCTTGTGGGGAAGCAGATTCATTCCTTCATTACATTGATTCTATAGGAGATAGCATCATCCAGATCTATATCATCCGTCTATACCCTGCCGTAACGAACCCGGCCAATGTTGGACTTAGCTTCCTCGCCAGCTCTAAGCCTTCCCGACCTCTCTTCCACAACGTTCCCACACCTCTTTTCCCGTCAGATAAGTCGTAACCAGCATGACCACCCCCACCGTCCCGGCATCCACCCTCACCCACCCGACCACAGCCCCGGGAATAGCCATGTCCAAGAAATCCGCCGCCAGCTTCCTCACGATGCCCCTGGACCTCGTCTTGACCTCCCTCCTCCACGCCACCCGCTGCGCCTTCCTGGCCGCCACCGCCCGCCGCAGCCTCTCCCGCTCCCGCTCCCACTCCGGCCTCTCCTCCTCCCCCTCCTTCTCGCCCAGCCCGTAGCCCTCGCCCGTCTCCGGCACCGGCGCGTGCGCGAACACCTTGGTGAGCTTGACGGCCCCGGAGAGGGCGCTGCAGGCGAGCGCGAGGAACCAGAAGCGCTGCGACTCGACGAACAGCGGGCCCGCGAGGGCGCCCCAGGGCCGCAGGCCGTCGATGCCCAGGGCGTCGGGCAGGGTGACAGTCTCGAGAAGGAGGTACATTCCGTTGAACGAGCGGGAGAGGATGTCCAACCAGACTTCGGCGCCCCCGCCGGCCATCGCCTTGGCGGCCGGGGTCGCGGCCTTCCCTCCCTTCTCAGAGGAGGCGGCGGGGATTGCGGGTGCTGACAGAGAGGCGTACAGCTTGTAGGCGCCGTTGAAGGACTCGACGAAGCGGAAGAGCCGGAACCAGCGGCGAGCCATGGCGACGTTGCCGCGGAGGGCGAGCAGGATGGCGCCCATCTGGGGGCTGGGCGCGGCCCAGGCCGAGCGGGAGCCCATGGAGGCGGTGAAGAGGATGAGCCCGGTGATCACCGGGTAGAAGATCATGACCTGGAGGAGGGCATGGACCATGCGCAGGGTGCGCTCGAGACCGACTATGAAGATAGCCTGTCAGCTGTGAGCGAAACTTGGGGACTCATGACTCTTCAAATATCAAATATGCTTGACGCTCGCGCTGCGAGGGTCCTCTGAAGCTCATTCACAGATATATCAATGACGGAGAAAAGCAATGGACGCGGAAGGAAAGGCAACAAATGGCATGTTCCTCCCCCTGAAATCTAGTACTTGAGCTCATACTCAAGTCTGCTTCATGAAATTGCATATGGCTGGACGGAAGAACAATGAGGTCGAAACTTCTCACTCACCTATATCGGTCTCGAACCGTATGAACTGCTCCAACGTCTGAGACATCGCGGCTGTAACTCCTCCACCCAATTGACAACGCTGATAAGTGAAAGACGGGAACCCGAGTCACAGATTGGGTGTAGTAAGGACAGAGCCGCAAGATGTGTGAACTATCCCTCGGCTTTCCGCAATTCGGGTATCAATGAAGTGGTTCAGGCCGGGGGTCCGCTGCAGAGCGAGACGCGTCGGCTGTTCGGGCCAATAGAGAGCGGGCAACTAATAGGAAATCCAAGCTGCAGAGGGCGAAGGGAGCGACGAGTGAGCCGAGCTGCAGAGGTCAGCAATGGCAGAAAGGAGGTTCTACTCGGCAAGGAGGAATTGACTGCTTTGCGATGGATTTCCTACGCGTCTTCCCTAGTCTCCGGTCGCTCTCCGAGCCCTCTATTCCCGCAGTTACGGAGTGGGTTCGCTACGCATACCGGCGGGTCCTCGTCTCCGACAGGAAGTTCTCATGTATCAGCAAAACAGGCATCCTCATTCTGGTAGGTAGACAAAGTAAATACAGTACATTTTACCCCAGGCAAGAGGTTTCCTACGTATGCACAGTTTACAAGGCCGCGTGTCCTTCCCGTCTCTAACCTCACGGGAACGCCGCCGTGCCGCAAGCAACAGCCTCCACTCTCCTATACGTCTGCCTACCACTGCTCCCCCTAGCCAAGGTCTAATTCCTTACTGGCCAGGGGCGACCAGGTGGCCCTTTGCTCTCGTATCCGGGGCCCAACCACCAGCGAGCGCGGGGCCTCCGACCTGCTGGGCGTAGTTCTGCATGCGAGCCTCGAGCTCGGGACGGAAGTGCCGGATAAGGCCCTGAATGGGCCAGGCGAACGCCTCACCAAGAGCTATCGAGGGGCATTAGTGACTGGGCTTCTTTTCACTAGGGGAATCAACGCAGATAACATACCGCAAATCGTGTGACCCTCCACCTGCTTGGTCAATTCCTGGAGCATATCAATCTCGCGTTCCCGGCCCATGCCGCGCTCGAACCGCTGCATGATCTGCTCGGTCCACTTGCTGCCTTCGCGGCACGGCGTGCATTGGCCGCAGCTCTCGTGGCGGTAGAAGTGCGACAGACGGGCAATCGCCCGCACAACATCGGTGCTCTTGTCCATGACGATGACGGCGGCCGTGCCCAGACCGGACTGACTGTCCTTGAGGGCGTCGAAGTCCATCAGTTGGTCGTCACAGATGCTCTTAGGCAGGATAGGCGTCGACGAGCCGCCCGGAATGACGGCCAGCAGATTGTCCCAGCCGCCGCGAACGCCACCGCAGTGCTTGTCGATCAGCTCTCGCATGGGAATGGACATCTCCTCCTCGACCGTGCAGGGGTTGTTGACATGGCCGCTGATGCAGTAGAGCTTCGTTCCGCTGTTCCGCTCCCGGCCGAACTGTGCAAACCAGCTACCACCACGGCGGCAAATCGTTGGCGACACAGCAACGGTCTCAACGTTTGTGACCGTAGACGGGCAGCCAAACAGACCGACAGCTGCGGGGAAGGGAGGCTTAAGTCTCGGCTTGCCGGGCTTGCCCTCGAGCGACTCGATCAAGCTGGTCTCCTCGCCGCAGACGTAGGCACCACCACCACGGTGGATGTAGACGTCGAAGTCGTAGCCGGAGCCGCAGGCGTTCTTGCCAATGAGACCCTCCTTGTACGCCTCGTTGATGGCCGCCTGTAGGATGGCGGCCTCATGGTAGAACTCGCCGCGGATATAGATATAGGCGGCGGTGGCGTTCATCGCACGACCGGCAATCAAGCAGCCCTCAACGAGCTTGTGGGGGTCTTTTCGCATAATCTCGCGGTCCTTGCAGGTTCCCGGCTCGCCCTCGTCAGCATTGACAACGAGGTATCGCGGCTTGGTGTCCTTGTCCCAGTCTTTGAAGTTCATGAAGGACTGTGTTTGACACGCCATTAGCACAGGTCGAAAAGAGATCGACCAAATCAAGGCAAGAGATAACGAGACAACGATGACGCATTCTTACCCATTTCAATCCCGAGGGAAAGCCAGCTCCGCCTCTTCCTCTCAGTCCCGACGCCTTGATCTCGCCGATGATCCAGTCGTGGCCCTTCAATATGATCTCCTTCGTCTTGTGCCAGTCACCCATCTTCTTCGCGTGCTTCAGGTCGGGTGGATACCGGCTGTAGAGGTTCTGGAAGATGCGGTCCTGGTCCCTGAGGCCGCCGTAGGTCCTCTTCGGGGCGCCATCCTGGACGGTCGCGAAGGTCCGGGTCGCCGGCTGCTGCGCGGCACAGACTGCCCGCGACAGGGCCCGGGAGGTCGGGTTGGCTGGTCCTGCGGTTCTTGACAGCATCTCGGGCGTCTCGGTGCTGCCGAATTGAGCGGAGAGGGGGTGCCAATGGCCGGTAGGGTCGTCGGATGACGGGACGTTGTGTGAGGGAGAGGGCGGGTGCGGGTGTGAGGCACTTCGAACTTCGCTGTGGATATCCCGGGAGATCTGAATTTGGTTCTTTCTGATTGGTTGGGGCCGGGTTGTGGCGCATCTGTGGCGCAGAAGCTCCGAAAGCTGCCGTGGGTTGACCTCATCGTAACCGTGCGCAAGCCTGGATGGAGCTCGAAGCAGAGCCAGAACAATGGATTAACATGGACAAACGCGCAATCACTGCGAGATAACACTCATTTGACAACATGTGAGTCGTCTTCTCCGCCACTATATCCATGGCAACACATACAGGCTGACTTGCTTTTTCTTTGCATGCAGCTCGGGCCTGCGGTCTCTCACAATGATCCGGCCTAACCACAGACATCCCAACACAGGCCGATGATAATACTCTAGCGACCTTTCAAGATGTCCTCCTCATCCTCCTCCAAGCGGCACTCAATCCTCCCGCCCATCTCCCAGGCCGGGCCTAAGGCGCCCGTGTCCTTCTCCTCATCTATCCTGGTAGCCGACTCCGCGATCCTTACGGGCTCCCACCCCATCTCCGTCTCCTCCGAGTCCGTCATACACCCCCGCGCCCGCCTCGACTCCCTCGGCGGACCCGTCGCCATTGGCCGCCGCTGCATCATCCACGAGCGCACCAGCATCGGCGCCGCCCCTCCCGGCCCGCCGCCTGTGGGCGGTGGCGGCGAAGCGGGCGTCACGCTGGGGGACTACGTGACGGTCGAGGTCGGCGCGGTGGTCGAGACTGGCGGAACAGTGCTGGGCGAGGGGTCAGTAGTCGGAGTGGGATGTAGGGTTGGGAAGGGTGCTGTCATCGGAAAGGTTGGCGCCCCTATGTTCCCCTTCCTGGTGAACAGCTTGATTTCTAACTCGTTCCCTAGTACTGCACTCTCACGCCCCAGACGAAGATCGCCGCCGGCGAGAAGGTCCCGGACTACACGGTCGTGTACTCGAATAACCTGCGACGGCTGGACAAGAGGGGCGTGCCAGAGCTCAGGATCAAGGGGCAAGCGCGGCAGATTGAGGTTCTGAGGAGGCTGATACCAAGCAACCCAAGCAAATTCCAGTGATGACGACTGGACGCCTTGCGCATGTGGGCAGATGGAGAAGTAATCTAGTTATGTGCCTGTTCGCTGCTTATTCTGTGCAGTCTTTCTGCTTTTATGATACCCATTGGCGCAATCATGGAAGCTCGATGTACGGCCGCAAACTCGATTCAATATTAGAATCTATCTACGCCCCGTGCTGTTGTACTTGGGTATTGGTGATCCTTCAGCGACCACTTGAGTATACAGCCTGATCTCCTAGAGGGGATTCCGATGCCACGAAGGACATCCTATTTCTGAAACAGTCTTCACAGATACCTCGACTTCATCCACTCAGTCGTGCCCAGCCCGAGGTTGAGCCCATTCTCCGCCCACCACCGCCGGAGCTTCGTCTGATCACCCAGAGAGTCCTCCAACGCTTCCTCGATATCCATAGTCTTATACTCAACCTTCTTCGCCTTCCGGCCGTTCATCCCCGGGAGCTCAGCATGCGCGTACTTCTTCCACCAGTCCAACACGTGCATGTGAGAATACACCGTTGGCTCAACGAGGATCTGCACATCGAAGCTGATCTTGTCATCCCCGCGCAGCTCGCGCCACAGCTCGAGCACGTCCACCTGGCCCCATCGGCTTGCCATCTTACACACCTGCTCTTCGTGGCCAACAGTTATGCCGCTCTGCTCCCACCAGCGGATCACGTCCAGCTGGCCCCACTGGGCAGCGGAGAGTAGAGCGCGCCCTGGCTTGAGGACAATGGAGGGATCCTGCAGGGACGCCTCGCGCCACCACTCCAGGACGTGGAGGTGGCCCTTCGCGCTGGCTTGCTCCAGCGATGCTTCCGTGTACTTGAGTGGCAGTCCGGACTGGCGCCACCATTCCAGGACGTGCACATAGCCGTTCCTGGAAGCGCCGTCGATGGCCTCCGTGCCATACTGCTTCTCGAGAAACGAGGGCGACCGCGCCCACCAGTCGAGGATTTCGATGCGCCCGTAAAAGGCTGAGGCCTTGGTGGGAATGGTCTTGCCGTCAAGACATTTAAAGAGATGGGGACAGTTTGCCTCGATGTAGGTCAGGACATCCGTCATGGAAAATTTGAATATCAGTTTGATGGCCAACGCTGAGAGGTCTTGTAATGACGGTGGTGCCTCGGACAACTTTTTGCAGATTGCCTGCGTGTCGGCGGAGAGAAGGGTCCATTCAAGCTCGTGCAAGAAGACTAAGATTGGATCATTGGGATCCTTGGGCTCTGACGACCACCCCTGTTCAACAGGCATCTCGAGATTGGTGAAGACGCCAAGAGCCTGGGCCAGTTCCCAGTCATTCACATATTCGAAGATGATGCTCCATATCTCAGGAGGAAGCATCGAAGTGGCCTTCTCGCCGCTGCTGGTCAGAGTACCACCCCGGGGTGGAATGACGAAATCATGCCCCAGCGATAGAAGGTCGGCTTGGTTCTTTATTATGGCAATGAGTTCGTTGAATGCGTCCCATTTCACAACCCTCTTTGCATGTGTAGTATCATCGTTCTCGTAGTGCCACAGGACAGGAGGCAAGACTCGGACCCACTGCCACTTCCTGTGAAGTTTGCTCAGCTGCTTCTTGGTGACAGGATTCTCCCACATGTGCGTCGACATGCCAGGTATGAGAAGAATCCTCTTGGAAGCATCCCATCCACGCAGGACCTCGAGCAACAAGGTATCTGCCATCCCGCACATCATCTTGGCAAGGTTGTCCGCGTCTATGGGGGCCAGCACAAGAAGGTCTGCCCATTCGACGAGTTCAAAAGCCTGCTGCTGTATGGATTCTATTTCCTTGGGTGGAGGGCTGTCGGAGCCTCCGCACCGCTTCGAGCTCCGGTTCTGATGGCACACAATTTCTTGGGCGAGGCGGTGCGTCATATCATCAACGATGGCGCGTGTGACGATTTTGGCCTCCTTCGAGAGTCGGACGGCGACTGCTTGTGCGTAGGCGACATCTTTCTGGCCGTTGGCAGCGACTAGGAGTCGCAGCTTCCGAGGTCGAGGCATCTCGTTGAGGGAGATGGATGAACCCTGCCTCACTATGGAAGAAACCACAAGAGGAGGCGGAGGTCGGTCGGTGGACACGGCTGTCATCATTGATGATGTTGAGAGGCAGCGCCCGCCGCCCGGAGCGTCACTCTATCTCAGCGTCCGAAGTACCTCCACTAGCACGGCGAACCAGATCCAGGCCTACTGGGCGGTTTATTGGGGTCAGTTGACACTCTCCCACACCAGACGTGGGCCTGATCGAATGGATGTGCCAAGCTCACAGGTGCATCCAATCTGTCGTCTAGGGTGGCGTTGGACAGTCGAGTGCTGTTGGGGAGCGCCAAATCGTGCCCGGAACCAATCAGATAGGCGCAAGCAACTCGGTGGTTTCGATACTGTCTTCAGCGCTTGCTTTTGAGGGGTTCCGCTGTTGCTGCTTCGTCTGGCGGTCTGTTGGATTTCGGAGAACTCGAGGCAAAAAGTTCGATGATGCTTCGACAAAGCGGTCGGTAGATGCGGGCGAGTCTAGCGGTGGCAACTGAGACACCGGGTCGCACAGACGCCCTGTCGGCGAAGTACACGTAGAGGTGACGACTAGATGAGAGACCGGGACGGCATCTCCGCAGAGAGTCGGTGAGAGTTGGTGACGGGAGACAGTTGGTTAGGGTCGAGAGGGAAGATCGCTGAAAGCACGATCAAATAGTGATGAACTGATTGGAGATTGCCGACCGGTTGAAGCCCGAAATTCAGTAGCCACCTTAGCCCTCGACACCTTAAAATGCCGGACCAATCAGCTTGACTGCTCCCTTGGCGGAGCATATTGTGGGGGATCAAGACCCCTGTTTACATCTGCGTGCTCTAAATTTTAGCGGCCGGTGCTGTACCTTGACAGGCAGTCAGTCGTTCGGGACAGGCCGGACGTCAACCTCGAGCCCTTCATGATCACCAACTCTCGCTCAACTACTGCGGGCGGCATCGTCCCCTCTCGACAATCACACGTGTTGCGAAGACAGACACTCCGGGGGTCATGCTGACGGCTGGGATCTTCTTCCATCAGTCCCAAACGCGGTCACACACATCAACGAACGTATGGAGATGCTATCAAAGAGCTATCAAATCGTACGATATTGCTTTATGATGTTACAGGACCCCGCCCCATGCGAGTTGCTCTGTTCTCAAGCACCTCAGACACACAAGTGGCAGACGCAAACACTAACAGAGGGGGCATTGACGACATTCAAAATCATATCATAGAACTGCGAGTATCCCGAGTTCTACCGTCACACACTTCTCACATTGCCAGCTTATGATCCACTCGCATTCGCCCTCTCAGCGGCAGCTTCTTGGATCATCTTGAAGAACAGCGACGTGTCGAGCGGTAGCTTGTCACCCATCCACGTCGCCCGCTGCGTATGGTTCCTGTATTCGCCTGTCCAATGGTCCACACCCTCCTCTTCGGTATTGGGGTGGATCAGCACCGAGAGCGGGCCCCGCCAGATGGTCAGCCAGGGGATGAAGGCCCCGAACTGCGCCGGCGTAAAGAGATTCACCTCGAACATGGAGACCGGATGAGGTCCCACCGGTCGGTCCCAGAAGCGGTATATCCGTAGCTCCGGAACTGACGGCAACAGTGTCAATATGTGCCATAAGTGAAGGACCACTCTCCTTGGGGATCGACTTACATTCTCGCCTTATCCTCTCATGCAGTTCCCGGGCGTACTTAGTTTGCTGTTCGTTATTCTGGAAGTAGTAGATATGTATGTCGCTGCAGTAGAAGCTTAGTATATGTTGGGCAACACTAAGAGTCTGAGGTGAAGCTCATACAAACCGCCTCTCCTGCCCTTGTCGAGCGGATCTGGGAACGTCTCGTACGCCTTGCTCAGGACCCCCGTCTCAGGGTTCTTGAGGCTCTTGCCATCCGCGGTCTTCTCCTCTGTCAAAGGAGGGTTGTTCTCGTACCCAGTGAGGGGCGAGGGGTATGTATGTGAGAAGGGGTCCATGGCGCCTTTTTGGAACAATCAACAGAGCGGTAGTCAGACGCGTCGAGTGTTGTAAACGTTCTCGGTTATCAACGTTCCACCTCGATGTACTGATTGACCTTGTAGCTTTCACCTTCTCCACCGGGCCGCCATCGCCAGTGACGCGGAGCCGGCACTGTACTTAAACGTGAGACCCGGAGACTCGTGTTTGTCAGCAGTCTCGAATCATTGGATAAGCACGTCATTCGGTGGGTCGAGTACGAGACCACGATGACAATTGAATCAGATAAGATCAAATAACCTTCTTCATCCTCACTTTGATCTACTTCTAGAAGCACAGAAATTCTTCGCCCCAGCTTCACTCTTCTGATGCCGCCGTAGGTGCCTGTAACACTGCAGGCGGGGCATGGTAGCCGGAGTACCGGTTCCCGGCGATGGAGCTGCGACGCCTCCCCATACGCTTTGATCAGATGGCCAAGACCTTCTAGAACTGCTACTATTGAAATCAGGTTGAAGAGCTGTTCTGAAAGTTGAAGACAAAAAGTTGAGGTGTTGGTACTTGAACTTGGGCGCAAACACCTCTCGAGGCAAGAGTCCCGTCTCTAGAGATCAAGGCACAGACCAGATGTACAGTACCCGGCACTTCCATGCAAAGTCCCCCCAATTCATTCTCAGTTGCCTCAAACATAAGCACTAGCATACAATGACCGAGAGTCGTATTTAGTTGTCATGGGATAACATGCCGTTTCTACCACTGTTCGGCGTGGGAGGCCCCTCCCGTACGCTGAACTAGGCTGCTAAGCATGTCGTTTCTTGCTTACAGTCTTTTCTTCGTATCTGGATGCCCGCCGGCAAGCCATTCACGCCGTCTCTAGCGGCAGACGGCTGTGTACTAATCCCTGAATTGCCCCTGAGGGATGTACTTCCAATTCGAGAAGTATGCAGGCGTCGTACCCATTCCACCGTTGCTGGTGGCATATACACCCAAAATCACGCCTGCAGAAGAGGTCGAGTGTCAGCAGGCATACCCTCTGGACGAGAACTACTCAGGACTGTCAAAAAAGCAGGCATACTCACCAGTAAACCCCCAGCTCACAGGCGCATTTGACGCATACAACAGAGTCTGCATCTCAGACCTCGCCTCGGCCGGCCCGGCAGAGAACGAATAGTGTGTCATGTTCACCGCCTTGATCTCGAGCCTCAGTCTCCTGCCCACCCAAGCAATTGGAACCGGCGCTATGATCGGATCTGGCACCGCGACGTACGAGATGCCCCGGAACCGCACCTGGGGGATCAGGTCCTTGGGGTTCTGCTCCGTCGTCAGGTTTGCGCCCGGGAAGGTCGTCGTGCTCGCGCCGGCGGGGAGCAGGACCACACCCATGTCGAGGTGGTGGTTCTGCGTGAGGAAGGCCGTGACGCCCGCCTCCTCCTCGGCGGCGACAGGGTCGTACTCGAGGTCGACGCTGTATGTAAAGAGCGTGTCCTGCTGGCGGCGGCCCACGAAGGTCTGGCCGTCCGGGCCGGCGGAGTTGCCGTTCAGGGCCGTGAGGTTCAGCTTGGAGGGGAGGAGACGGAGGGTGTTGGGATGGCCGTCGGGCGAGACGGCGAAGGACGCCGGGTTCGGGTAGCGCCAGTATGTAAAGTGGGCGGGGAGGGTCGAGCCAGGGGCGAAGTCCACGTCGTCCCCCTCGGTGATGAAGGGCCTGCTAAGGTCAGCACCGTCTCGCTGAGGGATAAAGACTCGCAACTCGCCCTATGCCCCTGATGTCTTTCTTGGCGGGTGGCAGTTGCCAACCGCTCATCTTGCCTTGAATCTGTGTCCAGATCGGGAACTCGCCCTTAGGCCACGACACCGAGGTCATGACTGTCTCTCTTCCCATAGGATAGTAGAGGTACTCCGGGCCCGAGCGTGTCGACAATGCTACTCCCCACCTGAGTGACTAGGTGAGCGAAAGCACTGTCACTCTCAGGCAGACCAGGCGTACCAATTCCCCGAACCATCCTGGAAGAGATCGGCATGACCGACTGTCTGGACTGAAGTATAGTCAGACAGCTAGCGAGACAAGAGAAAGGTCCAGAATACTCACAATAACTTGTGGTATTTGCGTTCGTCAGCACGGGGTTGGCAGGATCCGCCTCGTACGGGCCATGGATGTTCCTGGACCGAGCCATCGTCACCATGTGTTCGAGCCCGGTACCCCCTGTCGCGCGGTTAGGACCAAATAGCATATCACATCTTCGAAAGAAATACCTTCTGCTGCTTGGAGGTAGTAATAACCGTCCTTTCGGTAGATATGCGGCCCTTCAGGAGCCTGAGAACGGCTCATTAGCGAAGGCCAATGGTGAGCGGTTGCTTTTTCCGCGTCGATGCCGACCTTACCTCGCCACCAGTACCGTTCCAGAGTACCTTCCACTCGCCGATCTCGCCCGTGTCGAAATTGGCCTCGGCCATTTGGATTCCGGGGCTGTGGTCGTCAGGAACCAGTTTCGTCAGAAGGATTGTGATAGTCGCAAACTGACCTGACCTGCCATGCATGAGCACCGACAATATAGGCTTTCCCGTATACGTCCCAGAACGGAGAGGTATCATAGCCTGTGAAGTTGAAATGGATCGCCTCAGACCAAGACAGGGGATTGTAGGGGTTAGTCCCCTTGAATATGACCTACAGGTTGTCAGAATCGTTCAGCAGAGAGCGCGGAAGTGGGACGGACGTTGTCCCATCTGGAGAAGTCTGTCTGCGGTCGATCATCGTCGACAAGAGTGGTCACCAGCCAGAAGGTCTTATCATGGTACCGAAGTGAGGGCGCCCATATGCCGCTGTTGATGTAGTGAGCATGTCAGCAGAGCATCCAGAGCAGGCCAGACAAGATGCCCACCTCGTTGATCTGTTCGTCAGAGCCAGGCGTGGAAGCTGATTCTTGCGGTTCAGGACGTGACCTTCAAGTCTGTCAGGCACACCCTCTAAGATATAGAGAAGTTCACTGGTAAGGGGGCGCTATATACCGATTAACTTCCAGTTCTGCAGGTCCTGGCTCGTATGGATAGGGATGCCGGGAAAGGCATTGAAGCTGCTTGATGCACAGAAGAACGTCTCGTCCCACTCCTCAACGAAGATACAGCTGGGGTCAGGGTGAAAGCCCGGCAATATCGGATTATACCACGTGGAGTTATGCTTGTCTATACCTGCTGCTAGGCTTCTAATGGGCAGGACGGCTAGCAGGGACAATATCGCTGTCAGCATAGAACCCATCTCGAGAAGCAGATTAACTCAGGGCTGTGCATGAGACTCCCACAGCCCGCACAAGCCCTGCGAACTGCCATGCTCAGGTTTAATATGGACTGCATCTCAGAAGATCAGCTTTATGGGCGTTTTCATTCCCCGCACCACAGTTCCTGGGACGGGATGCTGCCGGTTAAATTGGAGATGGGTCCAGGAGGTTAAAGGAGTCGGGAGTCAAAAGACGGTAGGATGTCGGTAGCTGATTGCCCGAACTCTTAGCTTTTTAGCAGGGGCCTAGAGCATTTGAAGCTGTCAGCTACCCTATGAGAGTTGCATGCCGTGGACATTTCTAGAGAGATGGGGCAGTCTCGTCCCCCAAGCTCGCGGGGAATGAGGGGAAATAGGCTCATAGAGCTGATCGTCTCATGGCCGCATGAGGGCTGGTCAAGACGCCGCCTGAATATGTCATGGATCAGCCGGCTGATTTTCAGTGTCCAGTTACAGGCTGACATGAAGACTCCAAGCTTGATCCCAGCAAAGTGACGTCTAAATAGGAATATGTGCTTCTTCGGTATTGGTTAGGTTGTCACAGAAGAGTGTATGAGACAGTCGGAGATAAAAGTGAAGAAACAATTCCAACAACCATGCTTCGATTCAGAGGCTATGAAGTCGATCTCAGGCTGCCTTCTCCCGAGCCGCGGCTCTCTCTTCTGCCAGAGCCTGCCGTCGGCTCTTGCTCTCGGGATCAAAGTACGGTCTCTCTCCCAGGCTGACGGCGCGAGAGCCGCTGCGCTCACCGAGGCCCTCCTCGTAGACGTAGTCGGGCGTGGCCGCGTGGTACACGCTACGGTTGTCCCAGATAGCAACGTCGTTGACGTCCTTCCATCTGTAGCGCACCTGCAGGTCGTGATTCTCGACAATCAGCTGCACAAACCAGCTGAGGAAGTGCTTGGACTCCTGCTCAGAGAGGCCGTGGATGCGCTGCACGTGATGACCGACGGCGAAGACCGACTTCCAGCCCGTCACAGGGTTGGTGCGGATGACGGGGTGAATGGCCTCGAGCACCTCGCCAATGTTCTCGGGGGCGCCCCGCTCTGAGCTCCAAATCTTGAAGTTGTTCTTCTCTGCCGCCTTGTTGAAGAGCGGCTGGGCGTAGTAGGCTGTGAGGGTATCCAGGAAGCCCCTCAGCTTGGGAGAGATCCTGTCATACAGCTCGTAGCCGGAAGCCCAAAGAGTATCTGCCAGTTGATTGTAAGAACATGAAGCGAGCAGATCAGAGGCTTTCACTTACCTCCGCCGGTCTCGGGCAGCTGAGTCAGTCTTAGCAGCGCATAGTCGCTCGGAATCGGCTCAAAAGTGATATCCGAGTGCCACTGGTTCCTCCCGCTCTGGCGGCGGTCGCCGCTTTCCCAGGCATCTGCAAACCTGCCAGGGTAGAGCCTCTTCGCCTGCTTCGAAGAGATAACGCTGATCTCGTCATCTTTCCCGCCGTCCTGACGCCCAGCGTTGTTGATAGGGTGGATGTGGAGCTTTGATGTCTCTGGCTTGCCGGACAGCTCGCCGAGCCTCTGTACCAGCTCCTTCTGCAGATCATCCGTAAGGCCGTCTTGCTTCCGGAAGAAGACTACCCCACGCTGCGAAACTGTTGTCATGGTCAGCTCCTATGTTAAAGAGGATATCTGATGAGCCGCTGGTAGCAAGCTCTCTGGCGCAACTCACTGGTGATTGCGAGATCGCGAATGAGGTCGTTAGAATTAGGAGCCCGCAGCCACTTGACCAGGTCGACATTGACATACTCGCGGCCAATGACGGGTGTCACGTCGAAGGACACGAATTGGTCCAAGACCCCCTTAAGCGTTAGAGGCTCTTTGTGGTTGGTCTCCAGTTCAGGGAGAAAGTCTGGGTTCTCCTCCTCTGTCACAGGGCTATCATTGCTGTTCTTCGCTTCTGTCACAGCGCCTTTCTGGACAGGGACAACCTTTTCCTGGACGTTGTCTACAACCTGCTGGACTGTCTCCGTAGCTGAGGGCGCCATGGCTGGTCGGATGCACTATATATAAGATGGAACAGGACGCAGAAGAGGAGTCTTAATGATCCCCAGAATTTTGTACCTAGAAACACTTCAAGATACAGAATACGGTAATCCTCCAGCCCGTCGTCCGCCCCTATTTATGCTCACAGCGCTTAACTGCAGCGACATCCGAACAGTCCTGGGGATTGCGTGCGATATCCGGGACATAGTGTACAAGCTATTGCGTGCGATTCTGAAGTCCCGGCGATGATGACCTAGAACTCCAACGATTGGCTAGCAAAGACGCTGATAAGAGATCTCGCCGAGGCTTGGAGAATTATCCAAGAGAATTCGTAAGAAGCTCCTACCTTGGGCCGGGCGAGGATAGACCCTGACTGGTGAGACTAAATGCAGATGGAGATGATGAAAGAGGGCGTGGAGCTGACGTGCGACAGGCAGCACTGGCTGCAGGTCGTCGTGACTCTCCGGCGAAACCTTCAGCAAGTGTACGAGTCGAAGTCTTCTGCTCGGGTCCCGTGAATACAGAAGTATAGAGGCGAGGTGCTGCTCTAGCCTGTGTTTCCCCGCGATAAGCTGGTGGTGCAATAATGGCGATGATCACGTCGTTGGCTGTGGCGCTTCTTAGAGGCCCGGCGAGCTGCAATTCGCTTAATCTCCGACAGAGATCAACACTCTACATCTTGAGCCGCCATCGGTGACTAGCCGATGAGGCGTTCATGGATTCCGTATCGGTGCCGACAGTTGATCATCGGGCGTTGTGTAGTCTTGTCATCTTTCCGTGAACAACAGAGGCCAAGGGGCAGGGAATTAGGGAGAACTGGCAAGACGGTGGTCCGTGCGTGTTTCCGTCATCGTTCCTCACCGAGACGACATCGCAACTCTCTCTAACATCGCTATAGAAAACGTCCTTAGATACAGTATCGTTTCCATCCCTATGAAGAGGTTGTAACGGGAAGCAAATATTACCTCCCTGGGGAGATAGAAGGCTGTGCATTCTTAGTGGCTGTCTATTTCTATTGCTCTATGGCCCCAAACTCAAGGCTGAGGATGCCGGGACAGCCAGCTGCGACAGACAAATGACTGCTCCTTTACTTGCTGAAGCTGCAAGGTCTAGCATTTGCAGCAAAACCATGAGATTTTTTGAGTTGAGACGCTCGGTAAGCCGGGAGAACGGACCACAGTCGCTGTCGTGGGCAACAGGCTGATGAAGCAGCCGAGGAGGTCCTTCTTCCTTGCATATCGTGTCGATGGCTTCAGCAACACCCCGGCGGCAAGAGAAGCTGTGGGGATATACGCTCTTGCTTTGGCGTGCAGTCAGGCTTCTGCAACAATCTTCAGTACTAGTCTATGCCAATGACTAAAGTCCTGAAGCCCCAACCATAGCTATGCTCTCTCGGCTTGTCCATCATAGACGTGAGCCACAGTCTCGATCACACTGTTTTGTCTACTGCGGCTTCTACGGCTACGTACGCCTATTGTACCATTGCCGAAGAGCCTTCTCTTCTTCTGGCCAGGCTTCTAACCTCAATACCCCTAAGCTCGGGATTCCTACCAGACAGCTTGGCATCGTGAACAAAGACACCATCTCAACGCGACCTCCCGTTTGTTGCTTGAACAGCACAACATATAAAGCCTTGTTCACGGTTCTTCTTTGTTTTCATTGTTTATTGGAAACACTTGGTCGCTGTGTATAAAGCTTGGGGAGCGTCTTGCAGTACTGGCAATGATTTCCGAAACCTCACAACCGACCCGACTGGCTCGACTCATACACACATATTTGCCTGCTTACTCAACAACTTCGAGACGCCTTCCTCGAGGCTTCATAGAGCCTAACGCAACAGACTAACAGACAGGATGGGGATTTCTTCGGCTGCTTCCCGAGCGTCTAACCGGTCCCATCGGGGCAGGGATTCACCGGTATTTTCAGCAGCTTCCAACTACTCAAGACCCGGTAAGTCTCACGATTCGTTCTCTGGCCGTTCCCCTCGCCGTGGCGCTTCTGCTCTTCAGCCGATCCCGCGGACGCAGCCAGGCGTGGGTCGCATATCCAAGCGTGGGAGAGTCCCAGCTCTTCAGATAGCTGCCCGGAGAAAACTGTCAATCGTGAATGATCTCAAATGCTACGGTTCGGCGGCTTCCTCGTTCCGCCTGACGGACCGGGTCTATGACCGGGACACATACGTGGTGGGCCTGGTCATTTCGGCCCCGTGGCACGCCCCGGCCTATGACCAGGTCTCATTGGTGCAGATAGATGATCCCGGCCTGACGGCTTCCCCGGTCGGGACCATCATCTCGAAATTCCGGAAGTTTGTTGTAGTCAGTGTCGGGGGCAGCTCCTGCCAGATGGTGCCGATATACACTCACAACTCGCGGGGGATAGTCGGGAAGCCGCACAAGGATGAATGGCTAGCCATCAGGGACGCGGACGATCCGAACTCGGCGCCGAGGGAGACCCCGTACGGGATCATGCTACAGGCTTTCCGGGACAGCGACTTCTCCGGCACCTTCATCAAGGGGCTGGCCTATGTCCACCTGACGGAAACCACGTTGCATGAATTCAACGCTACGGCCACGATCGAAGGTAAGCTTGATGACTTCTCCCTCACCGCACTGAAATTTCGTGTTTTCGCGATGAACACGGTGCGGCTCGAGCTCGCAGACTTCTTCGGTGAAAACCCCGAGGCGCAGAACCAAAACGTCTGGACGCTGTTGAGAGGGGATAGATCTCTTGTCTTTGGGGAGGAGGAGGAGGAAGAAGAAGAACCGAAGGCAATAATCCAAGGTAAGCCACCCGGAACACCTGAAGAAGGCGAGATCTGGGAAGGAGATGGGTCCGAGGATGAAGGTGAGGTCTGGGAAGATGTCTGGCGAGGTAAGTGAGAGCTCATAAAACAGCCTACTCAACGGGTAAAGACGGACTCATTCCAGGAGATACCTCCAAAAAGGCTGTCTATTGCCACCTAGAAGTATTCATCGCAGAAACAAGAACACTGTTCCGCCAATAGTTCACTCTGTCACTGTGAAAGCCATGCGATCCTCCCTATGTAAGTATTTCCTCTGTAGAACAGATCTTGACATACCCAGTACGGGAATGTAGCCAAATATCTCGGAGCATTGCCGCCCAGGTGGTTTGACCTGTTGGTACGATATCCATCGCGCTCCCACGGCAGTTCACAGTTTACCACCCTCTCTAGACGTGCATCTTCTACTCTAGAAGCAAGGCTCGTCAACATGTCAACTTGCTAATACACGAGGAAAGGCTTCTACGCAGAGTGCTGCCCTCTCAACTTTTACACGAACGTTCAAGGAAATAGTGTGGTTATCTCAGGTGTCAGCGACCTTCCAATGGGTGTCTTGCATCACCCTCAATTAACTACCAAATCAAGCTCCAATGTGAGTGTCTGTGGTGGCGGGTGCCGAACACACTTCAGGTCAAACCCGGACACGTGGTGGAGTGGTTAAGGATGTGAACGTGGCCGATCGGAGGACAACAACAATTCAAGACGCGAGTTCAACTCCCGCACCGGAGAAAAACTACTTGACGCAGGCGAGTTTTTCGACGCCGACCTCCCCTCGGATAGGTGAGGCGTGCGAACTTTTTGCTGCTCTTTGCCTCAGTTCTTCTGTTCAGCATCACCTCCTATTCTCCTTTGCGCTCAGCTGTAGGATCCAGTCCGTCAGAGCATGACGCCATGCTCGGAAGCAACAGGTCTTGACTCCGTCGGCTCCATGCGTGATTGTTCGATTTTATTTACAGCTAGCTCGTAGGTCTCAGGATAACCCCTGACGGTCACCATTTGCATGCTGGAACCCGTTCATTGTTATACGGATTTTCTTAGAATCAGGGGATGCTGACGCGCTCCTCCCTTGGCAGTATCTCTGCTGGGCCTTGAGAAAGAATGATACAAAGACGACCATCTCAGACACCAGAACTGGCCAAGTCTGTCTTTGTGGTTCTGGGACTAAACAATAAGACAAGTCAAGAGCGGGATTTCAATGTTCAACATTGCAACAATGCCACTGTTCCATACTCAATAAAGGAAGCATTTCAACGACATTGCCTTATAATGCATGTGATTCTGCTGTCTCTTCTTCGCTGATGGCTCAGTCTCGCCAAAGTTGACGGCCCTGGTTTGAAATCACTCCCTGACTGTAACTACAGAGACAAGTATTCTTGATCAGACTCGCTGCGTACGGTGTCATTGATGGCCGCCATGTTCTGGACTAGCAGCGATCCCGCTTCTCCGGGCGAGCCAGACCTCGAAGCTGGTAGTGGCAGCCTTCTCTCGTCACATCGCCTGGAGAGCATCAGCGGGCCCCAGCCTCCACGGAACCCCTGTTATCACGTATGCGTCCCAGGCGCTTTCTGTGCCAGCGAAGTCAGGTCCAACTTGCACCCGGGAAACCACTGCGACGAGGGAAAGGAGACCAGCTTCCACTTTCAGGTAGGTGATGTCGGGAAGGCCGGGGAAGAGGATGAAGAGCCCACAGGCTGCGAGCGACGATCGGAGAACGCGACGAACTGTGAGCAAGCTCTCACTGCAGACCAGCTCGAAGAGGTTAATACCCAGCCCAAGGGAAGTCTGCCAGACGAGGCCCGTCAGGCGCCAAAGGCAAATGGGACCGGCCAGCGAAAACGGATGACTGGCGCCTTGATGGCTACGGTAGGGTTCATCTTGCTGAAGGACATCCGGGGCTTGGACTTTATCGACGAGCTCGACGCTCTCGAGGCGGGTACGCTGCAGACTATTGGACAATGAGTTACGTCCGACTCGGTGGGAGGTAAGCAGAGGTGGAAGTCGTAGTAACGGCTTCAGAAAATAGAAATGAAGAAAATACAAACTGGTGAATGAGAATAAGCGCGGACTTTGAAGAGGTCAGTGATATTAAACTGTAAGTTGCGTAGGTTTGCGAAGGCGTTCTGTTCACCCGAATTTACTAGACCTTGTTGACGCACGACGAACCTCAACCTTGACGTCTTTTTGAGTGTGTGGGCATAGAAAAGGCTACACAGCCTGGGTATCACCTCCAGCATCTAGCCGGAATGCGCTCGTCCTCCTCAACGGCAGCCCGCTCTTCTCGTACGTCATATCCAGCATGCGCATTTGCGCGACGCTGTCCTCCCCACTGACCCACCGCCCCGAGCCCTCCCTGCCCCTGACCCGATTCACAAACTCCTCCAGCTGGTACCTGTAGCTGAGCCAGTACTCCTGGTCCGGCTGGCCGTCCACGCCGGCCTCGCGAAACGTGTACGCCTTCCTCGACTGCTTCTCCCTCCACCGCCGGACCACCTCGCCCGTGTGCTTCTTGCGCACGACGTACTCGTCCTCGACGTCGATGCGGTGCCACACGTTGGCCACCATGAAGTTCGCCAGCGAGACCTTCCGGGCGCGCGTCTTCTCCTGGCCCTCGGGGAGCCCCTCGGCGCCGTCCGCGACGACGACGGGGCGGTGGGTCACTTCCACCCTGGGGAAGGCCGCGCGCAGCAGCGGCGCCTGGAGGCTCCCGTCGATCTCGCCCGTGCCGCCGTTGGGGAAGCGGTACATCGCTCTGAACGTGTGGTCGCACAGCTCGTCGTGCGGAGGCGCCATCGTCTCGACGCTGCACGCGAGGCACTCCTCCGGCTCCGCGCCGAAGACCCCCCGGAGGATGGACGCGTGGTAGGTCCCGAGGTCCATGAGCGCGCCACCGGCCAGGCCGTACCGGAAGCGGATGTCGTCCTTCCTGAAGGCCAGCGCGGGGGCCCTGGTCACGGCACGGACATGCTCGACGCTGGGGCGGTCGATGAGGGAGAGGAAGCACTGCCACGCGGGCTGGAAGCGGTAGTGGAACGCCTCGAGGAGGACGGGCGCGCCGGGCCGCTTTAGGAGGGGCGAGCGGAAGAGGGCTGCCGCCTCCTCGGCGTTGGAGGTGGAGGGCTTCTCCAGGAGGACGTGCTTCCCCTTGGCGAGGGCCTTAAGCGCCCATTCGTAGTGAAGTCCATTTGGAAGTGGAATGTAGACCGCGTCGATAGATGGATCATCCAAGACGGCTTCCGGCCATTTGTCAGTGTGACGGTGGGCAAGACTAGAGCGGTTCCGAACACCTACCCTGATAGCTGTCCAGAACTTGCGGGATGCCGTGTTTCTTGGCATAGGCCTCAGCTCTGCTCTTGTCCCGGGCTGCAACGGCCTGGACGACGACATCTGGGTGAGACTTGGCCGGTCCTATCAGCGCCATGGGCCTGGGCCATTAGAAGTTAGCGTCATGGGTATCGTCATGGGCGTCCAGAAGGCAGTGGTTGGACGCGGTGTCATGAGTAAATAACTCACGCGATGTTTGCTGCGCCCAGAATCCCGAACTTGAGGGCATCATCGGTCTTGGGCACAACGGGCGGATTCAGAAGCTGCCAATTGCGATGAACAAAGCCGAAAACTGAAGCCATCCTCACGGCCAGCCGAGGAAGAAAGGTACCGGATTCTCAGAGAGCACGAGAGAATACGGATGAAGCAGCGGCGAGATGAGCTTCACACTTCACACATAGATTTGAGTGCTAATTCTTCGTTTCTGGCAGTGTCCCCTACCGGCGATGGCCTGTTTTGTAACGCCTCCTACGCTCGCTCAGACATGCTTTACTAATAGCATGCTGGCCCCAAGCCGGGTTTCGGAAATAGTCAAGAGACCCCTCCCCGGGCGCCTCAGCGCCAGCAAGTGTCGCCGGCCCAGGGCGCTCCCGCTTCTTCCAGCGACATCTTGAGGTAGAAAAAGTGTCCGAGGGGTCAAGAGGATATAGAGGAGTCGGCACGATGTTTGCACCGCCGGAGATAACACGCAGGCTTTCCGCCGACTTGGTAATCCGAAGATGTAGAATACGCGCGCCGCGTACGCAACAGACGATGATGTTTGTTATTTTCCATACGAAGTTCAAATACAAGTTCAGATTCACTGTCTCGATCGAAATCGGCAAAGAAAAGGAGCGCATATACTGCCGTAAGATAAATTCTGGACAGTGTTCTCTTATCGACAGAGCCGGGGGCATATCTCACAAGAATGGTACGCTGATACTAGCATACTGTGGCAGTAACATCAGCGCTGAGTCGTTAGTGTTGAGGTAACTCATCTTTTGTGTGATACCTTGGGAGGCACTGTCAAATAGAACGCTCACTTAGACAACCAACGTCCCTCAAGCTGCCCTCCATCCTGCGGATCCAGACAGCAGCCATTGGCGAACCAGAAACAGACAGGTTAGGGTACCCGGGTGTATGTCGATTTTTCTGTTGTCGAGCCATCATCGGCTCACAGTGCATCTTCCATCCTCGGCGTCATTGAAACTCGTCGACCGCCCCGGAGCGCCGACCCAAACGCGATACCCAAGAGGCAAGTCTGACGGCTTCATGACAGCGCAAGTATAGTAGAAAACTCGAAGCAAGACCCGCCCCTGAGGCAGAAGTTGCACAATCCTGTCATCAGCAAGAGCCCCCACCCCCGCACTGTCAGGCCAAGCAGGCTTGGCCCCGGCAAGGCGATCCCGCCGCTGGCCCCCATATGCGAGATAAGGGAACAGGATGGCAGGATGGATACAGCAAGAAGGCGACAAGTCCATGACGGAGATCGAGCGTGAGACACGCATGAACGCCAAGCACCACCGACAGGGGTGCCTTTTAGCACGAAAAGCTACTGCGTAAGATGACGCCGTCGGCTCCGCTTGTTATCTTGACTTTCTTCCTCCCCCCCGGCCCGGGTCCACTCGCCCGGAGAATCCTTGGAGTTGTCACTCTGCCTCCGAGGATGCCCGTGCCGAGCAGGCTCCGGCCTGTGTCGTCTTACCCGAGACCAAGCCGGCCGTCTTTTTTTGTCGTTGCCCTGGCATCCATCCCCCTTTTTGAGACATTTTGTGACTCTGATGGGAGGGATTACTTGCTAACAATCATAATGATACTCCGGTCACGGAGATCAAAATGCTTGTCAAGGCGCACATCGCGAACCCCCAAGTCTGGAGCCTAGACATCCATAACACACGGCATGCAGAAGGGAGACATTTTTGAAGGTATTTTATTAGATTAGCTAGAAAAGTAGATACTATGGTATCGATGTATCTGTAGTCGGGGCTGTACTATGGTCGGTATGTAGGTATTATCGTGCAATCTGTAAGACGCTGCAGTTTAACACGATTTAAAAAAAAAGAGGTATCAAGACGAAAAATGCACAAATGCCACTCCCCCGCTGCCACTTATCCACAATCTCTTGCAGAGCATTCCACTGCTCTCATCCAACTTTTGTCTAGCCCAGGTTCAAGCCAGTTACCTGCATGTAACGCCAAACCCGCAAGCCGTGGGAATATCAGCAGTGTCGCTTCGTTCCGGCAGCCACTCCGCGGATCGAACCGCGTCCAACTTGACTCTGGGACCGGAACTTCCGACCTGACTCCGCTGCATCCCCAAATTTTGCGACCCCCAGCACACCCTCTCCGCGGGGTTCGCGGCGGGCATACCAGGGGGGCGGGGGAGCGTGGAACCCACATGTGCTGTGGTGTCCCGCAGCTCCCCCTATCTCGGGGGGCGCTGCCGCTCGCCTGCGCAAGCGGCAGCGCACCCCGGCCGACCCCAACATCGGGGTCGCAGCGTGAGACCTAAGGCGGTTTCTCACCCGGTCCCACGCTGAGCACAGCAACACGCCCCTCGTCCCCTTTCCCTGCCTCGGGCCAGCTTAGACAGCTGCTCAAGGATTGCTGACATAGCTACGCGCGCGGCGCAGGTCCTCGTCGTGCTCCTCGTCGCGGACGACGCCCTGGTGCGGGGTGTGCGCCGTCGCGGCGGGGGCCTTGCCCTTTTCCTCGTCGCTGCCGCTGCCGGCGATGTCGTCGTCCTCGCCGCCGTAGGCGTACTTGGAGCGCGAGCGGATGGCGGCGCCGTACCGCCAGAAGAGGAAGGGGATGGCGCAGCACGCCAGGCTGATGAAGAAGAGGATCATGCTGGCCCACTGGTAGCCGCACCGACGGTACATCTGGTTGGTGAACAGCACGACGCCGGCGCCCCAGAAGGACCGGATGCAGGTCTTGGCGGCCAGTGCCGAAGCGGCCTGGTGCTGGTAGGAATCGACGAGGTAGTTGTTGGCGGCGTTGTACAGGAAGATGAAGCCGAAGCCGACGGGAAAGCCGGCGAGCGCGGGGCCGACCCAGATCAGGCGCGGGTAGGAAGTCCAGGCGAAGATGACCATGCCGATGGGGATGAACCAGCAGCTAGCCATCATGGGGATAAGTCGGTACTCGGCTGGGGGGCTGCCGTTGAAGCGCCTGACGAAGGTGAGGTAGTGCCTGTTGACGAACGGCGAGCAGACGGCGGAGAGGACGACGCCCACCGCCAAGGGAATGAACATGAGACCAGTGATTCCGGCATTGTAGCCCTTGCCCTCCTGGAAGATGATGGGGTAGGCGACGAAGAACATGTACAGCAGACCGTACAGGACAGACATGTAGAGCGAGATCAGGAACACGATGAGCTCAACAAAGAGCAGCTGGAACGGCCGGACCAGGAAAATGCGGAGACGCTCGACCATGGGGCGCGTGTCGAGATCCTGTTCCGTGACATGATCAGACTCGCCAGTCTCCTTGCGGAGCTTCTTGGCCCTCTTGGCGAGAATGGTCGGTGCGTAGGTCTCGGGGACGGTGAACGTGATGAGGATCCAGACGACACCCGAGAGAATGAGCTGGATCCAGTAAAGCCAGCGCCAGCCAGCTGCGTCGGCGAGGAAACCACCAACGAGAGGACCGACTATTTCATTGTGTCAGCAAAACTTCATGATGTTACATAGTCTCATGTGCGGAGCGGAAAAGCCGGGGGTCGCTTACTAGCTGGGCCGATGAAGGGAGCGGCGGAAAAGGCCGCCATTGGCACGCCACGCTCCTCATTCTTCCACAGATCGGCCAAAGTACCTCCAACAAGCGTCATAGGCGCAGAGAAGGCGATGCCGTCAATTGCACGGCACACAATGAGCGTGCCGATATTCTTCGCGACGGCGCAGGGGATAACGAAGACGACCGCGATAAGCAGTGTCGTGCCGTAGATGATGCGTCGGCCAAAGACTTCGCTCAGAGGTGCGAAGACCATGGGTCCTGCTTCCAGTTAGCGGATCCGAGTCATGCAACTCATCAAAAGCGCATGCCGGTTGCATCAAACTTACCAACACCAAAGCCGATGACGAAGACGGTGATGGTGAGGAGAGAGACCTCCTCGCTGACGTGGAAAGACTTGGACACGCCGCCCAAGTCGGCGGTGATGACGGAGGAAGCGAAGGCGACGACGAAGCAGGTGATGGCGACAACCATAGTGCAGTACCACTTGTAGGCCTTCGACCAGTTCTTGGGGTTGTCAGGGTCGTTGGGAAGGAAGGTGACGAGCTTGTAGCGGTGCTCGCCATCGGGCTCGATGGGACCAGGGATGGAACCCTGCGAGGTCTCGACCGTGAACTCGGCGAGGTTGGCGTCGACGGTGAGGGTACGGTAGGGCAGGGTCAGGTCCAGGTGAGGATCCCTTTCCGCCTTCACGGACTCCTGGGTCCTGGTGCGCGACAGACCCGAGGAGTGCGTCCTGGTTCGTCGCATCGAGCCCGTCCGCGAGTGCGTCCGGACGGGCGCGTACACGGGGGCATCTGCCACATCGTCGGCATTCGTGACCGTGTCCGCCGCGGACGATCCGTCCTGCGACGCACGGGTCCGGGTTGGATATTGTTCTAAGGAGACGATCCCGTCCATGGTTGGGTAGGTGTGTTTACCTCAGTCAGGAACAGGGAGAGAAGAAGTAAAGGAAAAGGAAAGGCGGAGTGGAGAGTTGGAAGAGAGGTCAACGAGCTAGAACCAACAGCGAATGTGTCAACACGGAGGGTGGGCGGGTAGGTATATATTGTATTCGGGCAGAGAGACCCTCCGGCGCCTCATCTCCTTGTCCATCCGAGTGTGGAGCCCGTCCACGAAGGTTTCCAGGGGTCGGGCACCGAGAGAACGGCAGCGATCCAGAGGCTGTTCCGACTACGGAAGCGGTGGCTTTCCAGATGAAGCAATTAGCTACCGCCAGCGCCCGCTGTGATTGGCCCCCGCGGGGGTCCAGGTAGGTTTGAAGGGTCAAGCCGCAGTGGCGATTCGGTGACAATTCGGCATTCGCCAGCTGGACTCCCCTAGAAACCCCCAGCAACGCTGCGCTTTTCCACCCTTTCCACGCAGAGATTTATCTGAGATGCGACGCCATTTCACCTCAGGCCCGGTCCTGCAGCCAGTTAGATAACAGGACCGGCCGCCATAGGCTTCCCTGGCCACGAGGAGCCCACCGAGGTGTGAGGCCCGCCTGCCCGCATGCTCCATGGAACGGGATGATGCCAGGGGGGACGACGGCCACTTGGGCACCAACGCTCATTTAGAGCGACACGCTTGTAATCAGTCTCTGGACGCTGTCATCCCT
The DNA here is from genome assembly GCA_030052745.1 of Pleurostoma richardsiae. Lineage (NCBI taxonomy): Eukaryota > Fungi > Ascomycota > Sordariomycetes > Calosphaeriales > Pleurostomataceae > Pleurostoma > Pleurostoma richardsiae. The sequence goes on from JANBVO010000006.1 coordinate 351,194, forward strand.
ATCCTCTCTACTGCTACTACCAGCCCGCTCGCGCACGCGCGCGCGAAAAGAGGTGAGGGGAAAGACAGCAGACACGGAACAGCAGACACCAGACCGGGCGCCCTCCCGGAGATCCGCCCGGGCAGCGCGGCATGCTGTCACGCTGACGATGACGCAGATCCTCGCAGCTTTGGGAGAAACACGCACAGTAGCAGGACAGTAAGTAGCACAACACTGCTAGCTGATTAGGTAGACAGCCTGGCAGCAGCCAGGCAAGACAGCAGACAGCCACATCCAGATGCAATGCTTGGCGTCCGGAACGGGATTTGCTCCGTATGCAGGAATTCTCGGTGACCCATCACCGAGAGAGTGCCGCTGCTGCTCCCTCCCCTTGTGGGGCTCGTGATGAACACACAGGGCCCAAGTCCCGTTTTAGGTGCGAAGAAAAGACTTTGTTCACCCGGCCACGCGCCCAAAGAGGACTAGACGACAGCGGGAAGACGAGGGAGAGCCACGGTTAGCGTAGATGACTCTTCCACAGTCCCTCTTGACCGGCCTCCTAGCGCGTATCGACACTCGAGGGCCCGGCCTGTTTTGACTCGCCTCCACTGTTTCCGACGACAATTCCTCGGTTAACTAAGGAGGGAGAGATTTTTTGCTGACGTCGCTCTTGCCTGGACGCACGTCGAGACTGGGAGACACAGGAAAAAGCCAAGCTGCAGCGCTGGAGACGGCCAGCACATGCGGAGGGAAAGCTGCTGACCGGGCGTCGAGACCTCGATAGTGGCGGTCCTGTCAGAGGCTCAATGACGTGTTGCAACTGGCCAAAGGAGGGGGGAGTCTCATGAACGCGGCGGCCCCCTGGAGGTTCCAGCCACAGCGCCAGAGCGAGCGCCAAGGAGCCTCAAGGTGAGAGGGAAAGCAACCCACCTCAGCGACGTGCAGCTGCCGCTAAGCCCAAGCCGGGCTCCTCCATGCAAAGCGACGGAGTCAGTCCCGCCTGCCGGTCGTACCCGACAGCCGCAGCCCTAAAGCGTGGGATCCCTGCTAGTTCCGATGCGGCCGGGGGCATGTGTCGTCGCAGAGCTCCGCTGACAGGCTGGCTCGATGATGTGTCCTTAACATAGCTCGCCGAGCCGGCCGTGCCTCGCTGATACTTCGCTATCAAGGCAGCCCCGGCATGGGATTCATCCACTCATGCAACTTTCCCACCATCTTTAGCATCTCGCCTCCATCCAAACAAATCGTGAGTCGAGGAAAAGCTCGTCGTCCACTTCTTCCCTCTGCCGGAGCTGCTCAGCACGTGGCCAAGCCCGTAGGTGACCTCACTGTCGCCGGAAGCACCGCCTCGCTCGGCACTGATGGAGGCAACGGTTGCCTCCTCGTCACTGGCGGACCTCCGGCTCTGCCTCCGGACCTGATCACTACTGCCGCCGTCTCCGGGGTCTCCAGTATTGCCTTCTGTTGGACTTCCTAGCGGCGTGGTCCCGGCAGGTAGAAACGGCAGAGCTGTGCCGCGATCTCGGCCATCGATGCATCGCCCTTGTGTGTGAGTACATCGGTGGGAGGGCATGGCCAAGCCAGCATGTGCATGCAATGTGATAACGGGTCTCCTGTCACATTTACTTTCCCAGAACGGCAGCTACGTACAACCCGGCCTCTGTACCCACTGTTCAGTGCTCTCGAGGGGTGCTCCTGAGGTCTCAGGACCCCTTTCTTTTCCCTGGGCTTCTTTGGCCTGTGCTGGCTGTCCGATCTGAAAGCCCGGAGGCTGGCCGGATGAGAACCGCGATCTCAGACGCATTGGCGTCATTTTCTCCCCGATGACGAAGAGACAGTGCCCTCTTAGCTTATGAAACAAAAACAAAAAAAAAATGACGGATCTATTTCCAGAGTGTCACTTTTGTGTACAGTTATTTCAAATCGACTAGGTTCCGCGGACGCTCCGGGTCCCCACTACCCCTTGCCGCGGTCGTACTCTAGGGCCAACTGTCAACTGAGTTGTAAGTGTGTGGGCTAGGAAGGCCTTCAAAGGGATAACGCTATCACTAGCTTCTCCGGTAGGGTTGGGCAGCTATGCGTGTTCGTCTGTCATATCGCTGCTGCAGGCTGCATGAGGCAGTCCGGGAACGGGGAAAGTTCATGAGACACTCTAGGCGGTCTACCCCAAGTTTGTGTATTCCGCCTTCCATCACCGGCAAGGCTGGAAACTTTACCACCTACCCCGGGCCGGGGTCACCGGAACCGGACGCCGATATAGGCCACAGCGGCTTCAAGCTGGCAGCGTCAGCTGCTGGACTGCTAGTAGGTGGTGCCGAGGCCGTCTTGCTCGCTGCCTACGCAATGATCTCGGCTCTGCGGATGATGTTCGTACTGAGAGCGACGCTGGGAACTGCGGCATGGACGATGGACGTAGTCCCTGGATTATGCCATCCCACAATTATGACTGTCCGTCGACTCCGTCCTAACAGGCATCTCCAGATCCCCACCGAGTTCCCGTCCGGGCCTTCCGCTCAGGGTCTGTGCTATACTTGACCCAGAGGTCTCTGTAGCGGCATCGGAGGTCGACTTCGCTGGATGGACCCGTGTTGCCCCTTAATCACGGCCTTTTCAAAGCTCCATATGGTCCTGTATCCCCAGGCCCTTTACCGACCGTGTCCACCTGTGTAAGCCATATTGTGCTGGAGCCAGCATAGGAGGCACGATGTAGCGATGCTTATCCTGCTATGAGGTTGTGCGACAATCCTCATACCGTTCATGGGATCTTTAACAGGAAGTAATGATGCCCATGATTTCCTCCTTGCATCAAGGTAGGAGTCTGCTGCTGCTCCATCATCCTGCACTCTAGCCGAAGAGATGTTCAGTGGCCACTAGGCCGAGGACATAACCTCCAGAGAATGGCCTCTGTCTGGGAAGACAGATAATGGACACAGCAGGTTGGATTTCGACTCAAGAATCAGTAGAGCTATCCGGCTTTACGATACAAACGGAATTACGATCACGACCTTTGAGATAACAATACCTCGCTAACTTCCTAGACAATGTACTCGGAGTAGTTTCCCATTCTCCTCTGCCTTCTGCTTCACGAGTGATAAACGAATTTGTTGGTACGATACGAACGGACGCCCCGAATCGACCGGGAGATACCTGCGGACACTGTCACCGACAGAGACCAATGTACATCGTTGACGGACTAGAGGTGACCACTGGAAGGACAACATCGTTCCTAGCTTCCTGATGCCAACAGATTAAACCGGATGGCACGTATGCGCAAACTTCGTCCCGGGATATCCCTCTCGATTCGAAGAGCTGCCGTTTACTTTATGCTCGCAGTGTCAGCTCACCAAGACATGGGAAGCCATCTTGGTATCGACACCGTATTGCTAGCACCTGCACCTCTGAAGTCGGAACCTTCGCAATGGTCGACGATCACACCAGTAGAAGCGGCTAATATATCTCGCCTTAGCCAACAAAGGGTCGATGCTTGGGCCATTGGGGAAGTTGACATTGGCGAAAGCAACCTGAGCCTCAACGTGACAATCATCTGCTAAAGCCAGAATAGCTAGGTATGCTGTGGATGGCGGCTACGAAAATGATCGCAACTCCATCTGTGCCGCGAACGACGCCTCGGATAAGCCACGTCAATCTCACGGTGATGGCAAACCTAAAGACAGCTTACGAGTTTGGAGCAGGGTAAGAAATGACGGATTGTCTATACTTCGGCCGTTGTCCCGCCACGACGAACACACCCTTGCGTCCCGGATGGAGAAGGCTGCTCACAGTCTGTCGAGTGAGAAATACGGACATGGTTGCTGAGTCGACATGTTCGGACTCTGGGTCGGGCGCCGTGATGAGCATTAAGTTAGCTCGATCGATCTGGTCGGCATCCCTCAAGAGCTACGGGAACAAGAAGTATGTGCAGGATGCGCGGTACCGGCCGGTGAATGCAGAATGACGAGAGACTCGTGTCTTTTGTCGGTTTGATATCAGCGCTCGTGCTATCGATGCGAATGGTGCCGCAGCAGTCTGAGAGATGGGAAGATTGTTGCGTCTCGGCTTTCTTCCTTCATCTTAGAGGGGCAGCGACCATCTTGACGCTTTGTTCGGGAGGAGACGCCTTCGCCTTCTCTCCATGATAAGTATGGTTGAGGATGTCGAGGAAATAAGATATCATGATCCTCAGGTATATTGAATGATACGGCTACTGTTTTTGCTGCTTGCGGAGGTGCCGAGCAGACACAGTTGCTCAGGTAGAATGAGCTGCTATCCGTTGAAAGCTTGGTAGAATCCATTGTATTTGATCGGGACCACGATGAAGTAAGAATGCCAACAATATACCTCTGTCATCATCAAGGGCAACATATGTGTATAGAAAAGATGCCAGACCACGAAAGAGAAGGAGAAGATATGCATATAGGGAGATACGGGGTGAGGTGGGGTAGAGACCGGAAGAGTGTCCTGGGGCGGTGTGGAACACTGAAGGGCAGCAAGAGTCGCAAACGATCGCAGCTTTTCCATTTGATAGGTCACACTATGTGAGACACAACGTGGTTCTTCTGGTCCTGTCCCATTGGAAGGCTTGGCCCCTTTTGGACATCATAAGGAGATTGAGAGTAGGGACGAAAGTGGTGGTGGATACGGCCACTTCCATTGCAGCAAGACCTTGTAAACAACTCCCTGCGCGACGCCTTGAGAAATTCCCAATAAAGATGTCCTGTGGACTATGACAGAAAGCTTGGGGAGAACATCTCCAGGCGTGACTTGGTCCAAATTATATCAAGACGTGGTAGGTTCCTATCGTCCCTTGGCAAAGTTGACTCCTTTCATATGTCCCAGGAACCGCCTCTCAAGACAGCACGACGAGTCCATATTCTTTCGATCAGCCGTACGTGGGCCCGGTCACCCGTGATCATTGCGTACCATAGAGAAATAATGGAAGTCAAACATTGGACTTGACAGTGGGAAGAAGAGGCGACAGCATCCGGCTTGCCCTGGGTCATTGGGGCTAGAACTACGACGGAGATATAGCCAGCCATCAATAAGACTTGATATAACATGGTAGAGAAGATAAGAAATTGTAGCGTAGGCTATCTGCTTCTGCCATCATATCCCTTTCATCCAAGGAGAAGAGCAACAGGCAAGTGGACAAAACGAAGAGATGATAGAGCAAGCAGAAGGCCGGGCGACGGACTGATACCGGGCGGGATACTTTCACACATGGCAGCTACCACCGCTCTCGTGGCATATCCTCTATAGAGGCAATAACAAGATAATGGACAGACAGTTGTCCGTGGCACCTCTCCTAGCGTGAACTGCCATGTTTTGAAACGCCGGCTTCGAAGATATGGGGTCTTGACGGGAGGCGGCGGAAGCGCTGTTTCTAGCGCAGCCCTATGGAGACGGGAAACCGAAGCCGGATCGCCACAGGCTGTGCGCTCCGTATCTCCCTCAAACAGCCAGATGAGCTCAGCACCCCAGAGCAAGGGGTTGCATCTGATCTCTCGACAGGATGACAGAATGCCGGGAGGGCGCGTAGGGAAGGCGGCGGTGGACATCTCCCCACGCCCGCATTTTCACTGCCAGCACGACGCATCGACCTCGAAGAGATTATCCGCGATGAGGAGGCGGAAGAATGCCCGGGTGAAGGTCACGGACCTTCAAGGAGGGTGGATCTGGTTCCGGGTCCGGACCGGCTCCGATATGGTCTGCCACGGATGGAAGCCGCTACTGTCGGAAGACGGGCCGAGACCGCCTCCACCGGGCGGATGCAACCAGATACCTACCTACCCTGGGTTGCATCACGCTCTGGTCATTCTCGTCTTCTCGCTCCCTTTCGACCCCGACGTAACCTGCTTTTCCATTCGCTCAGGAATGCTGACATCTGAAGAGGAGAGACCATTCCGGCCCTATCCGATGACATCCACTTTGACTGTCCTCCCGCGTCACGACGCCGTATATGCCGTCGTCTGGCAGGTCGTCATCGCCACGCCTGCGGCCAACAAGAGAGGAGAAGGATTTCGTCTGGCACTTGTGCATCCTGCTTAGGTCCTAGAAGTATGCGAGGGATCTGTGCGTGTTCTACGCAGTACCGTTACGGAAGAAGGTCGTAATATTGAATGCGGGTAAATGAGGTTTTTGCTTGACGGTGAGAGAGTCTAGAACGTTTTGGAGCGGCCGGATCAGCCCAGCGGCGACCAGCCCAGGACCTTGTCTGGGCCGGGCGGGCGCCGCAAAAGCCAGGGCCCACCGGCGAGGCTGCCCGCCAGTTGCGACCGCTTCCCCGGCTCTGGGAGACCCAGTGGCCAATCAGATGGCGTGAAATGCTCCCTGGGTGTGGGTACGAGGTACATCGGGGATGCCCCTCTCAGCCTCGCCGGTGGCCTGATCTCAGCAAAATTCGTGACATGCCCGCGAAGGTACCCCGTTCAATGGGCCCTGGCCCCCCCTTACAGTTGTCTTGGGCGGGCCCCGTGCCCGGAGACGCGATTTGGCGAAAGTCAGGCCATTCTGCCAGTCTCTTCACTCCGAAAGCCCAATCAGCCCGCCTCAGCTGCCTCTGCGTGATGCTGTGCGTTCTGCAGCGCTCAATCGACCCTAGCCGCCGTTGATCAACTCCCTTTTCCTCCCGCCCGTCCATTCTTGTACCTCCGCGATCACAAGCGGCGCAGAGCGGAAGAGAGTCACCGGCAGATCTGCGAAAGACACCACGAACGACGATCGAGATCGCAAGAGGGATAGGACGTGAGATCCCAGGGATACCGAACTCGATTGTTCTGCCGACAGTCCGGGTTCCCATTGCGCACCGGGGCCTCCCGCTTGCGACGGACAATACATCCCGAGGGGCGACTCCCAGAATCGAATCACCCAACCCGCCAAACGCACCCGAGAAAGAGGAGTAACAGCGCGGTAGCTCTGATCTGGTCTCGGCCGAAGATCTTGCATCTCACCCTACACTGCCCGCCTGATACGCCATCCTGACTATATCCCACTCCCTGACGCTCGGCGCATCTGCCCATCTTCTCCAACTACACACCAAAGCCACGAACACGCTCACTTGTCACTGGCTTCTTCAGTCTGGCTGGGCTGACAACCCATGCTTTTGTCTCGCGCAGCCGCATAGGGCGAACCTTATCCAGCCGCTTCAATCTTAGTCTATACTTTGGACCTGCGAGCTACTCCTGCTCTCGTCCCTGCCTTGGGCCCTCCAGAAGCACATCATTCCACCGGCCGCCCTCAGATGCTCTGGTGACAATGGACCCAAATCTCCTCAGACATATCGAATACTTCTCAGTGCCTAATAATCAGGTACGGGCATTCTCAGATGCCTTCACCAGTTTACCGGCTACTGCACTCGGCTCGCCTGCTGACACAACCCAGACCGTCAACCTCTCTGGCTCACCCCCGCCGCAGCAGGCTCAGCAGTCGAGCATATGGGATGCTGCCGCCCTCAGCGCAGATGCCGGGGCAACAGAGTCGCCCTCGACGGCGCCAACCACACTGTCCCTTGACTCATACGCCCAGCAGTCAACAGCGCCGACAAGCCTGTCGCTCAACAACTCGCAGCGACAGCCCTCGCTCTACAACCAGCCGTCGAGAAACATACTACCCACGCGCGGGGCGCGGTCAAGAGACGGGCACGAGAGGAAGCGGACGAGATTGAGCACTACCGACGCGACGCCGTTTGACAGTCCCGATTACTGGCTTCAGTTCGACACCGAGGAGGGACTGTTCGAGAATACGAGCCCCGACGGGCTCGATAAGACCAAGGGCAAGGGCGCGCAAACGCAAAGGTGAGGATACCCCCCTTCTGTGCGAGTTCCAGGAAGTTTCGGTGCCATTGCGGATGGCGCCGGAGTGACACCGCTTCTTTTTTCCTTGCCGTTGGTGGCGTGACTGACACGTGGTGAAGTTCAATAAATACCACGCAGCCCGGGGGTTCAGGGTCGATACCTAATTCTGCAATTAAGACGGACGACCTGATCGATGACAGCGCTCTGGACAATGCGCTCTCAGACGATGAAGAAGACTTCTCGTCGCTGAATCTTGCCGACCAGATGTCCAAGATCGAATCTATCCCCCCATCAGAGGTACCACCGCGCGAAGGCCTTTACTCGACGCCATTGAGTTGGGAGAAGCCGCAACCAGGATTACGCATGGACTCACTAATTGGTCTGCAAAGCCCCTCACTAAACGAAGCAGAACAGCGGCGGTTGATAGCAATAGCAATGAATCCCGGCCCCACGATGGGTGGTTTGGGAACGGGCCACTTCGGCTCGTCGGGCTTCGGAGGCGGACTTGGCTCGACCCTGGGGTCTGGCCTGAACTTGGGCACGACGAACATGGGCCAGGTGACGGATAGTGCGCCAATGCCGAGGCCTCAGCCGCCATCGGACCCGTCAAGATCGAGCTTGTCCGATAAAGGGAAGGACAAGCTAAAGCCCGGTGATAGGACGGCGCATAACGATATCGAACGCAAGTACCGGACGAATCTGAAGGACAGGATCGCCGAGTTGCGCGACGCTGTGCCCGCTCTTCGGACGATACCAGAGGGTATTGTTGACGATGGAGACGCTGGCCAGCCGTCCCGAGGACCGAAAGTTAGCAAGGTGAGTCTGCCCCTCCTAGCCTCTGGAGCTTGTGGAAGAGCACATTTATCTGACGAATCCCTCTCAGGGAACGGTACTCACCAAGGCGACGGAGTATATCCAATACCTGGAGAAGAAGAACAAGGCGATCATACAGCAGCACCAGGAGCTGTCACGCCGGCTTCAGGCCTTCGAACAGCTGCTGAACGCAACGGCCAGGCCGTCCTTCCAGGTACCCAACTACAGCAGGACTCTCTTCGACCCGCGATCATTCTGTTAAACTCGCCTCCCGCCGCCATCCCAATCTATCATTCACCCTTACGAGAACGGAAGTTGATAATCGTGGTTATACATACTCTCCACTAAGACAAAAACATTTCCCGGTTCTTTCTCCCACCCTGTACATAAAACTTTTCTATTCTTCTTTTCTGGGACTGTATAGAGATTATGAACGGACAAAGGCGCAGGTTTCGGCACGGAGGGGATGACTCATTTTTACATAGTAGCCAACATGGGAAGGGGGGGCGCGAAGAGAGGAGAAGAAGAAGGGCTCTTCTCACGTCGCAAATGTTGGCTGGGGGGGTTAAAAGGGCTTGCTTCAGTCAGCGCAGCATATCATCGTCATGGCGTATTGCAAATGAGCAGACCACGGCTTGGCTGGTCTCCTGCCAGCCATCTATCTCCCTTGATACCCAGACTCGTCATCGTTTTGGAACCCTCTTGCTTTCGTGACGTGCCGTATGCATGTGCTACATTTCCTATTTGGTCTCTACGCTACGTGAGTCTAAGGAGGGCCGCATGCAGTGCAGGTCATACGATCTGGCTCCCATCTCACCAGCTGCCAGACTGAGGACCAGACCATGTTGTTCGATGAACAAGCCATCCTGATATCAGCATGCTCTCTTGCGAGAGAGGAGTTGTTATAGTCTATTTTGTCCCTTCATAACATCATACATGCAATAATACATATATGTACACAAGCCGCATGACACGACAACAACAACAACAACGACCCACTCAGTCCCGCAGTGCCTCGATGTCGTCGACCTCCTTGACCGCCTCCGCCGTCAAGACGATGTACGAGTCGTCGTCCACGCAGACGCTGTCCTCGATCCGCACGCCCATGCCCCTGAACGCGGCCGGCCACCGCTCGTCATCGGGCACGTACACGCCCGGCTCGACGGTGACGCAGTAGCCCGCCCTGAGCGGGTCGCTGCGTGGGAACCCGGGGCAGTCGTGCACGTCGAGCCCGACGTAGTGGCCGACGTGGTGCGGGAACAGGGCGTCCAGGCTGCCCCGCGCGGACAGGTCGAAGCCCAGCCTGGTTAGCTGGTCACGCAGCGTCTCCTCAGTGACGCGGTGCACGGCGTCCAGGCTCATGCCGGCGGCCTCGCGGCACAGCGCCACGCCCGTGCGCTGCACGCGCAGCACCGCCTCGTACAGGTCGCGCTGCGCGGGCGTGAACCGCCCGGACGCGGGCCAGGTGCGCGTGATGTCCGAGACGTAGGTGCCGTACTCGCCGCCGGCGTCGACGAGGACCAGCTCGGTCGGGTCGAGGGCCCGGCTGTTCTGCACGTAGTGGATCATGTTGGCGCGGGGGCCGCCCGCCACGACGGGCACGTAGGCGGGGCCGTCGCAGCCTGCCGAGGTGAAAGCGTAGTCGAGGTAGGCGTGCAGGTCCTTCTCGGTGCGCCAGGGCCGCCGCATGGCGTCGGTGATAGCCCGCCCGGAGAGCCGGCCCGCGCGCCGCATGTTGGCGATCTCGGCGGGCGACTTGACCACGCGGAGGGCGTTGACGACGGGCTGCAGCGGCGCGGTGGAGGCGGCGCGGTTCGCGGTCCGGAGCATCTCGGCGAACTTGGTCGGCCGCCCGCCGCGGGAGAGCTCGATGTCCGTGAGGACCTTGCCCGCGCCGCGCAGCAGCGGCGGCAGCAGCGCCTCGACGCGGCTGATGTCGCCAGCTTCGTCTGCATTGAAGACGTCGCGCGCAGCGTCGACGCCGCTCCAGGGTCCGGACCACTGCTCGGTCTTGGGGTCCTTGGGCCGGCAGAGCAGGTGGAAGGCGTAGTCGCCGGGCTTGTCGCCCGTGCGCTGGATGACGGCCATGGAGTCCGGTTCGGCAAAGCCGGTCAGGTACAAGAAGTTGGACTCCTGCCGGAAGGGGTAGAAGACGGCGCCGGAGCGGTACTTGAGGTCCGCGGCGGCGAGGACGGCGACGTCGCCCGCCCGGGGGAGGCTCATAGCGAGCCGGGCGCGGCGGTCGGCATATTCCTGGGCGGTGATGCCGGGGGTGATCTCGCCGGGCTTCAGGAGGTGCGGATGGGTCTCGTGAACGGGCTGCCCGAAGTGCAGGTCTGCCGCCGAGACGGTGGCATACCCTCTCCTTGACCTTGGTGAGACGCCGCGATGAGCGATACTAGACTGCAGCCACTGATGGCTATTACTACTACGGGGAGTAGTAGCTGCTGAGCCGCTCAGGGACCCGAGGCATCGCCGCAGGGAGCCCGGTCGGAGGAGCTTCATCTTGAATGGAGGGGCAGAGAGTGGCGGCTCCGGAGCTCCAGGAACATTTCTGCAGAGGGACCCGGTGCTCCTCCCAAGCTTGGCGACGGACTGCACCGTAGCTTAGCGCCCGCGGCGTGGCTGCAGGTGGAATTCAGTAAGATGGGAGCGCGGGCGAGGGTTGATTAAGCGCGCCTGGTGCCGTGGTGGCAGTAATTGCAAGAATTCCAGCAGAGTCGGTGCCGGGCCGGACTAACATGCAGAGGCACGTCGTTGCTATGGAAGAGCCGCGGTCGAGGCGGGCGGGGCCGTGCACGGGCCGATATTATTGTTGTCGACGCCCCGATGTGGTAAGGGCGGGTGGCTGCTGGCCAGTGCTTCCCTCTTGGGCGCTCGCAAATCCGACCGTGACAAAACTGGTCCGTCTCCCACCACCACTGCTGCCACCACCACCACCAACGTCTCCTCCCATCCCTCTCTCTGGCCGCCTGTCTGCCTCGTGTCCTTCTTTGCAGGAGAGAATACGCAGGAGAAGAGCGTCCATCGGTGCCAATTGGCATTCCCGCATCTTCGTTTCCTCTTTTCTGCACCGCCTTGTCTGCCGTCTCCTCTGCGGCGTCCTTCACGCGGCTCGACGTGTTTCGGTGTCTGGGTCAAGCTTGCCTGTCGCGTGCTGACCAACCCAGCCCCTCTTCTCCCACGACAGCAACAACAGCCTGCTTTTCGTCCCGGATTCCCTCCCACATCCTGGACCAGCAGAAGACCAGTGTATTGGTTCATTTACTTAATACTCCACTCTACGAGCATGCTTGCCTAGACCGAACATCTTATATGGCAACTGTATCTCTATCTCCCTCCCCCATCCCCTCTTCTATCATGTCGACCAGAAGAGTCCCCCTCTCCGCCAACCCCAATGTTGCCAATTCACCAGTCCGAGGCGTTGCAGCCCTCGCTGCTGCCTCCAAGCAGAAGCGCTCCTATGCCAATCTGCAGCGGGAGGAGGCGTACGGCCAGCCCCCGCCGGCCAAGAAGCAGGTCCTCGACCACGGAAGCCAGAGAGTAGCACGGTCTCCGACAAGACAGGCATCAAGGCCGGCCTTGCAGCGTGGAACGGCCAAGGCTTACACGGCCGATCGTGTCTCCCAGCAGCCGGCTGCGCAGAAGCTGTCCGAGGAGGACGTCGAGCAGCTGCGGAAGTGGCAGGCTCACCAACGCACAAGGTTCCCCAAGCTTGTCTTCTACTTTGAGAGCATCCCCGATGATCAGCGTTCAAGACTGGCTAAGCATGTTGCCCACCTGGGAGCTGTAAGTATTTCTCTCTTCCACAATCTCCCCGCACAGCCTTCTTACTGTCCGTGACCAGAGGGAAGAAAAGTTCTTCTCCATCAACATCACCCACGTCGTCACCACCCGCCCGATCCCTGCGGAAAAGACCGCCAGGGAGCAAGAGGAGGCTGCCGAGGCATCCCACGAACCACGGGGCCACAATGATGAGCCCCAGACTATCAATCCGTCATTGCTGAGCCGCCATAATGAGCTGGAGAATCCGTCCATACGGAGGAGACTTTTCGAGACGGGCTCCACGCGCAGGATGCCGGTGCAGGCCCAGGACAGCGTCATCCGACAGCCAAAGAGCACTCGGAGCTCGGATGTGTTGGTTCGTGCTCGTGAGATGGGCAAGAAGATTTGGTCCCTGGACAAGCTGCAGAGAATGCTTGACATGCTCTTGGAGCCGGATCCATACAAGAGCGCCTCGTACAGCTACGGATCAAGAACATCCGGGCATGGAGCCGTCTCAACGTCTAGAGCACCTGACGGGACTAGCCTTCTCCAACTGCTCAACAAGGAACGGGTTAACGGCCCTTCGGATCGAGATCCGACGGTTGCCACGAAGGAGCTGAACTACTTCAAGGGCCCGTACGTCTATGTTTATGACATCGAGGAGAAGCAGAAGCCTATCATGGTCAGGGAGTACGCAAGGGTGGCAGACAAGAAGGATGGTGACTGGCCACAGTTCCGCGCGTCGGCTAACGGGCGGTGTCCTTTCATCGAAGATTATGAGCCAGCAGAGAAGGAATCGCGCAAGACGCGGGAAAAGGAACGTGCTGCAAAAGCTGCTGCCGTCGAGACTGCACCTAAGCTGCAGCCCCCAGAGGTGCCGCCACCCAAGCCGGTGACAGGAAAGCGCTCTCTGACCGAGATGGAGGATGGCCACAACCGCGGTGCTGGCGCCACTGTGCGTCCGACCGAGATATTCGAGCCATCCAAGGCTGCAAACCAGCCCACCGTTGACTTCGACCCCCAGAACGCCTTCACAAGCCGAGCTAGAGCTGGCCGCTTGTTCGCCGGCGAGCCTGTCGCGTCCGGCGTCCAACCCTCCAACATAACCTCAGCAATTCGATCCCAGATGATTTCGTCTAATGCTGGTTCTCTTGGCCCCAAGGCTGGAACGAGCAAGGAGGTTCACGGGCTGCAGAGGAAGGTGCTTCAGAAGAGCGCTCCCACGTCCCAAGACCTCAGTTCCCGTCGCCTAGCGGAGATGAGCCTGGAAAATGGCACATCCACTCGCTCTGGCAGCCTCGGTAGAGCAAGCTCGCGGAAGCTTGACATGATTGAGGAGGATGACTCCCACAGAACTGACAGGCACAAAAGGACAGTGAGTGTCCCAGCTCAGGCGCCGGCTCCTAAGCCTAAGAAGCGGGATCCCAAGCCGGGCTATTGCGAGAATTGCCAGGACAAGTTCGAGGACTTTGACGATGTAAGCAGATGCGTGACAACACTCTTGCGCTGCTCTATGCTAACACATCGACAGCACATTCTCTCTCGCAAACATCGCAAGTTTGCGGAGAATAACGACAACTGGGCTCAGCTGGACGCTCTCCTAGGTCAGCTCAAGCGCCTACCAAGATTCAGCTCCGACAGGGATGAGTTGGGAGACGATGAGTGGTAGAGCAACACTCGGTGGCCATTGCTCAGACCTACTGCTCAGAATAGTTCTTCCTCTACCATGCTCTCCTGCCGATTGGGATATTGCACCCCCCTTGTTTCTTACTCGCGCATCGGCTCCTCTTTCCACGTTCTTTCAACCATTCGACCTTTCGTCCGACTTGCTGCCTCTTGCTCCATTCGACTTTCCAAATTCCATGATACCACGGCTAAAAGTCACGGCACTGTTCCTGGGCAACCATTTGCTCTCTTTCTCTTCTTACCCTTCTTTCGATCAACCAGCATAGCATGCGTGGGCATACCGGCAAGGCAAAGGTTTCAGCAGTCTCGGAATCGCATTATAAGGTCCATTCTGGCATGGTGTTATGGGAAGGGGTCTTTTGAACGTTTCTGATTGCATACATCATTTTCTTTTGAGGACGACGGGAGATGACTGAGCTCGGAACGATAACAACGTGTGGGAAATATCCCGGACGGCTAGGATGACGAGTCGGAACGGATGAACTGTTCGCTGATGCTCTAGGCGAAGATCACTGTGCGACGGGGGTTGGCCTCGATACAAGCCGATCGATTGAGTTATTGTATATTATAGGATATGGTATGCATATACGCTTCTGTCGAAGAATATCAATGCTGAAGCAGAGAGATCAAGAGGCGGTGCGTGAGAGAGCAGTGGCCATCGCAGTCTCGGAGCGGCGGGCACTGGTGATCCTGATGGAAGCTTCAAGCGCTGGCTTGTTACTCAGGGAGCTCCTTCGCCACTATGCCCTGCTCGACATACTAATACATTGCAAATACATCTATCATTATATCTACCTGGGCTGCCTGTATTGCAACGATTTCATCGGCGGTAATGCGTAGCTGGTTTCTCGCTTAGCCGAATGTGCGGCTGTGCCCTGGCAGGTTTGCAGGAGCTGATGGTGGGGGACTCGACAGCCTCGTCCATATCGCGACGGCACATTCGCTTCTCCTCTTTCGAATGCAGACGAGCCTCCTGTGCGACTCGAACCAGCGATGGATCCGCTTAGTATCACCACCACTGCTATCACGCTCGCCGGCCTCGTCTTCAAGGCCTCGACCGCAGCTAGGGACGCCGTCGGCCAGCTCCGCGATGCCCCGGAGACCATTGCCGACATCGCCGTCGAGAGTCAGACGGTGGTGAAGATGCCCAGGAAGATGGAATTGGGGTCAATAGGATACAGCCATGTACGTTCACTCCTGGTATTCTCAAGTTGATAGGCGAGAACAGCGAGGTGGGTGGGACAGGCAGGTAGTTTAGCTTCAGTGTGCGGAGAGCCCTATGATCTAAAACAGCCTCCATCCCACTTCGATAGTCCTCCCTTTCAGTGTGGATGATGCGACTGGAGGTAAAGGCATGATGAATGTGGCTGCTGGTACATATTGATCGCATTTGAACGTGATGCGATCAGAATTCGGTGCCATTTGAGGACGGTCAGATGTGTGTTGTATTGGCGGCCTTGAATATGGTAGGTAGGCTGGTAGGTAAATAGGTACCTAATCAGGGGCACTGCTTAGGTAAAGTGGTACTTTTGATTCACCAACGCCAACCCATCCACTTCACAGAGCAGACAAGCTACGGGACACCAGCGTCAAGGAGATGGCGCCCCTTGGGCACGGCTTTTAGGAGCACAAACTGGGGAACGAGACCTGACAGTAGTTTAGTTTGTCGACCCGAAATCGGATGCCCCGACAGTGACCGGAATATCTGGCGGTTGCTACCTGAGGCTGCTCGCTGCAGCCTTGCACAAGCTCTTCTAAAGACCACCACGTGCTCCTCGTTTCGTCTTATTCACCACGCCTCACTGACCACCTTCAATATTCGACTCACGGTCTCTTATAGCACACGACACCCGACGCAGCGGCGTCTTTCCGTCCAAAATGTCTCCCGAAAACCCCGCCGACCACTCCCCCTCCCCCTCCCCCTATGCCTCCCCGAACCCAGACGCAGCCGCCACCGGCGCCAGCAGCAACAGCAACCCGACCAGCAGCCCGCTGATCCCGGACCGCGCCTCCTCGCCCGACCTGCCCCTCACAATGACGGCGTCCATGGTTCTGACCAGCCTCCCGCGCGACGCGACGGCCGCGCTGGCCGCCGCCGCGGCCTCCCTCGCGTCGCCGGAGCAGAAGGTGGTGGTGCGGTTCAAGCCCGTGGGGTCGGCGCCGGCGCTGCGGGGCGGCGAGAGGCGGCGCATCGGCGCGGAGCAGAAGTTCGAGGCGGTGGTGGCGTTCCTGCGGCGGGCGCTGCGGGTGGGCGAGACGGAGAGCGTGTTTCTCTACGTCAACAGCACGTTCGCGCCGGCCCTGGATGAGGTCGTTGGGAATCTACACCGGGTAAGCAGTTCTCCATCAGGAGCGCGGGGAGATGTGTTGCTGACGGTGCCGGCTGCAGTGCTTCAAGGACTCAAGCGACCAGCTGAACGTGTCGTATTCAATGACGCCCGCCTTTGGGTGAGGTAGAGGACAAGACGATGCGTACAGGTCACGTAACAAGGCATGTCTACGGAACACGGCATATATGAGACGATCTTCGAACCTTTTATATGCGAACCTTTACGGTCAGAAGAGGAAGTAAACACATTATGGAGATGCAAAGACATCCATGAGACACGCTACATCTCGCTTTAGACAACCCACGACGCCGTTCGATGCAACAATGATAGGTATGTACCATGCGGTACCCCAACTCGCTCGCTCCTTCACGCTTGATCCCAGTGTGAGCTCTATCGATGCTCCTCAAAATCGGTGAACGCGTCTAACTCTTCCTTAGGCATCGGGTACGTGTGCTCCGGTGCTGGATACTGCCGGGTTTTGACTTCGTCCCGGTATGCTTCGATCGCTTTCTGGGCCTCGCCCCAGACGTCTCCATACTTCTTTACGAACTTGGGAAGGAACCTGCCGGGCGGGAAGTTGCCAGTCATGTCGATCTGCACGAGGACCTGGCCGGAACAGCCGTTGCCCGCACCTATGCCGATGGTCGGGATGGACAACTTCTTGGTGATAATGGCAGCTACGTCGGAGGGGACCGCCTCGACGACAGCCGCGAAGGCACCGGCTTCCTGGACGGCCAGCGCATCGGCCAGAACTGCTGAAGCTCCCTTCGCCGTCTTGCCCTGGACCCGGAAGCCGCCGAGTGCATTTTGCCGCTGGGGGGTCAGGCCGACGTGAGCAAGGACCGGGATGCCTGCGCTGGTGATCTTGCGGATGGTCGGCGCCATCTCCCTGCCTCCCTCCAGCTTGACTGCTTGCACTCGCCCTTCCTTGACGAAGCGGATGGCGGTCTGCAACGCCTGCTCAGGGGATACCTCATAGGAACCCATAGGGAGATCGCCAATCTGCCGCTTAGTTAGCTGGACTGTTTCTTTGTATGCTAGATTTGGGGGCAACCTACAGTGAAGGCAGCCTTGGTGGCTCTTGCGACGGATCGACAGTGAAGAAGCATCTCCTCTACCAATACCTCACTCGTGTCTTCCATGCCCAGGGCAACCATGGCGAGGCTGTCGCCGACGAGGATCATGTCCATGCCTGCGGCGTCGGCGACATAGGCGCTAGGGAAGTCGTGCGCCGTTAGGACAGCTATGGGCTCGCCCTTCTTGTGCATTGAGCGGATGGTGCCAAGGGTCACCTTCTTCCTCGGGTTGACGGGTGGAGTACCCATGGGCGAGTGTGAACTCCATCTCGACTGGGACAGGCACGACACCAACGGCCGGGCGGCAAGGAGAGCCGGTCGTGTGCCCCTAGCTAGGGAGGCACACGACCTGGTGACGGCGCGACAAGATAGACTCATACTCATAGCCAGAATGACAAGCGCTAACTGTCGTGACACTGCAAATGCGATGCGATGTACCCAAGTCGCCAAAAGAAAAAGGAGAGACGGAAAAAAATTGCGGACAATTCGCAGTTTGTAATCAATCACCCTCCAGCGTGAGATATGAGAGGAGAAGAGAAGCGGACGCCGGCCGTCATTTTTTGGGCGAAAATCCGCAGCCTTTATTTACCTAGGTCATGATGGTTTTTACCGTGTATGTGTGATCCTGGCCTTGGTGTTGGGATGAGAACTGGGGCGGCCTCGGGCACGCGGCCCTTTTTTAAGGGGCAAAGCGCCGTTGGAGCCGACGCTCGGCCTCGCCCAGCCGCGGTTGAGTCATGTGACAATCGTTCCTTAGCTAAGCTGCTAAGGTACCTACCCTAGGTACCCCTTGCCTCTTGTCTTGGGCTCTTCGGTATGTCTGACGTAAAGCCTCCTCTGGCACATCTGTGGGGATGGATATACTGTAGGCAAAGGGAATCTGTCAGTCCCATTTCGATGGGACTAAAGGACGAGTAGCTGAGTAGCAACGTGCCGCTTCCAGAGATCTTCAGGTACCCGGATGGTTTCTGTGGTGCTGTTGTTGCAGTCTCTCTCTCAATGTTTTATGTCATATTGCGCGTACGGTCTGAGTGCCATCCTTACTGTTGCCTGCAGCTTCCTGTCTCACGTCAAGTCTTCAGGGTACCTGTATGGTGCAAATGGCGAACGCACTGGCATCATTGCCCGACCAGTGAGTCAGTTAAGGAGAGAGGCGAAAGACGCTGATACTCAGCCGTAGCTGCTTCGCTCTTAGGCGTGCCTTGGCTAACAAAGAGCATGAGAGGACCCGTCATTCCGGCGCCCCGCCTGCTGATGATCGCGTGAACACCTGCTGTGAGTTGCGCTATAAATCTACCACATGTGTTAGGTGGTATGTACCAGAAGTACTCCGTATTCTGCGCCGCCGACTCATAAAGCCTCTCCTTTGACGGTCGACCCCTTTCCTACATCTTCACCTACTCTAAATTTCATAGTCTATCTTCTTAGCACTGCCTGGGTGTATTGATCATTCGAAACCGGCGCAACTTCAGGAGTTCAAAGGAAGCAGGAGCATTACGTCCGCCACTCTAACCCGTTCTTATCGGACCCCGCATAACCCTCGGCGCCACAGCTTATCACCACCGACCACATCATACAACGTACGTCTGTGACTCGGTCATTGGAGTTCCTTCACTACAACACAACCTCCCTCACTCCTCCACGATCGATACCCAAACGACATACTGCCCTCCTAAGAACCACGCCATTCTTCAAGCCGACGCCGCACTACGAATTCCCCTCCGAAATCTCCAAAGCCCCCATTCCGCCCCATCAACCGAGCTGGGAATCGCGAGAACCCTACGTTTCCGAGAACCACTAACGCCAGTGCGACCGACATCTCGAGCCACTTCTAAGAGAAACAAACGCCAATATGAGTAGTCCACGTCGTCGGATCGAGACTGATGTGAGTTCTCCCGGCCTGGAGCCAAGAGGAGAGGTTGTTCACGAGTTCTGTCATGCTGACCTTGCCTTCTCCCCCAGGTCATGAAGTACGCTGAGCACCTACATGCCTCCAACTATCACCTTTACTAACCCTCGCCTAGGATGTACGAACTTGGCCCCTCGTATGGCCCTGTATCCCACTAACTTTTCAGGCTCATGAGCGACTATGAGGTTACTCTGGTCAACGACAACAGTGGGTCTTCCCTTCTTCCCTCGGGGACTCTTGGGTGCCTTTGCTGACTGAGTGCACAGTGTAAGCCCTTATTTCGACGAGACTCTTGCGTTAACGAAGATATCCTTACACCATCGATCAGGCAGGAATTCTTTGTTCGGTTCAAGGGACCCGCAGAAAGTTAGCCCGGCGTCTGAATACTCATGGTAACATTGCAGCAGAGCTGACATCTGGGTATAGCTCCCTTCGAGGGCGGTGTTTGGAAAGTCCATGTCGAGCTCCCTGATCAGTACCCGTACAAGTCGCCTAGTATCGGCTTCGTGAATCGAATCTTCCACCCCAACATCGACGAATTGTAAGTACGGCTTGGAGCGGAAACGGATCGTCTATACTTGATCTTGGAAACAGGAGGACTGAGACTAGTGGCTATTCTGTTAGGTCCGGATCGGTCTGCCTGGACGTCATCAACCAGACGTGGTCGCCCATGTTTGATATGATCAACATCTTCGAGGTCTTCCTGCCCCAGCTCCTGCGCTACCCGAACCCTACGGATCCTCTGAACGGGGAGGCTGCCGCCCTGCTGATGAGGGAGCCTAAGAGCTACGATGCCAAGGTCAAAGGTAGGACCTATTATCCTGTCGTTTGTTGCCCGACTATTTGCCGGGCCGTGGTTTTGCTGACAGATTGCGCAGAATATGTCCAGAAGTATGCTAGCAAGGAAGCTGCCGACGACGCCGGAGCAGAGAGCGAGGACGATGACGATATGTCGTCTGTCGCGAGTTTCGACGACGACGATGATGAGCCCGCCGGCCAGATGGACGACGTATAGCCAGCATACATCCTTTTTGCTTTATGTCAAGCCATTGCGGAGTCACACGGTCAAGGGTCGGTACAGGGGGATCACATATGTTCGGAGTTTGCATAAGACATTGTTTCTAGCCCTCTGCTCAGTTTTGGCAGGTCCCTCCTCTCTCCCGGCAGTCGAGGTTTCATCTATCACGAGAAACTCACCGACAGTATAAGTTCGAACGACGCCGGGAGTTGTCTGGAGAGTCGAGGTTCTGCCTGTAAACCTCAAGTGAGGTCGCATTTTCTGCTTGGTCAGCCGGTAATGAGGGCTCTCGGCAGTTTGCTTACACTGGAATATTCACACTTAGGTTAGAAACTGGCGTCATGAGATAGGAATAAACTATTCAGTCTCGACGAGAATTAGTAGTTTATGGTCTATTATCGAAGCGAAGTCTATGGGTATCATAAAAGCCGTATGCAAAGATTGCCAGCGCTAGGAGGAAAAGCTGCGTAAACCAAGAGTCCTCAATCCGAATCGTAATCAACCAGCCCTTGTATAGTCGTTGATGGTTTATCCTGTCTCTCCGGTCGTTCTTCAAGGGCGTCCTCCTGTGCCTCTTCTGTTGCACGCTTCCTTTTCACACCCGGCAGCCGGCCTGGAGTTCTTGACGGAGAGGCCGTACGTCTCGGTTCCAGAAAAGGGTCCGTCGCCATGCGAGTGTTGCCCACAATCTCAGATACCATGTTCTCCCTCCATTTCGCGGCCGCGACCTCCGACTTCAGCTTCTTCGGGGCGTGCTTCTTGGCAGGTTCTTTCGCAGCAGGGGTCCTCGACACGCCGCTCTTGACCTCTCCAAACAGCGGCTTCGCCAGCACCCTCTCCACGGCGCCGTCGCCGTCGTCCTCCACCGCTCCGAAGTCCACGAGCGCCGCCCGTCTCGCGTCATCCTCGCTGGGCGGGAGCAGCTCGATGCCCAGGCCCATGCTCTCCTGCAGTTCCTCGGCCCTCGCGGCGTCCTTCTGCCTCTCCCTCCTCCCGGCGCGGAACGCCCGGCGCAGCGCCTGGTTCCGCGCGTACGGGTCATCCCACTGCCGCACGCTGACGTCCGCCAGCTCCCCGATGCGTTCGCGCGCCTCCTCCAGCGCGGCGCGGTCCGCGATCGTCTTCTCCAGGCTCGCGAAGGCGCTCTCGCGCGCCTCCTGCGCCTCGCGGGGCGTCGCGATCGCCCCGCCGGGGAGCAGCCCGCGGGCTCCCGGGGCGTCGTCCTCGCCGGTGTCGCGCTTCTTCCCGCCGCTGACCACCACGTAGGCCGTGTTGGCCGGGTCGGTGCGGATCTCGATGGCGCCGCCGCAGTCGGCGTGGCGCATGCGGAAGGACCAGATGGGCGTGCTGTGGTAGTTGCCGGCGCGGCGCTTCTCGGCGTTGAAGCGCACGCCCTGGCCGATGAGGGTCGGCTTGGGGCAGTGCGCGCACCACACGGCGAAGGGCATCTCGAAGCGCACGGTCAGGGCGCCTTCGCTGCGGAGCTTGGAGGCGCGGGACCCGAGGGGGTGCTTCCGGTGCAGGGCGTTGCCGGAGGTGACGCCTTCGGCGTCGGGCGGCACGTACCGCCCCATGTTGAAGCCTTGCATCTTGGGTGGTTACGGGCGGGCGCCCGCTGGAGACTGTTCTTCGGGGCAGAATCTCTTTGATTTATGTCGGGAAACGGATCTCCGGCGTCAGAGACCGGAAGAGCGTGCTCATCGTTTTCAGCGTCGGTGTTGTTTGTTGGTGTTGGATGTTTACGGGATGACTCGAAGACAGACAACTCAGGACCAGTTCAGATTTTAGCGGGGTGTGGCTCCTGTGGCGTCGGTACAGTACTTGCCCGAATGTACCCCACACTCTCTCCCCTATCACTTCTAGGATCGATATCTCATCCAAGCTCCCGCATCCTCGCCCGCAATGAAGGAAGATTGGAGATTATAATCGTCGGTCATGACAAAACGGCTTAACGGCCGCATGGTCGATTACCCTCGTCCGGAGATATGCAGGTTGATATCCTGATATCCCTCCAACGGCCTGGATCCTGGTTGATCTACCGCTTTATTTCCTTATTTCCCGGAGTTCCTCGAACTCTGGGAGCCATACAGTACCACCTGCCTGTTCAAGTGCTACAGCGGGGTTCGCGCTCAGCAAGACGGCGGTAACAATCCATCTCGAATCTCCAGCTAAACTTTGCAACCCACGCTTGTTCGGCTCGGAAGCGTACTGCATGGGTATCTGGCGGTTCCCACGTCTACCCGGCATGGTTCATGTACTGGGGAAGGGGTTATAGCGTTCTTTGTGTAATCATGTTTAACTTACCCCTCCCGAGGGTCCGATATATGCAGCTGATATATTAAAGGTGAGTGAAGGTGTGGTCTCCTGTGCTGTTCATGTTGTTCCTGCACCTGTCCCTGTTCAAGTGGCCTTTAGGGGGCTGGAAGCCTATCAGTCATGGCTCGCCTTCGCTCTTGCGTCCTCATCATCATCAGGACCCGCATCCTCCAAGCATCCTGTCAGGCGGGCACCTTTGATCCCCTTGACTATGTCAATCCCTTAATTGGCTCTGACAATGGTGGAAATGTCTTCGCTGGCGCCTCTCTTCCCTATGGGCTGGCGAAAGCAGTTGCCGACGTGGACGGCCAGAACACTGGCGGCTTCGCAACCGACGGCAGCAACGTGACGGGCTTCAGCAGCGTCCATGATTCGGGCACTGGCGGGAACCCAAGTCTCGGAAACTTCCCATTGTTTCCCCAAGTGTGCCCCGGAGATGAGCTGGACAACTGCAACTTTCGCATTGGCGACCGGAAGCTACCATATGTCGGGAGCTCGGTTGTCGCTGAGCCTGGCTACTTTAGTCTGCAGCTGGAGTCCGGTGTCAAGGCTGAGATGACAACCTCGAAGAGGACGGCAGTCTACCGGTTCGGATTCCCTTCTGGCGGTGGAAAGTGCAAGCGGAATGGGACAACACCAGCGTCCCATCCGCTCGTCATGCTAGATCTCACCGACTTATGGCAGAGCCGCCAGAACGCATCGATCAGTGTCGATGAGAAGAGCGGCCGCATGACAGGGAGCGGAACGTTCCTACCCAGCTTCGGTGCCGGTTCCTATATGCTTCACTTCTGCGTCGACTTCTTCGGTGCCGACGTGTATGATTCTGGCGTCTGGGTGAATAACCGAGCTGGGACCGAACCCAAGGAGATATTTGTTACTCGAGGTTTCAACCTCTTCTACCTGGAAGCGGGCGGTTTCGTTCGGTTTGAGTCACTAGTGAACAACTCGGTCACGGCACGCATGGGTATGAGCTTCATCAGCGCAGAACAGGCTTGCAGAAATGCCGAGACCGAGATACCAGATCCTATCAAGGACTTTGACACCCTGGTGAGCATAGCCAAGGATGAATGGAGAGAAAAGCTTGGCGCTGTGTCCGTGGTCCCTGGAGGAGCAAGCTCTGATCTCCAGGTCAGTCTCTGGAGCGGCTTATACCGGACTATGATGTCGCCTCAGAACTACACAGGCGAGAATTCCCGCTGGGATAGCGGCATACCGTACTTTGACTCCTTCTACTGGTAAGCTGATGTCCCTTTCTGGGAAATGAGAGAATCTGACACGTTTCAACTGAAGTATATGGGATTCATTCAGAGTACAGCATCCGCTGCTCAGTATCCTCGACCCACAAGCACAGATTGAGATGTTAAACTCACTTCTCGACATGTACAAGCATGAAGGTTGGCTGCCCGATTGCCACATGTCTCTTTGTAACGGGTGGACGCAAGGCGGCAGCAACGCAGACGTAGTCCTCGTGGACGCGTACGTGAAGAACCTTACAAACGGCGTCGATTGGGGCCTAGCTCTGGAGGCAATCGTCAATGACGCAGAGAACGAGCCGCTGGAGTGGTCAATCCACGGCAGAGGCGGACTTCAGAGCTGGAAGAAGCTGAACTACATCCCCTACCTCGACTTCGACCCTGTTGGATTCGGCACGAACTCTCGCAGCATCTCTCGCACACTAGAATATGCTTACAATGACTTCTGTCTGGCGACGCTTGCAGATGGCCTCGGCAAGACTGACTTGTACAACAAATACATCGCTAGAAGCACAAACTGGATCAATCTATGGAAAGCAGACCAGAACTCTGTTATCAACGGCAACGACACGGGCTTTAGCGGTTTCTTCCAGCCCAAGTATCTGAACGGTACCTGGGGTTTCCAAGACCCCATTGCTTGCTCCAACCTCGCCGGCTTCTGCTCCCTCACTACCAACCCCTCTGAGACCTTCGAGGCCAGCATATGGCAGTACCAGTTCATCGTCCCACAGTCCATCTCGGCCCTGATCTCCCTCATGGGCGGCGACGAGGCCTTCATCTCACGGCTCGACTTCTTCCACACCTCGGGGCTGGCGGACATCTCCAACGAGCCCGTCTTTCTCACCGTATATCTTTATCACTACGCCGGGCGCCCCGGTTTGTCGGCAAGCCGCATCCACACCTACGTGCCCACCTCCTTCAACGACACCGAGTCCGGACTCCCGGGCAATGACGACTCAGGCGCCATGGGCTCGTTTCTATTTTTCTCCATGATCGGCCTGTTCCCCGTCGCTGGCCAGAACGTCTACCTGATATCCACGCCGTTCTTCGAGGAGGTGAGCATCACGAGCCCGCTGACGGGGAAGAAGGCCACTGTGCGGAATGTAGGGTTCGATCCGACGTATGCAGAAATATATATCCAGAATGCGACGGTGAATGGGGAACCGTGGACCAAATCGTGGATTGGACACGAATTCTTCACTGAAGGATGGACGCTGCAGTTGGTCCTCGGGGATACGGAGTCAGACTGGGGCACGAAGGCGGAGGACAGGCCGCCGAGTCTGGCGGTTGACCTACCGTGATAGCTGACGAAGACGAGGGATACTCCAGTCTTCTAGATATGTTTATGAGTTCTACCCAATCTAAATATCACCTTCAGCTCGCGACGATGACATTCGATCTTCTCCATCGATCCCCTTGTGCTACTTGGGCTTACTATCGCCGCTATCTTACCTGTCGCTCGGCATAGGGTTATATAGGAGACAGGACGTCTTTCGCGACCAGCAGAAACGGACGCTTCTACCAGTTTCAGCATGGTTCATATGATAGAGCACCCGAAACCTCATCATATTGGAATCCCAGTTGTCTTTAGCTACGTGTCGTTACTATCATATCACGACGAGGGTTTCGGCCCGTCACCCCCTAACCTTGTCAAACTTCCCCTCCTCCCCTACCTTCCCAATAACGGGCTCAAACAGCTTCGGCAGGATCTCTGCAGCGTCGCCCCCAAAGGCAAAGTCACCCTCCTCCATCTCCGCCAGATTACCCGGCTGCTCCGCCTCGATATTGATCGTGGCAACCCTCGCACCGGCGTTGCGCGCCCGCCAGATGTAGCTGGCCGCGGGCTGCACGACCGCCGACGTCCCGACCACCAGCATGAGGTCGACCTTGGCCTGGCGGAGCCAGCGGCCCACGCCGCGCAGCATCTCCTCGTCGAGCGGCTCGCCGAACCAGACCACGCCGGGCCGCAGCATGCCTGTCCCGCAGGAGGGGCAGGTGGGGATGTCCCCGCGCGGGATCCGCGGGGCCTCGCGGGCCGGGTCCAGCAGCGGGAGAGTCGCGCCGGGCTCGACGTCCTCGCAGGCCGGGGCGAGGGCGGGGAAGAAAGGGTCGTCGTAGTTCTCGTGCTGGATGTAGGCGCAGTCGTCGTTGAAGCACTTGATGTCGAAGAGCGAGCCGTGCAGGAGGCATAGCTGGGAGGCGGGGTGGCCTGCACGGGGGGAGAGGCCTGTTTATACATGTCAGTAAGTCAGATCATCAGTCATGCCTCGGCTCAAAAGGCTACATACCGTCTACGTTCTGAGAGAGGCACAGAAAATCTGGGTTCGCTTGGGCCAAGGCCGCGAGAGCGTGATGGCCAGGGTTCGGCTCGACCTTCAGCGCCATATGACGGCGGTACTGGTAGAACAGCCAAACCAGACCCGGGTCGTGGTCGAAGGCCTCTGGTGTGGCCAGGCCTGTCGCTTCATAGTTCCTCCACAGGCCCCCGGCGCCTCGAAACGTAGGTAGGCCGCTCGAAGCCGACAGCCCGGCGCCGCAGAGCGCAAGGATGCGCTTGCTCGACTTCAGGACCTCGTGGAAGGCGGCAATGTCATTGTGGGGTGCCGCGGAAGCCATGATAGTCCTCAAGGGCACGAACGATGACTTTGGGAGACACTTGTCAGCCCGTCCAGGGCGGCAATGAACAGCTTTATAGCTATACGAGACAGTTTAGTCCAAGTGACCAAGAGTGAGCAGAGACATAATATGCTGGAGTCACCAGTAGACCCTAGGTACGCCTTACGTTAATCGTCCGGATGACAGAGCCCAGAGCTTCATACCGTCTCAACTGGCCAATTGACATACAAGCCTGCAGCAGGCAGTTGAAGTGACTTCAGGCCGCCCCTGGCAGCCTGGCTTGGTGCCTGGCTATCTTGTTCGCATCTGAGTGGCTCTTCAGCTACTTCCAGTTATTTTCTTCTCAGAAGTTGAGTTGCAAAGGAGTCAATCCAATGCTGATAACGGGACTGAATCCTTTCCAGGTAGGCAGCATATCCTCAAGGGAGTTCGTATCAGATTCCCATGTCGTTGGACGATGTGGAAGTAGGCGGCCCTTGAGGTGGTGGGGTCAGAAGTGCATCTGGCCAGTCACAGACGCCTTCTCTCTTCTTGTTAGAATAGTACGGAGTATCAAATTAAGCCTACAATCGAGCTCACACTTGGTAACTGATTGGATAAGAGGTATCTCTCTAGCAGCCGATCCAACCTAGCGGCTGCAAATTGATTTTGTATTTCTTTCCACGAAATCATTTTTCACCTTCCCTTCCCATCTTCGTTCTTCACACTCACCGCTTCCCAACTTCTCCACGGTGCATTCCAAGATGGGTTGATATGGCCGCCCAGCTGAGACTGGACTGCCTCTTGTCACATGTAAACGAATGCGCTCCTCTTAACGGAGGACTATGGTGAGTCTCCCATTATGTTCTCTCTCGCGTCAATCGCCTCGTCGAGGGACTCTGTTACTTTGGAAGGATGCAATACCTTTATAAGAACGGCTATCTGAAAGTCAAACCCATGTTGATTCACAATGTACAATCAAGCTCAACAGTCTGATCCAAACCCACTTCTGTGCACTTTGTCTTGCTCATCCACGTCTCTGACCTCGAGCGCTAACAAAGACATCCAAGACAGTGAAGCCTCTGCGCAGCGCCGACTTGCGTGCTCTCCCCCTTGCTCTACGCTATCCTGTCGAACCAGATCAGCCCCTCAACCATGTCCTCCGCGATATACCGCCACTCGATTCCCAGAGCGGTCACCTCGCCGTTGGCGCCGATCTTGAACTGCGCCGGGGCGAACTCCTTCATTGCCAGGCCAGGCGCGTGCAGTAGGTCTATGTACATCACCCAGTATTCCCCCGAGACATGCTCGAACTCGCACTTGACTGGCCAGGTGAAGTCGGCCCTCTCGGCGACGAGCTGCACCTGTGGCTTCCTGGCCCTGGCCTCTGCATCTGCCAGCTCGACTGTCATGTTCAGGTAGCCCGGATGGAAGTAGGTCCCCACGTAGGCTTCGATTGGGAGCGCGGGCGGCAGGCCGGGTTTCGCGCGCTGTGGGTAGAGGTCGTCCACGGCGTTCTTGATCTTCGTGTCCGTCTGGTTCAAGTGGCCCTCCCACCTAGCTTCCGTGTCAGTATCAACGTAGCAGATCGCTTCTAAGGCAGTTGTTCGAAACCACGTACTTCGCGCTCCAGTTCCCCCGCTCCTCTTCAGGAACGCCCAGCTTGTCATCCACGATCTCCCACGTCAGTATCTCCCCGACCGCGTTCGACGTGACCGCCGTGTTCGCAAAGGTGACCACACCGAACCTCTCCTTGGGGAAGAAGTACACCTCCGCGCCGAACGCGTCCATGCCCCCGCTGTGCGTCCACAGCCTGTGCCCCTTGTACGACGACGTCACCCACCCGAACGCATACCCGGGCGGCGTGTCGAACGCCCCCGTCTCCTCGGACGGGAACACCCTCGGCGCCCTGAACGCCCGGTGCACCTCCGCGGGGATCGGCGCCGCCTCGTCGATCAGGCACCGCATCCACGCCGCGTAGTCCAGCACGTTCGAGATGACCGACCCGGCGCCGCTGACCTCCTCGAGCGGCATGTGCCGCACCGCGCCGTACCGCCCCGCCCCGTCGTCCCACCAGTACCCCCGGGCCAGGTGCTCTGGCGCCGCCAGCGCCGCGTCCAGCGAGAAGTAGGTGCTCCGCATGCCCAGGGGCCGCCAGATCCACTCGCGCAGGATGTCGCCCAGCCACCGCCCGCCGGCCAGGGTCTCGGCGGCGTGCGAGGCGACCGCGTACATCAGGTTGCAGTACTGGTACGTCGTGCGCGGCTCGGCGTTAAGCGGGAGGTGCCGCAGGGAGCGGACGACGTCCCGGACCGTCGCCGGCCTGGTGGCGGACCCGTCCCCGCCGCCTCCGCTGTCGTCGGTGGGGTACCGCCGGCTCAGCGCCTTGTCGTGCCGCGGCATGCCCGTGCGATGGCTCAGCGCGTCCTCGAGTGTGAGATGCGCGGTGGCCCAGTCGTCCTGGAGGACGAAGTCGTCGCGGAGTATGTCGGCGAGTGGCGTCGTCCAGTCCAGCGGGCGGGAAGGGTAGGACAGGGTGGTGTAGTTGCCCGAGGAGATCATCAGTCCCAGAGCAGCGGCCGTGAAGGCCTTGGTGGTGCTGCCGCCGTAGAAGAGTGTCGAAGGTGTCACGGGAGTGGAGGGGTAGGTGGCGATGCCGTAGCCCTTGAGCGGAAGGATGGGTGAGCATCACTCATGTTGGAGAGATATATAGCAACAGGTCGATCTCACTTGAGACGACGGGGCGTGAACAGTCTGTAGATACTGTAGATACTAGAGCCGCTGCAGTCGACTCGGCTTCTGGGCGATGAAGCTCGGTAACAGTTGTAACAAGGATCCCTCGCCGCCCACTATTGTCGTGGACTAGAGATAGGCTCGCAATCGATGAACCTGACAAGATCGAAAGCTGCATACCTGGGCAAAGGTCTCATCTCCGTCCACGACTCCAATAGCAATCCCGGGAACATGCCATTTCTCAAGGAGCTCCTCAGCCAGCTTTCCAAACTCCTTCGTAAACGGGTCACGGGCCGTACCCCCAAGAGGTCTCTGTGCTTCTGAAGCCAACGCGAGCTGGGCCATGAAGCCTGGTGAGACCATCCCCGCCAGCACCGTCAATCTTGACGCTTTCATCGTTGCGATTTACGGCGGGTGTTAGGATTGTTCCGGACACCAAAGCTTGGCGAGTGTCATCGATGTCCTCTCAAGCCAGCACACGCAATTGTCACTTCAGAACCCCGAATATTCGCTGCTCTGCTGCTTTGGTTTTGTGAAGGTTGCCGTGAGATTGGTAACGACCTGGTGTTATGTTCGTAGGCGGGGCTACCATGCAAGCAGCGACGTCACAATCCTACGAAAAGGAGATCCTGAATAGGCAACTCGGGACGCTACGAAGTCAATCGGCCAGGGTACGGCAGCATCGCACTATCTCAGCCAAATGGTGGCCCTGTATTTGAAGTTCTAGTTTCGCGTACCGTAGCAGAGTAATCACAATGAGCGGCGTAGCGGCTGAGCAGAAGCGGCGCAAGAACCCGAACACATATCATCATGAAGGGCTCAGAAAGAATGCGACATAGAGAATTGCCGTTACGGGATATCTATCTCCTCAGCCATGAACCCCTAATTTTAGTAGACACCATACCAGCCAGCCACCGAGCTGGCAAATGTTCATAGCGATGTAATGTAGGCTACTCCGACATCCTCCGTAAGAAGCCCAAGAGCTCTTTCTCATCCATTGCTTTCGTACGTCCAACTCCATATTCAGCGGTCGTCATCAGCCAAGTGTGCCCGAGGGCAAAACAACAGTCCGAATTGATCAGACAAGAAGCGTTGGTCTTGTAGGGACCAAACCGGCCTTGGTGGTACTTGCTATGACGCGGTACACAATTCCGCGACCTTTGGTCGACGTGCCGGATATCTGATACTGACTCGCACACGCAGCTCGCCGAGTAGATAGCAAGTGTCTGACACACCCCAGTCACGGGTCTGTCTCTCCAGTCGAGCTGTTGCAGAACTGGAAGCCTAGCCACGGATTAGGCACATAAGAAGCCGTGCCGTACAGTTGCTAAAGCTATAGCTCTTCATCATCCTCCACCTTGGGTCGCGGTGCAGAAGGTGGCACCTCGACTTTCTTCTGATCGGCCTCCGCTTTCGCAAGTATGTCACCGAGCGCGGGAGTAGGCCGGGAATCCTTGCTCTCCTCGCCAAAAATGCTAGCCCGCTGCTTCTTCAGTGGGCTTCCGAAAGCCATGTCATCAGGCAGACTCGCTCCGAACAAGGATGCTGCGGATGAACCGGGGGCGGGCTGGCCGAGCGCTGCAGCAGTCGCGTCTGGAGGCGTCTCACCACTGATGGGGCCGGCGCTTGGAGACTTTCGGCTCGACACGCTACCGCTGTCCTGGTCCACGGAATGCTGCCTCTTAAGCTATATCCTCCTTGTTAGCACTGCCTGTCATGTAGAGTGCCTAGCCACCGAGAATGCTTACCCGAATTCTATTGACACCATCAGCGAGCTCGCCCGAGAATTTCGCCTCGTCTGCCGGCTCCACCTTGGTCTTGTCCTCTTTGTCGTCGACATCCTCCATTCTGACCAGGGCCTCATCACTGTCGTCATCATCGTCGTCGCTGTCATCCATGGCAGCGCCGATACTGCCGCTGCTCTTCTTGCGTGCCTTGCGCCGCCTCGCGGAATCGGTATCGTGATCCCGGAAGGTGGAGAACCCGACAGTACCAGTTGTCTTCAGCGGACCTAGAGTCGAGAAGTCCAGTTGGCCTGACCGCCTCTTCGCTGCGCTTGGCGTTGTTGGCTGAGCCTTACTCGACGGCAAGACGCCAAGCTTCTGGAGTTGCCCTGCGTAGGAATCGTTAGCGAATCACAAGAAAGGGGGAAGGCGGAAGACCTACGTTCGCCCCGGTAGAAGAAGGTGAAAGTAGCATAGGGCTTGTCGGGACCGTCGATACCGGTCACCGTCTGAGTACTGATCGACTTTGGATCAAGCGTCTTTGGTTTCGCAAAGCTTGTAGTGTGCTCGACGTCGGCATCGACCCCGTTGGTATTTCCACCTTCCGCATCGTCATCGTCGTCGTGGGCGTCAAACTGGGGAGAGTATTCGCCCTTCTTGATCTCGCCGGAAGCCAGTACTCTAAACATAGCAACCTTAATCTGACCAGTAGCCTCGGGGGGCTCATCGTCGTCCGAGGATGACGACGAGTCATCATCCAATACTGCCTCAACAGGCGATGCATCTGGGTTACCGTACCGCAGCGTGTCCCGTGGCGTCCGTGATTTCTCCTCCGTGTCCATGCTCCCACCGCCAGCGTCTGCCTTCTGCTTTCTCCGGCGCTTCTCAAACTTCTGTCTCCGTTTCTCCAACCGTTCGGCAGCATCGTGACCCTTCAGATCCAAGCCATTCAACCACTTCTCCAGGCCAACCTCGCGGAACAGGAACTCCCGCTCGGCAAGGCCGCCGCCCTCCGACTCTGGCACTTGCACCCATCGGCTGTTGACCCATGTCTCCTCGCCCGGGCGCAGTAGAGTGGCCACCTCCTCCTTGACGCGGCCGTCGAAGTATATGTAAGCTGCGATGGTCTCGTTCTCAGAGTTCGTCATGGGTATGTATGGAGTGACCACACCGCCGTATTTAGCCCGGTCTCCGGTAGACGTGGGCAGTGCTCCGACAAGCTGGGGCTTGGGGTACGGGTTTGCCTCGGTGGCCTTCGGGGTTGAGTATGGAATGGGGAGGTTGGGAGTGAGGAGCGTTATCGAGATGGCAAACTTGGCTGGCTGCGGGACATTTGAGTCGGTGTCGAGGGTCGGCTGCGGCACCGGGATGTAGCTGCTGATGCGAGAGAGTCGAGACTGTCTCTGGACGCCGTACTCCGGAAGCGGGGCACCATTTGCATGGATGCTAACCGCGAGGCCCTTGAAGCAGGGCATCGTGGCGGCGACGCTCAAATTCTCAAGACGGGAGTAGAATCAAGCTTTAGGTGAAACCAAAGGCGATGACGCAGACGCCGTGGTCGCAAAAGGTCGGTCAACTGAGAGCAAGGTTGTCGGGTCGTGGCTGAGGGGTAGGACGCCTTAATAGAGGGAAGTAAACAGAGGACGGAGTATTTAGCGATTTAGGACCGAACTGCAGTTTCAGGACTAATAGCTGCGAAGGCTCAGGATAACTCCCATCTGCGCAAGCAGAGGCCAGAGAGCCGGACGAGAACGGTGACGGAATCGTAGGCCAGGCGTTGTGTTGCTCGGCCAGAAGAAACGGAAAAAAGCAGTGACGACAATTATGGTGCCATAGAAGGAACCAACGTGGCACGGGCGCAGCTTCGGAGGGGAAGAAGTAGAGGGGATGGGAGTACCAGCTTGCAGCTCTCGTCGGTGGACGTTTGCCTTTCTGCGCGGTGAGGCTGAAGAAACTGTGCAGCCCTGGGCGGCCAGATAGGCACAGGTAGGGATAAGGTCGATGGAGGAGAGCGTCTCTGCTGTCTGGGCTAAGGTACGATTTGGGCGGGATGTTTCGAAGGTCGACGAGGTACCTCTGCGCGTTGGTGAGGGTGGGGAGATACTCCCGCGGCTCGGCGGTGAGCCAGCGCGAGTCCGATGCGTTAAGGTTTACCTACTCCGCAGGGTACCGCGGTACTTCCGCACCGTGGCCAACCCCGAGCGACTTTAGCGCCACAGTGCGAGGCACGCGCCATTGGTCACAACAGAGTGTTGCTGTACCAGAAACACGGCAGCTGTATTTTATGTAGGTACCTAGCAGTGCATTACGGAGAGATGTTGATTGGTGAATGAGGTCGAATGCATCTCGTCTCCATTTCCCATGGACCAAAGTTCCGTAATATCTACTCTGAGACATGAAACGGGGTGAGATTGCTGGTCAGCCGATATACCAGAGAAGACAGTCTCCATCCTATCATGGCTGAGCGTTTCTGGTCCCAAGTCATCGAAAGCATGAAGGATGACCGGACAGATGGTCTTCATTGTACTGTCTATGCCGAGGGAAAATGACAAGAAACACAAAGAGATGACATCCCAGGGGTATAATCAGGTGCTGGAGTCGTATATCAAGCCCACGCTGACGAACGCCGCCTCTTACCCCCAAATTGCACTGCCTATGCATTACTCCTGCTGGAGGCATCATTCGTTACTGAACGTCATCTCCCCTAACGCTGCTGTCTGCCGCGCGACGCCCTCCGCCTGACACTCCCGCCGTCCCTGTCGCTGTAGCTCGTACCAATGCCCGAGTCGCCCCTGAAGCGTCCGTCTTCCTCATCTTCTTCTTCCTCGTCCTCGTCATCGGCCTCGCCCCCAAGGGGCGGGATCTCCGCAAGCGGGCTCGTCTCCCCGGCTTCGTCCTTGACAGCCTCAGTAGACGGCTCATACCGCAGGGGCGGCTGCCGTGACGAGGTGGGAAACGTCATCGGGACGTCTTCCTCGATTCCTGCTTCCTTCTTGACCACACCGGTGGATCCAGTCTGTCCCTGCTCCGTCTTAACGACGTCTGTCTGACCCGGGGCACTGTCGCCGCCAAAGACAACGCTTAGCACAACCCAAGCCAGCCCCATGAATACCACCTCGAATAGCCAGAACCCAGTAGTGAACACGAGGAATGAGGTGATCCGCCACGTATACATCAGCCAGCGCAGCCCGCGCAGCTGCGCCGTGACGGTCACGGCTGCGGAATACACCTGCAGCGCCTGGCCAGCTTGCACGTCAAGCAGCAGCGACGTCGGCATCAAGGTGCCCCTGCGGAACTGCAGCCGTTCGGCCATCGGCACCCGCAGCGTCGCGGTCTCTGAGGCGGGGAAAAAGATGTGGTAGGCGAGGAAGAGCAGCCGCGAGGCGAGGGAGACGAGCGGGTCCGTGTATGGCACGATGGCGGGGCGCGCGGACGAGTGCAGGATCGTCTTGCCCTGCAGGGCGCTCGTGGGCATGATGGGCGGTGCGGTTGACTGCGCCGCTGCGGCGGCAGCTGTGGGAGGCGTAACTAGCTTGTTGGATGCGTCGTCGAGCAGGTGGAGGGCGAGCATGAAGTTGCCACGGTCGAGGTTCGGCGGCGACCGCGGGAGTTTCAGGGTCACCGTGATGTCGTAGTCTTGAAGGTCCTTGAAGTTCTTGTCGGCCAGCGATGCGATCCCGTAGGGATTGACCTCATACCTAAGAGTCGTAAGCCTGGCCGCAACGGCTAGGATGGAAGTAGAGGAGAAATAGAGAGCTGCCCCTCGAGGGCGTAGATACTCACCCATATTGAAGGTGAATCGGTATCGTGGTGATCTGGTCCGGAAGGTAATTGTGATAGAAGAGAAGGTACGCAATAGCGGCGAGTCCAAACAAAACCGAGGAGGCCGCGGCTGCAAGAATCGTATTCAGCAACGTGCGCTGTGCCGTCTTGGATGTCGCCGCATTGTAGGTGGCGCGGACATAGTCCTACGGGCGCAATTGACCTAGTGTTAGCAAGCAAGACGCAAGTTCGGCCGGCAAAAGGCACAGAGAGATCATAGAAATCAATACCATCTTTCGATTTCGGACGCCGGCCGGCGCATGGGATTGCGGCGTCGTGCAGCCGGAGGTTGAAGAGTAACAGGAAGAAGAGGGAGGGAGAGCTGGGGGAGCTGGAGCAAATGGAGCTCCAAGGCCAAGCTTCCCGCCCGAAGAAGTGTGACGTCTGCCGCCGAGGCATGCCGGGAGGGCCCCCTGCAGCGGCCCGGTAATTGGCCCACGGATCCTCCACCACACCGTCCATGCCAGTGTCACTGCCAAATGCCAGACGGTAATGGTACCAACTTGGCGAGTACATCGACTTCAAACTCTTGCGTCGATATGGAGATAGAAAGCTGCAGACAGCTACGACCTATTAGGTGCTGGTCAAGAGGCTCGCTTCCTTAAGCTCGCCATGCCTTTATACACCGAAGTTGCTCTTTACGATAATGGTTTCAGCTCTCCAGGTGCTGCTTGTGTTACTTTCTTTCACTCATCAGAACATTCTCTCGATCACAGTGTTTCAGATACTTCAAAGGTGTTCAAGTTTCCTGGCATTCTCTCCAAAGCGTCATGTCTATCAACGTCCTACACTTGCTCAGACATACATGACCCTATTCACAACCTGCAGATCCCCAAAACGAACGACAACAGGAGCAGCGCGACTCCGAATGAAGTACATCAAACAGATCCTTTCCCTTCCCCCAAACCTGACAGAGAGACGCAGAGTTTGAATTAAACAGATCTTTGGACGACTTGAAATCAATCCAACTCCTCGGTGATGCTGACAGTATGCATTCTCACTCATCCTTAGACGTTTTCGTACCGATGGCGAATCTCTTAGCACGGCTGCAGGTAGTTACTGGGGACCAGCCCGACCCGTCCGCTGCCCCCGTGGATCTCCGCCTCCCACCAACCATCGTCCTGGTGACGCAAGATGGCCAGGACGTCGCCCTTAGAGAAGCCGAGCTCCTCCGGGATGGCCGCCTGGTACATATACAGAGCTCGAGCTAGCAGAGGAAAAGAACCATTAGCATCGTGAATCATGAGACCGGGGGAGAGACCTGGACAGAACTTACCAAAATGCATAATAGGACGCCCGTCTCTCGCGTACTGACGACCCTGGTCCGCAACGCTCTTGCTCCTCGTCCGAGACGCGGGTTGCACGGGGCCCGACCCCTCATACAGGCTCATACCGCGCTGGCCGGAGCTCGTGCCCGGCCGCCCTCCGCCTCCTCTGCCGCGCATGGAGCCGCCGTAGTTCTCTTCGGGCGCTGGAGACAGCTGCATCGCCATGTCGCCGTTGTTGCTCATGTGGCTGCTTCCAGGTCGCCCGTACTCAGCATTACGGTACGGCGACGGCGACGCGGCCCGTGTCATGTCCGCTGATCCTCTGCCCATATCGTTGGGCGACATCTGCCGGTAGTAACCTTGGTCTGAGCCTCGCTTCTGCGACATCGATGCCTGCGAAGAGCCCATTCGCTGGCTGCCGCTGTAGGGATTCGGAGAGGCGGATCGGTGCTGCGACTGTCGCGGATCCATACCGGGTCGCGGCGAAACGCTCCTCGGCGGGGCTGGAGACGCCGCCCGAGGCATGTCGTTTCCGCGCGTGCCTGGTCGGGACGGCGTGCCGTAGCTGCCCGAACCAGGCCGGTCAGCAGGAGAGCCGAACATGCTGCGAGTCTGCTGGGTGTACTTCTGTGAAGTCTCCTTCATCGCCTTGGACGTCACGGCCGGCGATGGCACGCCCAGCCGCTGCACTTGCTGGTCGTAGGACGGGGGTGGTGTGCCTCGCATAGCGGCCGTGACGGCGCTATTACCGCCGCCGGGTGGCATCGACCGAGAGAACGGCTGCGCGCCAGGCGCAGGAGTTGCGATGCCATGGTAGTAGTCCGCCGAGACGCGCAGTGAAGACTGCTTTCCAACGGTTACCCCCTTGAGCTCGGCCAGTGCTTGCGCGATAGGATCGTCCTCCTGCGCCGGCTGATCATTGGCTGCCTTTTGTCTGTCGGAGGTGGATACGGGGAAGACATTGTTCCCAACATTGAGTGCCAAAGTGGCATTGGCATCGATAGGATCGGGACTCGCGGTTCGCTCCCCAAGGAGACCTTGATTCTGCGCGTCTCCTCCATACAGTTGAGGACGGCTAGGGCTCGCGCCTCCGCTGGGAGCATGCCATGTGTTTCTGTTGTTCGCCGCCGCTCCAACGTCCTTTGTGCTCTTGCGTCGGAAGGGGCTGTGGTTCTGGAAAAATCCGCTCTTCTTTTTGAGCACCTTCCTCTCACCGGCAGGTGGTATGACTGGGTCTTGCTTGACGGGAGATGTCTTGCCACTCGGTGGTTCCTGACTAGAAAACGAAGTTGGGTTCGAATAGTCGCTATGCTCATCGCGGCTGAGGGGCCGCTGCGAAGATTGGCCTGATCGGGAGCTCACCTGGGAGAGCTCGGATCCTGTCGGATTCAAGGGATTCGGCCCAGTCCGACAGAGCATGGTCATACCGTCCATTGGATATGGGTCATGTGGAACGGGGGCGAAGTCGTTGGGGTCGTATTGGGGTCTGGTCTGTGGCGGCAGCTGATAGCCATCAGGGGCCATGGGTCGCATTCTTTCCTGAGGAGCCATGACAGGAAGAGCCATCTTCTGTGGCGTCATTGTCTGCTCCCTGCTGGGTGGCGTGCCCGGGTCGCCATGGCCGAGGTCTTTGGCGAGCGCGGAGGAAGGGTCGTGATGCGACTCAAAGGTTGATGGTTGGGGAGATGATGAACGGAATGCAGGATTGATACTCCTGGGGAACTGGGCCACTGAATAGTGTTCATCTTCTGAAGTTTCCGATTGGGAATCAACGTCGCCACGGCAGAAGTTGATGTACTTTGGAGGATCAGGAATCTCCTGGCCGGTTCCGCGCTCTTTGATGAAGGACATGATGTCCTTCTCGACGTCCATTTTCTCGAGCGACACCCGGATCTTTTCGCACGACGCATCGTCACTAACACACACAGTCGAAGCGATGTTAGCGAATGTCCAGAGGCTGCTCTTCGTGAAGTCCAGCCGTTCTTCCTCCAGGTCCTGGAACTTGTCTGCTGCGGCTTTCCACTCCCTATTCCAACGGGCAGTTGTCTCTTCCAATGCCTTAACAGCATTCTCGTACTCGGTGTTCGAGGTGGCCAGGGCGATCTGCGTCTTCTCAAGCTTGGCCTTGTTCTTCCGCTCCTCCTGGCCCATGACCATGTGTCCTTGCGCGAGATAGCCCTTAATCTTCAGGCACTCTTGCTCGTATCTATCACGGGTCTAGATTGTCTTTCAGTAAGAATGCGACCTCCGCAGGGGACTGACGGGTCTGACCGACCTTGTTCACATGCTGGGTCTGCTGCACTTTAACTTTCAGCAGCTTCTCGATGCCGTTCTGGATTATCTTCCGGCGCTCCTTCATGCCGCCGGCAAAGGCGGCTAGAGGCTCCTCCAGCTCGCTCTTCATTTGTGCAGCGATGTTCTGGTGCTGCTTAGCCATTGACTCGACCTCCCCACGCACGGTATCCAGAGAAGTCTTCAAGCTCCCCATCTCCTGGGACCCTAGTGACTTCCGGCATAGTGAGAGCAGCTTTCGGGCGTAGTCGTCTTCGATTGATGCTCGTGCTGCAGTGCATTATCAGCCGCTGCCTATCTGGCAAGGCAACAATAGAGGGCGAGTAGAGACATACCGTTGTAAAAGGATTTGAGCTCGTCTGATGTCACCTTTGCGGCGTGCATGCGCTCGAGAAGGGGCCCGACGCCAGCATCTTCCTTACCCCAGAAGTTGTTGGCGACTGGCAGCAATAGCTACGTCAGCAATCGTCAAGGTGTAGAGAGCGCATCAGCAGTGATGTGAGGTGAAGACGTACAGGAAAGAGCGACGCTCGGGGCGTCGTTCGTCACTGCTGGCATCTTGCCTGGCGAGTGATGGAGCAGATGCTCTCAAGGTGGTCGATATCCCGTTGTCGGTGTCAACTGTTTACGCTTCCAATTGCGAGCGGGTGTCTCAAAAGCCCGGAGTGGTACTTTCGCGCGCCGGCGGAAGAGATCGTTGAGTCGCGTCGACTAGAACGAAAGCAATCGAGTCTGGCAGCAGGAAAGCTCAATGCGATGCGGTACTATGAACAGTATATCTGCCATTGGAATGGGGGGTGACATGAGTGACGACGACCGTCGTTGAATGCTGGGGGGAGCTTTCTGTTGTTGCCAGAGCAACGGTGATGAAGGTGGGCGCTAAACTTCGTCCCACTTCTCCAGCTTCCTCACCGATTGAAACCAAGCAAGGCGCGGTCCCCATCCCAACTTGACATCTCCAGCTACCATAGTATCTTACCTATGCAAGCGAGTCTAGATAGTCAAATTTCTTCTTCTCCTTGCCCACACAAGTCCTCAAGTAAATAATATGAGCGTAATGTCGTCGAGACCTGAGTATCGCATCTATGGTCTCCTCTTCATGCGCCGTGGTTCCTGACCTGCAGGAGGATACTTATATCTAGGTAGGTACCTTAACTTCTTGGGCCGATTAAGTACTTGAGGTATGTATCTCAGATACTCAGTGCGCTGCAATGACAATTTAGGGCGTTCCAAGTGCCTCTGCACTGAATCGGATGAATTTCTTCCTCTCCCTGCCGTATGGCGACGGCTTCTGTCATCACCTCTTCAACTTGAAGAGTGCTCACTTATGGCGAGGGACCTCGTACGGAGTACTATAGAGTACAGCAACATGGGTACCTTAGGTGCTTTATGGACCTTACGGTGTATGGGGTACCGTACATGCAGTATGTAAAATTCGCCGTAGACTGTGTGGCTGTCTCTTGAGGTGGCCCAAGCTCCCTCTCTTTTGCCTGGCCGCTTTCTCATTGGTTTGCTGCCTTGGTCGTTAGGCACGCCGCTCCTGACAAAGGGCAGCAGTGAAAAGGCTGAGGTTGGTTTTGATTGGCAGATAGACAACGACGCCTGTGTAGCCCGCCAAACCTCACACGTCTGCCGAAAAAAGGCGTCGAAAGTCCTGGACGCCATCCCACATCACCTCTCATCGCCTCCGGAAACCTCAAACTCTCCTTCGCAACACGCATATCCCCCTATCTCCCATCGCCTGTCCTGCGGGATCTAGACACCCCGCATCTTACCTTCTCCTGCTCCCGCAGCCTAACTCCGCCCCGTCTCGCTGTTGAGCGCCGCCGCCCGAAGAGTCAGTGCCCGCCCTGCCTTTTCGTCACGCCTCATCAGCCTCGGCCGACCCGCGATTCCTTCTGCCCCCTGAATACCTAACATCGCGGCACAGTCGAACTCGAGTTGGCTCCGTCTCTGCGGTCCATGTCTACAACCCCCGAAGTCGTATCCGACTGTCTTTTCTGCCCTCGTGCAAAGCCGGGAAACTAAGAGGAAGTTGCTGTGTCCGTTAGGGGATCGCAGCATCAACCTCCCCCGTACCCTCCACCGCCTCCCCCCATGGTCCCTCGATCTTCGGGCACTTTTTCGCCAAACCCCACACAGGGCCTCCAGACGGGCGCCAGCCATTCTCCCCATCCGTCCCAAGCTGGTGTCCTGAGTGCGGGTGCCAGCCCCAGCACCAGCAGCCCCACTGGGACGAGCTCCCTGTCCAAGATCACCATTGCACAGGTTTACCTGTTGCTGAGCTCCTTTAAGGAGAAAAAGGACGACCCTGCTGAGTTGGAAAACAAGGTCAATCGACTAAATAAGGTGCGAATTTGATTCACAACCTCTTCTTGGCTGTCTCCACGTCGCAATTCCCTGCTTCTCTTGTCTCTTGCCTCCACTAACTTCTCTCAACGTCCAGCTTATCGATGACGGCGGCATGGAAGTTTTCACGAAATACTTTGCCCGCCTGGTCTCCGGCAATGCCGCCCAGGTGTTTCCCGGCCTGAACCGGCCAGGCAGCAATGCGACAAACTCTGGGAGCTACCCTCTCCTCGTCAGCGAGATGCGCAAGGTATCCCATGACATCAACCAAGCCACAAAGATTGCCGAAGCTATCGAGACGGGAACAGAGGACATCTTCCGTGATTTTGATCTGTCCACCTTCATGGAACACTTCAAGTTGGATGCCCTAGAGAAGACGATCTTGGCGCTGGCATTCAAGCTCGGAAATCGTTCAGACTTGAAGACCAAAGGTACCGTCGCTCGCTTCCCACAATAAACTAAAATAGACCAGACTTTCGCTAACCACGCCACCATCTGCTAGCCGATGCGATACTATCGACAAACTTTCCAACCTTTATAACTATCGCCTCGAGGCCGGAAGGAGAGCATGCTGATCTGGACTCTAAGTTCCTGTCAATAATCATTGATCGCCTGATCCAGCATCACCCCCCAAACTTCAACGCCGCTTCCAAGAACGAGCTGTCCTTTAAGATTGAGAGCCGTTATACCCAGATGGACCAGGCGCCGCCCTCCGAGGTCCTCGCCGCGTTGGACCTGATGCGCGTTTTAGGGGAGAAGCCGCCCAACGCTTTGGCGCTTTACATCCAGAGGATAGGGCCTGAGTTCACGCGCGACGAAGAGACTTGCGTGTCCTACCTCCAGAATCGGCCGTCTAACATCCAGCTGAGCGAAGAGCAAGCATCAAACGCCTTGACGTACGCCACCATCAGTCAGAGCCCTTCGTATAACCCTGCAGTCCTAGTCGCCGGTCTGAGACGTGTCTTACCGCCAACGTTCCGTTGGCAGGACGTCGTGTCATATTTCGACCAGCGGGGTGCTCGGATATCTTCGCCGCAGTTTTTGCGCCTCTACAACGCTCTTCGGCCGATAGCTGAACAGAATAACGGCTCGACGTTTGATATCCAACATCTCTGGGGAGGGAATTGGGAGAATCCGGAGACACAATTGTCATTCATCTGTGCCTTTGCCTCCTTGACACCAGACCAGTTGGACGCTAGCACTATTCCGGGACTCCAAGCGACGTTCAGCTTGGACGCCTATAGCCAATCCCCTCCTGCAGTGCGAGAGCGTGCTGCTGTAGCTGTCAAGCACCCCCTGGTTTCTGTGGTAGCTCTATCGGCGGTCTTCCACGTCGCACTGCATTCCGTTCATGCATCTCAGACTACTGAAGCTAAGCGATTGTTCCAAGAGGTGGTGGTTCCGAACCTGGATATCTTCGTCGTGTCTGCCTTCGGCGTCCCAAAACCGTGGCCGCAAATGGCTGTGGATACACTCAACTCACTCTTCGAGAATTTCTTGTATAAGCGGTCTCCGGAGTATGACTTCGTTCTGGACAGCTTGTGGAGGAAGGACAAAGACTGGGTTAAGCAAAGGCTGATTGATGCCCACGCTGTCAAACCGATTGACCTTCCTCTGATATTCGAGCATGCCCTGAAGCATAGCTGGCTTGACGAGCTCGTTTATCTCAATAACGGGTTCGGCCTTGACCTGACCGCCTTGGCGCATGCGGAGGGACAGCTAGATCTCGACCAATGGGCCACGACCAACACTCCTCGGAGTGCTGAGATCGCACGATCCTTGTTACAGTTCCTCATGATCAAGGCCAACCTGGAAATCCAGTTTCAGAGGCCGCCGGATGGTCAGCCACCAGTCAAGACGAGTATGACCCTGCAGGTGAAGACTGTGTCTCATCTCTTAGCGATCCTGGAGGAGTTCCTGCCAAAAACTCCTGTCCCTGAGCTTATCGTGGTCCAGCGGCACTGCATCACGGCGTACCCCCGCCTCATTAACTATGGGGAAGGATATGACGATATCATTGACGCGAACGGCCTGAACGGTAATGCACTGCCTCCGGCCGCTAATACCAGGATGGAGGAGCATTACAAGAAGATGTACAGCGACGAGATACAAGTCCGGAATATCGTCGAGATTCTCGAG
The DNA here is from genome assembly GCA_030052745.1 of Pleurostoma richardsiae. Lineage (NCBI taxonomy): Eukaryota > Fungi > Ascomycota > Sordariomycetes > Calosphaeriales > Pleurostomataceae > Pleurostoma > Pleurostoma richardsiae. The sequence continues at coordinate 394,051 of JANBVO010000006.1, forward strand.
CGGTACAAGCACTCGCGAGATCCTCTCGATCAGGACGTCTTTGCGTGCATGATTCATGGGTTGTTTGACGAGTACACCCACTACGTGGATTATCCGCTCGAAGCTCTGGCAACGACCGCCGTGCTGTTCGGTGGAATTATCTCCCACAAGCTGATTTCCGATCTTCCTCTTCAAATCGGACTAGGCATGATTTTGGAGGCTGTGCGAGATCACCTTCCTGAAGACTCCATGTACAAATTCGGACTGCAAGCGCTCATGCAATTGTTCGCCCGCTTTCCGGAATGGCCTGGGTTCTGCGAGCAACTCTTGCAAATACCTGGCCTTCAAGGGACGGATGCCTGGAAGAAGGCGGAAGAGGTGGTGAGGACTCATGAAGAAGAAATAGCACGGACACGGAACGGAAATGGGCTAGGCCATGGAGCTATAGGCAACGAGGCTCTGACCAACGGCACTACCGGCGACGATGCTCTTGCTTCCGAACAGCACTATCCTCCGTTTGCCTCTATCAATGTTGATCCGCTTCCACCAGGCACCGTCTACGAGGATCCGACAAGCGACACTCAGGGCAGAATTCAGTTCGTCTTGAATAATCTGACTGAGACGACCCTTCAGGGCATGTTTCGGGAACTTCGGGAGATGCTTCAAGAAGAGCACCGGCAATGGTTCGCTAGCCATCTCGTTGAGGAACGTGCTAAGATGCAGCCAAACTATCATCATGTTTATCTCGACCTGGTGAAGCAGTTTGAGGACAGAGCTCTCTGGGCAGGGATCTTGAGAGAAACATACGTGAGTGTCTCGCGGATGCTGAACTCAGAAGTCACTATGCAGAATTCCACGGAGAGGGCACATCTCAAGAACTTGGGGGGCTGGCTTGGCCTTCTCACGCTTGCCAGAGACAAACCCATCAAGCATAGGAATATCGCCTTCAAGCAGCTTTTGATGGAAGCTCACGATACAAAGCGGCTAATCGTCGTCATCCCCTTCGTCTGCAAGGTCTTGATTCAAGGAGCTTCCTCCAAGGTTTTCCGGCCACCCAATCCATGGTTAATGGATATTGTCCAGCTTCTAATCGAGCTTTACCACAATGGCGAGTTGAAGCTCAACCTGAAGTTCGAAATCGAAGTTCTTTGCAAGGGCCTGAACCTCGACCACAAGAGCATCGAACCTTCTGGCGAGATCTTGAACCGCGTCCCTGCGGAGGAGCCTGTGGACTTGACCACCACAGATGCGTTGGAGTCGTTCGAGAACCTATCTCTGAACGGTATAGGATCAGGAGTCCCTGCTGGACTATCCCCGCATGCTATCGCGCCTTCTATACCGGACCTCGGCCCTAGTCTGCAGATCCCGCCGACGAATGAGATGATTGTCAGCTCTGCACGGCTACATGAGATCGTTCGGACGGCCCTAACTCGAGCCCTCCAGGACATCATTCAGCCTGTGGTCGACCGGTCCGTCACTATTGCTGCTATCAGCACACAGCAGATGATCCATAAGGACTTTGCTACAGAGCCTGATGAGAACCGCGTCCGAGCCTCGGCCATCAACATGGTTAAGGCAACAGCCGGGAGCCTTGCTTTGGTCACGTCCAAAGAGCCGCTCCGTGCGAACTTCACTAACTACATGCGCAACCTCTCGAATGATCTTCCTCAAGGTCTTCCAGAGGGTACAATCATCATGTGCGTGAACTCAAACCTCGACCTCGCCTCTAGCGTGATAGAGAAATCGGCGGAGGAGCGAGCAGTGCCCGAAATTGAGGAGATGATCGAGCCCGAGCTTGAGGCTCGCCGGCGCCATCGCCTTCAACGGCCAAATGAGCCATATGTGGACAGCTCACTTAGTCGCTGGGCTTGGACGATCCCAAATCCATACAAGTTGTCTCCGAGCCTCACTGGCCTGAATCCCGAACAGATGGCAATTTACGAGGATTTTGCCCGCCAAGCTCGCACTGGTGCCCCTACGACAACGGCGTCGCATGTGTCGTCAACATCCGATGCGACCAGGAATATGGCCAACGACGTCCTGCAAGATCAATACCCCGCGGTCCCTAGCCTCCCTACCCCAGCCGAAACGCCCTCTATGCCGCACCTAGGGGCCCAGATGCAAACATACCCTCAGGCACATGCAGGGCTGACGAATGGACGCCAGGCTGGCGCTCCCCAAGTGGACCTTCGGGCTCTTGCTGAACGTGTTCAGAAGTTGCTATTCGAACTGCAGCGGGCAGCTGCGGAGGCTCGGGAGGAACACTTCCTGGACCTTCCCCGTCCTCATCAGGTTATTGACACGATGGACTCCTTGATTCAGACCATCATCAAGGCGCAGTCTTCTGAAGACTTTGTCAATTTTGCCACGGAACAGATATGCGGCTTCTTGTTCAGTGGCCTCGAGGATAGTCTTGCGCTGGAGAGCCTGGTTCATGTCCTGGACTCCGTCCGTAAAATCGGAGGTCCTACTGCAAATAGCCATGTCAGGGCTATATTCCAGCAGCAGGAAGGGCAAAGGTTCCTTCGCCTTCCGTTGATTGCGGCTCTACTCACCACAGATCTTCTCGACTGGAGGGTCATCGACGAAGCTCTTGCGAAGACTCTGGTGCAAAGGGACGACAAGGGCATCCAGCTGTTGGCCGACGTCATCCACATGACTGTTATCACCGAGAACCCCCTTGCTCTCTTGGCGGACTTCGCTCACAGCCTCGAGGTGGCATTTTCATGGATTCGGGAAGACCCCCATGTCTCTGGAGCCGAGCTTCTCCAATCGAGAATGCAGGAGGTATTCTCGCAACCCCCGACCACGCAGGGTACGGAGGATGGGCATCTGCTTCGACAGGAGCAGATGGATTATGTGTTCGACGAATGGGTCCAACTTTGCAGGCACTCCCATGCCACCGAAGGGTTTACTCTCATCTTCGTCAAGCAACTCCAAACAGGCAGGATTATCAATAACAAGGAGGAACTCTTCGTCTTCATCCGTCTCGCCCTTGACAAGTCTGTCGTTCTTTTCGAACAGGTTACCGCTGCTGGTGGTAGTCTGTCGGATGGTTACATACCCGTCGACGCGCTCGCCAAATTCATTGCGACCGTCACGAAGATCCAGTCCGGCGATGAAGCCGAAGGGCAGTCAAACAAGGCCGCTTTCCTCAACTCGATCTTCGCCCTTGGTGTGATGGTTCTAAGCAATCATCATTTGAAGCGAGCCGAGCTCTTCAATCAGCGAGTCTTCTACCGCTTCTTCTCGGTCATCCTTCACGAGATTGACGCCATGTCTGAGCTCATCACCGACTTTGATCGGAATCAGATCTTCATCAAGTTTGCTGCTCGCTTGTGCGATATCGGGCCACCGACATTCCCCGGATTCGCATATGCATGGATGTCTCTGCTCGAGCACAGAGCGTTCCTGCCTGCTATGATGAAGATGGAAGGCGATGCCGGCTGGGCGCCGTATACCAAGCTCCTGACACAGCTTCTTGAATTCATCGGCGAGCAGTTGAAGGCCTTCGAAGTGTCACCCTTGGCGAAGGACTTGTATCGCGCAACTGTCAAGCTGCTTATTGTCCTACAGCATGATTTCCCCGAGTATCTGTCCGCCAACCATATCCAGCTGATAGAGAGTATCCCGCCTTACTGTACGCAGCTCGTCAACATGGTCCTTGTGGCAAACCCAGCTAGCGGTGCTAAGATGCCCAATCCATTGCAGCCAGGCTTGAGGGTGGATAGGTTGGAGGAACTTCTGACCCCCCCTCACAGCTCCGAGGATCCCGCTAGCTTCTTGCAGCAGCTTGGACTCTTGGATATCTTGAAACAGGCACTCGAAGCAGGACCATCCGAGAATGCGGTTGCTCACATGACCCATGCTATCAACAAGCCCAGCAAGCAGAGAACAGCATTCGGTCATGTGCCACTTGCCGCCAACCTAGAGGTCATTGATGCCATCGTTGCTTATATCGGCGCATATGCTGTGGAGAAGACCACTGAGAAGGGCGGCAACGTGTTCGTGCCGGGGGCTACCGATATCGCGACTCTCTCTATGCTTGTCCACGAGCTGCCTCCGGAGGCTCGATACTACTTCCTAAACAGCGTGGTCAACCAACTGCGCTCTGCGAACTCGCACACGCAGTTCTTCAGCCAAGCGCTGCTAGAGATCTTTGTGCACGACCTCGCTGATCCTGAGGAGACCGAGATCCGCCAGCAGATCACTCGGATCCTGCTGGAGCGCCTGGTTGGCTTCTGGCCGCAGCCGTGGGGGCTCATGATTACCGCTATTGAGCTGATCAAGAACGAAAAATACATGTTCTTCGACCTTCCATTCATCAACTCGGCTCCTGAGGTAAGATCGGACCCAAACCATCGCTCTGTTTTCGGTTCATGCTAATTCTCACATAGGTGGCTCAGCGTTTCATGGAGGTCTTGCAGCGAGCTTAGGCCAGACCGCGGAGGGCGGCTGTATGATTCAGCATTGCTAGACATCACATTACAACGGAGTTCTTCTTTTCTTGGAAGGGGGGGCGGGGAAACGGCAGCCTGCTTGTTCTCTAGATATTTGGGGTTGGTGTGCCAGCATCGGTTCTCTACCTGCGCTACGATGAAACTGATCTCGCGCGATGCAGAGAGAGAAAAAAGGAGCTACGGATTACGGAATGAAGATGCGGGCAGCGGGCGCAAAAGTGCTGACTGGCTTAACGCTGTATGTAACTTATGTACTAATATATATGAACGAAACGGGCACCACGGCGTTTGCTATCATTGCATTTACTTACTTTGGTCTTCTCAGTTGTGTCAAAGTTGCCTCTCATGCAGGAACACTGGTATTGTCACGTTCCGCTTGGCGCGCCGGCAAGCCATCCGGAAGCAAGGGAGGCTCCCGGCCTGGGCAGTCTAGGCCACCCCCATTTTAGCCATTGGCCGCATCGGGTTTGGGGGGCCACCTCATCCGGACGTGTTGTTCCATCAGGAAAGAAAGCAAGGTTTCACTTCCATCTCGGCCGGGCGCTCGGTGCGGGGTAGATGGTAGATCGGGAAGAGATGAAGCTAGCTGTTGCACAGCTAAGTGTGTTCTGACTGACTCGCTAGGGATGATCAACACAGGCTCGGTTCGATGATAAGGATCTCTTCTCTCTCTTCCTCTTCATGGGGTGAGGATGGAGGGGGACTATTTTCCCGCGGGTGACGTCCCGGAGGCCTGTGCAGCATCATGGATCTTGCAGATTGTGGGCTGGCTGACGTTGGGATTGGCGGGATTGACACGGAGAAGATGGGGCCCTCGGGCGGAGAGGAGGGCGGAGCGCGCTGTTGGCGGCCGGTCCGGTGTTGGGCTCCTGGCTGTAGTGTACGTAAGTAGAGAGAGATGGAGAAAATGACGTCCAGTCCTCGCTGTTGCCGAGTCGCCCACACGGCACGAACGCAAGGGGGTTGGTGATCCTTTCGGTGAATGTATTGTCTCAGCAACACGCGATATACTCGGCAAGTTCACCACCTTTCGGCGTGCTGAGATCCCCTTTTCCTCCTGGCACGCGAGCTCGTGTCGGCAAGGGAGAGACTAGCGGCCTGCGGAAGCTGTCCGAGTGTCCCACTTGTGGAAGCGCGGAAGGGCAGCCCGGACAAGGAGGCTTATGCGCGTGGTGTACGTACGCGATGCCGCAACAGCATGGAGATGAGAGACAGGAAAGGTGGAGAAGGACATCTCGCCTGGGTTGCATCTGATCAGGCATATGAGATCAATGGGTGGTTTTTGGTGGGACGAGCTAGAAACCCTCCCTTCTTAGCCGCACAACTGACGATGGAGCGAACGGGGTTCTTGCGCTGCATCTTAGGAGAGGCAAGAGGGGTGGTGGGAAGATAAGGTGGTTAGTGTATGTACCGTACCTACTCCGTATGTGATGATATTCGGGGTAGCCTGGATGCTGTCGTTCCAAGTGTCATACGAAGAGGTCGCTTGGTGTTGGTGCTCCGTCAGTAAGCTGCGACAGCCCAAGATGCAAGTACATTGGTTACATACCGCCCTATCACCTGCATATCAAGCAAGGCGGTGAGCGGACTGGCCAGGGAGCAAGACGGTGATAGCGCGTTAACAGTCAGGGGCTGATCTTGTACTGTAAATGTGGGGAAACGAAAATGCGGGCGTCTTGATGTCACGGAGTTGTGACGGAAGCCTGTTAGCGCAGGAACAGGCAGGAGCGCACGAGCTTTTAGCTCTGTGATCAGCTTCCCATGAAGCATGTTAGCCCTTTCCCCTCCTCCCAACTTACGACAATGAGGGAAAAACGAGAGACGAGGAGAAAGAAAACAAAACATGACAAAAAAAAAAAAAGGAAATTAAAAAGATAAAAAGAAAAGGGAGAGAAAGCTGCCTGTGCACGGACAGGCCCACACCTCCCTGGCCGGCTTTTTTTGTCTCGTTTTCTTGACGTCGTTTGCTATTCCCCGCCTTCCCATTGGCCGCCAGGAGAAGGGCCGGCACGAAAAGGGAAAAAGCTGTCTCTCCACCGGGACACAAATTATTTCGCAAGTTACCGAAGAATGCCGGTTATGATGAGAGGGGACATGCCGTGTTGAAGTATGGTTGGTACGTAACACTCCAAGGCAGATTGTGTGCACGTATGAGTAAAGGCACCAGGGCGACGGCGCATGTGTTGCTCGTTGTGGTGCTGGATGTGTTGGTCGCCAGGTGACCAAACACTCACTCGCCGTAGGCAGCACCAGGCAAGCAACCAGTCATGCCAGTCAGTCTACCTAGAGGACATGAAAGTTCGACTAAGAGAGAGAGGAGCATTAAGGAGGGTTGAATGGATATTGGATGGATAGATAGGTGGAATAGGCACTCCGTAGATAGCAGAAAGAGGCAGATCAGAGCGGTGTGCTGTTTTCCTGATTTCCCGCTTTGTGCTGATGCGTCGCATGCAGTCGGTCGGTCATGATAACACAACATGTCAGCGAATTATCACGGAGCAGCAGTAGTGTTTGTTAGTGCGCGCGACAGCTGGTGCTGGCTGGACTGGAAGGACTGGACGGAGAAGCGTGCAGTAGCAGCAGCATGGAACAGCAGCAGGAGCTGATGCGATGCAGCCTTTCGGAGTGGTCTCCATAACTTACCGCCTTTTTTTTCTTTCTTTCTTTCTTCTCCTTCTTTTCTTTCTCTGGGCCCTCTCGTTTTATTTTTCACGCATCCCTGCCGAGCTACTGCGGAAACCCACCATGATCCCTGCCGCTGCGTTAGCGCCTGGCTGTCCACCATTCCCAAACACTCCCTGACAGCCTTCCGCCCCAAACGGGAAGAGAAAAAAAGTTACTGCCTCCTCTCCCTCTTACACTTACACACGCACACGCCGCCCCGACCCATCTCCTCGCCCGTCCAACAAACAGCCCCCTTCGCCATCCATCGCCAGCCGCCCGCCACTGCTCCTCTCCCTCCCATCATCATCACACCGCAGCCCCCTTTCCCTCCTTATTCCAATACCTCCCTATTCTCCCTGCTTGCCTACCTACCTAATACCTTCGTACATCGACAAGCTCCGGCCCTGCGCTTCTTGTGTCATTATTATTATCCCCCTGATTCTCATTCGCGGCTGTTAAGAGATCCCACCGGTTCCGAGCGCAGGGTTCCATTCTCAAACACGGGGCATAGACGAGTATCCGGTGTTAGACGCAGCGTTGTTCATCATGCCGTACAATACCCGTCGCAAATCGCTGTCTTTGCCGTCGTTGGGCATTCACATTCCCGTAACCCATGCTGCAAGGGCTGCCGCCCATCGAGCAAACTCGAGCCAGTCGCACCCCAATAAAGCCCACGGCGCATCCTCCTCTTCCTCCTCGCCGACCTCCTCCGCTACTGCCTCTCCCTCTCCACACTCCGATATGCAGCAACATCCCAGCAAGAGAGTAAAGCGGTCGCATGGCGGCGAGTCGCATAGCCCGCACTCTCCCGCGACCCTCCCTGCAAAGAAACACAACGATGCCGTCAAGCTCGATGCTACGCCGCCCCCCTCCCCGCGCGGCGCGCGCTCTTCCTCAGTCGAGCTGAACGATGCCGAAGATACCGTGCCGAGGAAGGTCGACTTGGAGGGCATCAACGACGAGATTGTCGAGGCGGTCATCGTTCAGTTACAGGAGACAGGCAACCGTCCCCACCTAGTCAAGGAGCTTTCTTCCGTCCTCATACAGCAGCTCAAGATCGTGCAGCAGTACGTCCATTTCCTTCAAAATCACCCCGAGGGAGCCGGTCGCTAACAGTTTCCTAGGTCTGCGAACCCGTGCGCAATAATCTCATCTCGACTTTCGACTTACCTTAAACGGACTTGCTGGACCGCGCTGGCCCCTTGCCCCCTTGCCAAGGAACTCGAGACCGTGCATCCTCGCAGAACCTATTTTTACCTCACGACATGCCCTCACCAGCCGCTTCCCGACCCGTCTGCAGTTCAGCTACTGCAGCGCACCATCGTTACGCCGTCGCTATCCAGCGGCGCCTCCGCTTCCGAGGATGCCGACGAGGAAAGGAGGCGAGAGCTCAGTCCCTCACCCGAGGTCGACCTCTCCTCTCCCGAGTTCGACGACATGGATGATGACGTTCCGATGCCGAGCACTCCGATAGGGTCCTTGTCTGGACGGGCTCCGCGGCTGAGCTCCTTCATGGCTAGAAGCCACCGGGGCACCTCGCCGCCTCTCGAGAAAGACGAGAAGGAGTTCACACAGACCGCCGATGGACTACAAAAGCGCAAGCTCACCGGAGAGATGAAGGCCGCCGCCTCCGAGCCGGTCGGCCAGGTGATGGACCTTGACGATAGCGCCCGGGACTACAGCCTGTTTGGCGAGCAGAAAGCCTTCACTGCAGGCTTCATTGCGACGATGGATTTCGTCACCAGCCCAGCAATCCGGCCAAGCTTCCCGTTGAACTTGAAGAAGGACGGCGAGGCCGAGAACTGGGCAAAGTTGGATAGTCTTCTCGAATGGGACCGGAGCCCCGAGAACATCGAGCTGGAGGAGCTCGATGGCCTGTTGGATGATTACTGATGGAGTTTGCCCACTGGATGGTCACCCCGCACTCATGATGGTGATACCCCTGGAAGGGTGGCAGGCACTTGGCCTCGCCTGTCACCAGAGGAGAATGATGTAAGCTATACTAATCTGGCTGGCCTCTTTCAAATGTACAATATTCTGTTCCTCGACCTTGGCAATATCTGGGAGCATAGATGCGCTAGAGGTACTCGGCAGATGCCTGGACGCTCGGGACGAAAAGGAGGCTGGCGAGGAGTTGACAGGCAATAAAAAGCGAAATCCCACTTCATTCTACACGTTGTGCGTTTCAAGATGCTTCTTCCCTTTGTCTGTCTCGTCGCGCGATTTGCAGCTATTCGCGGTCGGCGCTGTTTGCCTGCCCGCCTACCTGCCTGCCCGCCCGGTAGCCAGAGAAACGGGTGGGCAAGCCACATGAGCTAGCGCCACATCGGGCTTGAATCTTTCTGCCTGACGAAAAGGTTCTCCCGCCGCCTGCCAGTCCCCGTCGCCACCAGTAATACATAAGAGAAATCCAAATTTGGCTCCCTCGGCTGACGCCGACCCTCTTTTAAGTTACACGCCGGTCCAGAAATTTCTCGACGGCGCAGGGATTTCCCAAAGAAGGCAGCGGACAAAGAGAAGGCGAGACTGGCGCGCTCGGACCTGACTCGGCGAGGTCGCCCCTAGCAGAAAAGCAATGACTTACGCATACACGTTCACCTGCGCGCTTGTAGTTTTATTGCGTCTGCCACGGACGGGGTACTCCGTACAGCCTACGGAGTACAGGTGTAGACCTCGCCGTCTCGGTCGGGTCGCCCCTCCTGTGAGACGACCCTGTCTTGCTCCTCTCTTACTCCGTCGGCGTCCGAGGTGCACAACCGCACGGTTCGGGGGGGATTGGGGGCCAAGCGAGAAGCCCAGCGTCATTAAGCGATCATCGTCGTCCGCGTCCTCTCCTGACTGACGACGGCTAACCGAGGTACGCGTCTCGCAATCGCATGAGCTGCGCACGGGTGTCACGTATTGGTCCCTCCGAGGACCCACATGTATAGGATGCTATGGGACGAGGGCGCATCCTCCGCCTCGTGCGCCTGGGCATCTCGAGCCATGTCCCTCAGACAATGAGGCAATGTCCCCAGAGACTGATGCCGCGACTCGCCTGTGTCTCGTCTGCCGCCGTCGCTGAACCAGATACGTCCTGCGACACCGTTCTCCCATTTTTTTTTTGGCCACGTGCGCCTGTTTCCGGTCGCTGCGGGCGGCTGGGTCGGGCAATGAGCCAGCGTGCGAGGCTACTGCGCTTCTGCGCCAGTAGCGCTCGCTCTGGACCGCTCCATGGGAAGGACCGGGCTTTCCCGCTCCAAGTGGGACGGCTTGCGCCCGCGTCGAGAGCCGCATTCGCGGTCCATGCTCGATACGCACGCGGTGTTCTCTCTGCAAAAGGCAAGGTGGGCGACTGAATCGAGGAAGAGTGGCAGCAGACGGCTGTCTTGTCCGCTGTCCTGCTCGCTGTCCCATCCGCTGTCTTGGTGCACATCGAAAAGAGTTACACGGTCCTCTCCGAGTAGATATCATTGGCGCCTACAGTCAAATACCCCAGACCCTATACATGAATAAGTTGATACATCGTAGCCTATTGCTCACTGCTACTTGAACTCGTCAGTAGCGGAGGTTACAACAAAACTGAAAGAGTTGACATGTTATAAGGAGAGGATCGCACGTAAACTGGGCTCGTTGAGTTGGCTCTCATAATACAAGTTGATACATAGAGATCTAATCATTATACAGTGTATGTCCCTAACCTCTATACCACCCATCAGACCCTGCCAGACGTATCTCTATCAGTCAGCCAACTCCAAAATGAGACCTTCCGCCCCTCTCCCTGCTGGCCATCCTCCCCCGGCCCCTTGACCCTGAGCACGATCCACAGCGTCGTGCCGAACTGGAACCACCCGGGCCTCGCGACCCTGACGACCTCCAGCCCGGGGACCTGCTCGGCCGCGGCCCGCACGATCCCCTCGATGTCGCGGTTCCACCAGCACCCGAACTTGGCGAAGTGGCCCGGCGCGAACTTATCCAGCAGGCCGTTGACGAAGCCGTACCAGCCGCGCCCGTGCTCCAGCAGCACGATCCGCCCCGTGCCCGGCTGCAGCATTGACGCCATCTCGGCGAGCAGCCGCGATGGGTCCGCTACGCTGCAGAGGCCGAAGGTCTGCAGGATGGTGTCGTAGTACTTCCTCGGTCCGGAGGGGGAGGAGGGGGACGAGACAGCTGGAGGGGGAGGTAGTGCGTCTTCGGCGTCGCCCTGGAAGAGCCGGATGCGGCCTCCGCCCAGGTTCACCGTTAGAACCTCGTCTTTGGGGATGCCGTCCTGAGGAGACTGACCCGTGGTTGACGCCGCTGGACGCCCCTCGGAGACGGCGCGGGGCTGGGCCTGTGCCTGGATGTCGCGCCGGCGCTTCCGCTTGGGCACGAGCTCCGGGACCGCCTTCTTCAGCTTCGTCCACGCGACGTCCAGCACGTCGCCGGAGATGTCCACGCCAGTGAAGCTGAGCATGTCCGGCGGCAGGCCGTCGGAGCGGACCTTCTGAGACCTCCTCGGCTTCTCGGACGGCGCGGGAGCAGCGGCAGCCCCGTCCGCCGCGTCGACGAC